>BLKR01000610.1:132500-453960 GCA_011170035.1 Teleogryllus occipitalis | reverse complement strand
TCTGTCCGTCCCTCTGTCCCCCGTTCCTCTGTCCGTCCGTCCCTCTGTCCGCCCGTCCCTCTGTCCGCCCGTCCCTCTGTCCGCCCGTCCCTCTGTCCGCCCGTCCCTCTGTCCGCCCGTCCCTCTGTCCGCCCGTCCCTCTGTCCGCCCGTCCCTCTGTCCGCCCGTCCCTCTGTCCGCCCGTCCCTCTGTCTGCCCGTCCCTCTGTCCGCCCGTCCCTGTCCCTGTCCGTTTTAAGTCCCGACCTGTCGGTCCCTATGTTCGTCAGTCTATCCATTCGTGCCTCCATCCGTTCGTCAGTCTTTCCGTTCGCCTTTCTTTCCGTTCGCATGTCTTTTCGTTCGCCTGTCTTTCGGTTCGCCTGTCTTCCCGGTCGCCTGTCTTTCCAGTCGCCTGTCTTTCCGGTCACCTGTCTTTCCGGTCGCCTGTCTTTCCGGTCGCCTGTATTTCCGCTTGTATGTCCGTCCGTCTGTCCGTCCCTTCGTCGGTCTGTCCGTCGGTCCGTCTGTCGGTCTGTCCGTCCGTCTGTCCGTTTGTATGTCCCTGTGTGTATCCGTCTGTCAGCCCGTTCGTATGTCTATTCGTCTGTCTGTCTGTCTGTCTGTCTGTCCGTCCGTCTGTCTGCATGTCCGTCTGGCTGTCTACTCGTCCGTCTGTCTCTTTCCGTCTATCTACCTGCGTGTCTGTTTTTCATCCGTCTGTCCTTCCACCCTTCCGTCTGTGAGCAACACTAGTGCATGTGGACGGCAATGCTATATACTTGAAACCCGCGTGAGGGTTGACTGTTTCAAGTTGTGTTCGTGGCGTGGCGAACATTTCGACTTTCGTTCATTGTACTTTTATCCTACTCCTTCCGCAATCTCTTGGGATGACATGCAACATTGTTTGAAATCTGTATATGTAATTGAGGAACTGTATCCCTTTACTCAGAACAATGAAAAGACATGGATGTTGCAAAACCAATATGCTTGCCCAGATTCAAGAGAATAGAATACCAATCAACTCGAAAAAGCATGTTCCATTCTGAAGCACAATTAGTTTGAATATCTCTGCAATATTTGTATGTTAATCAAAACAACAAACCTCAGTAATAGTTTACATAATAGTATGAGATAGATATGACTAAAAAATTTCGTCAATAAAGATAGATTGTGAAATGTCTTACAGTGATGCACATGCGTGGAATTCTTATTTTTAGGTAACCTCGTATGCACATATATTCGACGTGTTCGTGGAATCTCCTTTACTTCGTCAGAACATGAGCTGCAGAACAACAAACAGGAGTTGCCTACCATCAGGGGCAAATGCCTCCTGTAAATCCATTGTAAGAAATGTCCCACCACATGTACAGCTTTTGGAAGAAGTTATCATTTTCGATCCCTCTACTTGTCCTTGAAATAACTTTCATTCTGAGACACCCGATTTATGAAATAATATATTATGCGTCCATGCAATTGTGGAAATTAATACATGAGTTTGAAGCTCATTATACGAGGTAGGTACGAGCGAAGGTCGTAAACTTCAATTTAACCTATTAATATTCATTACGTCTCTTAATTTTCACGTATTACTTTTTCTACGACTAATGATTAGAATATATTATATTAAAGTTTAATTTTTACCTTGATCCGTCATGTGGTTAAAATATTGGTCTCAAATTCAAGAGGCTGCGACATCAGTCAGATCAATTGGGGAATGTCAATTTTGGAGAAAATCGGCTGAACGGTTCAGCTGCTAGCGTTGTTCACAGATAGACGGATGGGCAGATGTTTTACCGTCAATCTATTTTTCGGTATGAAGGACCCACAAAACATGGATTTTGGCTACACCACGTGTTATAGGATTCTTTTTAAATTTAGCAACTGGATTTATTCACTTTTTTCTTTACGGAGGTTCTGTAATACGAGTTTTTCTGCCAAAAATACGCCGTCTTTTCGAGCACCATTACCCAAGTTTCTCTCGACTGCGTAAGCGGTAGCCAGAAAGTAAAATTACAAATGTGTAAGTCGTTTGTATATATTTTTTAAAGGCTTAGTGTACTGGATAGTGCTAAATTCTCTGATTGATTGATTTTTCGTGTTTCCGGGCGCGTCAACTGCTTTGGTCATTAGCCCCGTAAGTGTAGTACATGTTTTTTCTCGGGAGATGGCGGTGATCTTCCTCCGTTGGATGGGGAGATCCGGCGCCGATCTACCGTCGACTATTGGGGTTTCCCCTTAACCGGGACTCTCCCACCAGCGGGATAAGCACTAAACTCCCGACCGGTCTCCCGGAATATATGGTCGTGTAGTGCAAGTTAGTGTAAGTGTGTGTATAAGGGGGAGAGGATAGGACAAGGAAGAAAAAGGGCAGATCGCGCGCGGTCCGTAGCCCGTTTGGTAGGGTACTGCTCCGGCATTCGCCTGGTGTTGATCGGAGAAAATACGGAAAACTACCGATGAGTGCTGCCGGCCGCTAGAATTCTCCTCCAGACAGCGACTGAATTCGACCTAGCTGAAAAGCTAGTCGAAAATCCTGCCACCGCCAGGACTCGAACCTAGGACCTCCCGGTCAGAGGTGCTGTAGTGTCATCAGTTGATGCACTGAGCTACCGCTCAGTGATGGCGGGAGCTACCGTTCCCGGTCTAATTTCTCTGAGTGACATGACATTTGCGACATGTCTTCTACTACGTTGTTAAAAATTACACAACATTTCATGTTTTAGAAATACGCTCATGTCAGTTGTATTTACGTTATGGGCACTTTATACATTATTACAGTTGTGCGGCCATGTGTTTCAAATGATTTCTTGTTAAATTCTTTGAAAAATCCATTTCTTTCTATATAAGTGAGCTCAAAATTGCCCACTTCCAGAAACGCTTAAACGACACTTTCTCAAATGGGCTGCAAATTATTCAAAGGCAATTTGCATATACTAGGACCATGTTGCTCACGTATGCTCAAAGCCTGTTAATACGCTTACAATAGCCCAAATCAACTGATATAATTACAAACTAGTTCAAACATCACATCGCAGCCCAGCCTTCGTGTTTGCAACACAGTCTTCGTACCCAGTCTCCATTCCTAAATACAACGCAACTCATCACTCTCCACTAGACTTGACAAAAAGCCAGGCATTATATCTACTACTAATATTAGTATGTACTACCCCTCAGACACGAGATCTCATCACTTCTCCAATCAGGTTGCCATCTTCCGGAAATTGATTACCAACTACTCCCTCCTGGTGCTCGTAGCTTCTCTTGTACTAGGGGTTACGTCATGGCCGTGACTCGCAGCAAAACCTTTTGTCACGGTGGCTGCTTCTAAGAGAAGGTGAGCCCCGAAAACTCGCGCTACCCTGTTGCGCGCGAGTCTTTTTCAAATGCCTCCACACATACACAACAAAAATCATACTTTATTCAGGAAGGTCTAGAAAATGAAGCTGTAATAAGAACCCAAATAGAAATAATATGGATCCCCTCGCACAAAAAAATCATTGGTAATGAAAAAGCTGATGCAGCCGCTAAACTAGCCATATCATTTGCATGCGCCGACAACCAAATTCAAGGTACTTTCCAAGACTTCAGAAAGTTTGTAAAAGTCTCCTGCCTCAATTACTGGGATTCTAACTGAAAGTTGAATGTTTCCCAACTCCATTTAGTCAGACTATCGATCCTTGATCCAGTTCTCCCCGGAAAACACTATAAGAGGACAGAACCGATTGTAATTACAAGACTAAGAAGAGATCATTTTAATCTCAATTTCAGCACAATCTCAATCTCAATTCAAGGGGTCAGATCCAGAACCCTGTCCAAAGTGTGGTGTAGCAGTATCCACCTTCCATCTCATTCTTGAATGCCCTGCTACAGAAAATATAAGAAAATTTCTGAAAATGGAAGGAACACTAAAATCACTGCTCAGTTCCACAGGCGAGTGTACCAAAATAATAAACTTTTGTAAATTACAAAACTGAAAAGCCTTATATAGTTATGAATATTGTAATACCTTAGATTAAATATAACATGTTGTGAAAATGTATTTATTGACATAATTAATTTTGGTAAAATTGTAACTATTTTTGTTTTTCCATACAAGTGTATAATGATAGGGGTCACTGACAACCTAGATGTTATAAAGCGATCTGAAATAAATAAATAAATAAATTTAAAAAAATCATATTTTAATTCTGTTATTTGGGGACGAAAAATTGAGAAAACGTGAAATAATGTCTTTTAGGCGCCGAAAGGTACAAGTTGAGAAGAGGTTAAAAAATACCGAAAAGGTTGCGTAGACTAAATGTTTAGAATACTAACAAGTGCAAAAAAGTCTGGGTCATTCTCTAGCACCTCTATTTCGGGATTTGCGCGGAATTCAGTTCTTTTCTCCTGCCATACGGCATCATTTTCTGAAGCATTTGTTCCATGAAGCCAGTTGACCGTTATGATTGTTAATATTACATACTTTCTTGTTGCTATGTGTGTGTGTACAAAATATCGCCCATGTTCACAAATGAACAATATAGTATACGAGTTGTATGTGTACGGCTTTTGCGATTGTAATGTCACCGCTGCTGTAGACAAATGCTGTCCACATTTTCTCTCGGACAGAACGCATACGTGTTTTGGACATTTTGTGATGTATCACGAAACCCAATGCTACTCTTTAATCTGAACTAGCACATGTGCAGAAACAATAAATATATCTTTAAATAATCGGATGAAGATCTGTATATAGCACCCAAAGGCTTCCTGTGTGAGTCAGTGTTTCACGAACACATGCTTGACGAACATTGCATGAAAACGGCTTGTATCTACAAATATCTTGTATCTGGTATAACCCCATAGCGTGAGCAACCTAGACACTCAGGGCACAATGATAAATAGTCTAAAATTTTGTCTCTATTTACGTACGGTTCCTTTAGTTTAAGAAATAGGCCTAAAAGACGCTGTACAGTCAACTACCTCGGAAACCCTTTGAAGTAGAATATATGTTTATATTATTTGCTAAGAATGACCCATTCTGTGATCTCCCGAAATATTGATGTTTCCTCATGGTACTTCCTACATACTGTATAGACTTCACTCTACGTGTACCCTTTTGACAGTAACACAACAAACTCCTGTCTCACAAATTTGTTTGTTGTTGTTTTTTAAAAAGACGGAAAAAATTTATAATTCACACATCCCACATCCATAACTTAATTTACAAAGTTTATAAACAATAATAATTTACAAATCACTCGGAACAGAAATTTAATGAAAATGACTGATAAACATAGTTTGCCTATTGTCGTTATCGTCACCGGCGGAGTAGCTCGTAAAGAGACAGGACGGATATGTTGTCCTCTGTATCAGAAGGGCTTAGTGAGGTGGCACAAGATTAGCGCAACGGACCCCCTATCACTGTGTAACATGGATTACCTAGGAATCGAAACTCGGGTCTCCGGATTTGAATCAACATATTGATGGGTAGCCATATTGTCAAATACGGCAATGAAGGGGAGCAGCATCGTATCGCTATTTTATTATTCGGTAGGCACATACGTGCGGAGCCTAAAACAAGAGGAAAGCAACGGAAGAGGGATTTTTGGGCCCTCTTTTCCCTCCGAACTTTTTTATTTACGTGGCATATTTTTCTATTCAGTGAATAGAATATTCTACAATAAGACTTAAATAATAAATTTAATAATACAATGAATAATTACAATTAGTTTGTATTAAATTATTTAAACCGTTGGCTGATGGCCTGGAGGGTCTCTTTCCCAAATGTATTACAATCTTCCAAATTGACACTTTAAAATAGGTTGAAATCATGAATTGAACATATTTAAGAAAATAAAATGTTTTATTATCTGCGGCTTTGGGGGCCCTTTCAAAATTGCAAGGGGGCAAGTCTCCCCCTGCCCCCGTATGCGAATGCTCAACGTGACCATCCAAATTATATTTCTGAAGTTGCAAATTTTTTTTCCTAAAATGTAGTTAGTAAGTAATAAATGAGTGTAATATCGCTATCCTAAACGGGAAACGTTTTGAATAATTTGAGAGGATATTCTAAATGTTGACAATGCGTATTGATTAAATTTTTGGCAAATAACAACAAGAGTAGGAACGCTTTATGGCTTGAAGCGAGCAGTGGGGTGTTCACAGAACCCATAGAGTGAGGCTTAACACTTCCTTCCAACTTTGGGAGATTAATGAATGAAAATTGTGCAAAAAAATATCAACTGGCCATATAGCCAAAAATATCCCATTAATGAGATTAACACGATGTTAGTTATTAATGGAGTTCACTGTTAATACTTAAATTAGACTGTAATTAGATTCCTCCATGTCATTCCACCTATTAGGATACAGTAACGTGCCATTCGAGTGATTTATTTGTTTAACTAAAGACAAATTGCTTTTGAGTCGCAGAATAAATTTAAAGATTCAGTAATTGAAAAACTAAAATACGTTCTTTCTCCGTTAGATTTTCAAACAAGTACACGCATTTCAATAATTTTCTTTCATAAAAATACAACTTTTTTTTTTTCTTTTATGGAGATTCAGTTCTTTCTGCACCATTACAAATACGAGTGCAATTAACTGGAAAACCTACTCTGTAGATTATTTCTCTCAAAAGATTTAAAAGATAAGTTACAAAGACATTATTTTAAGCAGTAAAAAACAGATTACACCTTGAGATGCAAACAATGAATCTTCGTGAATAAAACAAATCTCGGATATATTTCTCAGGATATTAATAAAACTCCGTCCAAGAAACTCTACGATTCATTGAAACGACTCCACGTACTCCTAAGATACTCCACATATTGAACCCTGGCATTGATCTCGGTATTACCGTACTTAAGCGAGCTCACCGTCGGAGTAATGGGGAATCCCCCGCGCCCTCCCTCCCGGCAGCCACCCGACCCTTCCTCAAGTGCGACGAGTTGGGGTGCGCGGTAAGGGGAGCCAGGCCCCGCAGGGATCGCACGGGGAGATAGAGTCAATCCTTTCGCTGCCGTGCCGTTGCTGAACCACAGCAGCGTGACCCCCTCCTGTCGCTCGCCAATCCACCAAGTTAGTTAGTTAATGCCTTATTTTACGCGGCGAGACTCCGGCCATCAGGCCCGCTCTTCTGACTAACCTCGCAAATTTCGTTACGCTCCTTTCACCACCTAGCGGAGACAGGAGGTATTATCCTGGACGACGAAACAGGCGGATCTCAATTTTGCTCAGAGGCTTCTTTTGGGCTTGAGGATCTTTTACATGCAGTAAATCTACTACATGGAACAGGCTGCTTTACTTCCCCTCCGAAGGAAGGCGTACGAAGGATTTTTTCTCCCTTAAAAATCCAGGGCTTCGATCGCGTTTGAACCCGCAAACTCGGGTACAACAGTCTGGTGTTTTTCCACGGCCAGAAACTGGGAGAGGTGGCTCAGAGCATCAACTGATGTCACTGCAGGGCCTCTGACCGGACGGTCCTACGTTCGAGACCCGACGATGGTAAGATTTTCGACACTTGCTACATAGCTTGGTCGAATTCAGCCGCTGTCTGGAGAAGAATTCTACCCGCCTGCTGCGCTGATCGGTAATCTCCGTGGTTTCCTACCAACACCAGGCGAATGCCGGAGCAGTACCCTAACAAACGGGCCACGGACCGGGCGCGATCTTCCATTCCTCTTCCTTGTCCTATCCTCACCCTTACTTGTGCACGTTCTTACATGCAATACACTACCACGCATCTCGGAATCTTAAAGCATGTCCTGGCTGGGGCAGGGCCCCGTTAGTGGGAGATATCTAAATGGGTAGAAATAAAATTCCTGAGGTATGTAGCTGTAAATATCTGGACGAATACTTTTGAAACGATCTCAGCTGCGCTGATCACGTTTGATGGACTATACGGAAAGCTTGGAAACCTCTTAATTTTGTTATTTGCGTATTACGGAAAGCTAACTGGAACATGAAACTACTGGCCTTGCTTCGTCCCGTAATGGAATATGGAGTAGGCTATTGAGATACTAAAAGGGAAGATCTGATTAAAGCGTAGACCGAGTGGAGAAGAAAGCGGTTAAATTCGCGAACAGAAAAAATTGTTCAAATGTCAATTTCGAATCATTATTTATACGTAGAATGGCAGCACAACTGTGCCCTCCTCAGTGCTTACACAAAACAATCGACTTAGAAAAAACTATCAGTGAAAGACTTCAAATACCATGTCACTTAAATAAGGGCGACCACTGGCAAAAAGCAAAATGCACAAAGCAAAGACTGGATGTAGAATAATTCAATGGGCTCCAGGTTACAACGACCACAGAACCTTCAGTTATGTTGCCAGCACTAGCTGCCACTTTGGCTCATCCTTAGGAAAATCGTTCTATATGCGGCCTAGAGATTGGGCATTCAGAATTTGCAGACGCCTCCTGCACATTTGAGTTTCTCAGATAGCATCTGAAGTTCAGTTATTTTATTTATCCATATGCATATATCCATATCATGGTTGCACATGATATCAGATTTCCCATGTGCATGATATTATGAAGATAACGAAATCGTCTCTACAGAGTAATCCATTAGGAACATCCACCGTAATCTACTCTTAAATCTCGGTGTAAGCATCAGCTCTTTAAATCAACCGCATGTGCACCTTCTGTCGAGAAACATTTCTACTTTACTATTGCTCATTGTCTGAGAATTCTAATATAATGGTAAGATTTATGATTACATACAGATTTTTCGATTTTCCATTGCCCCCCTTATCTTTTACAGTTTCATAAATGTAAGTATCCATAAATTTTTGACCGAAAGAATATTAAATCGATTAGATGACGACTTTTACCATGAAAAATTTATGAAAAGAGCTAGTCACAATGTAATATAAATAATTATTTCCAATGTTATACATTTAACACTCAACCTCATATTGATTTTATCAATTACTTTATGTTTACTCTTTCGAGAATTAAAAAAAAACACCTATTTGCCAAATCTAACGTGAAAACGTACGTTTAAAAGTTCAAACATATCTTTATAGCATCAAAATTGAAAGCGCACAAGAAAACTCACGTTCATTCAGAAAGTGCATTTCCATTAAATGATTACTATTTAAACACGTCCAATTCGTGACCCAAATATGTCATGTTTGTCTGATGTAAATAAAATCTAGAAATAGATCAGCCGAAATTTTCACTTTCACTCCATTATTCACATAGACCCCAATCGTAGATAAAATGAACAACGCGAGGAGTAATGTAACTAATTTGAGCGTGTGTAATGGAGAAGAATTTTTCATGTTGTTATTGCGTCGATTAGGCCGCTGGACAAACAATATGATAGCACCGAGTGTCCTTTCACAAGATGCCATTCGCCACCGCCGCGATAGCGCGCACAAACGACATTGAATCTGCCGTGGGAAGGAGCTCATCTCCGACATCCAAGGCCATTGCCGCCTCCGTCCCCGCCCCGCCCCGCCGCGCCCGCTGCCCCGCCCCCGCCACAGTTGTCATCGTTCTCGTCTTCGCCGTCGCCGTCGCCACAAGCGCCAACATCACCTTAACCACCGCCACCGCCTCCGTCCTCACCGTTGCGCCATGTGCCGCCATCGCCACAGCCATACCCCCCATCATCCACATTCCCTTCATCACCTCCCTTACCGCCATCATCATCACAATCATTACCATCACCACCACCACTAACCATCGCCCCCATAGTCGTCACAGATCGTCCCTGACACCATTTCCATCTTCGCCGATACTGCCACCACCATCGCCATCACATCTACCCTCACTGCCTCTACTACCGCAACCGCTATCATCTCCGTCACCGTTGCCATCATCACCACAATCGCTACTACCACCGTCGCTACTACCATCATCGTTACTACCACCATCGCTACTACCACCATCGCTACTACCATCATCGCTACTACCATCATCGCTACTATCACCATCGCAACTACCACCATCGCTACTGCCACCATCGCTACTACCATCATCGCTACTACCATCATCGCTACTACCATCATCGCTACTACCATCATCGCTACTACCATCATCGCTACTACCATCATCGTTACTACCACCATCGCTACTACCACCATCGCTACCACCACCATCGCTACTACCATCATCGCTACTACCATCATCGCTACTACCATCATCGCTACTACCATCATCGCTACTATCACCATCGCTACTACCACCATCGCTACTACCACCATCGCTACTACCACCATCGCTACTACCACCATCGCTACTACCACCATCGCTACTACCACCATCGCTACTACCACCATCGCTACTACCACCATCGCTACTACCACCATCGCTAAGACCACTACCGCTGTCATCAACTCGCCCCCACCCCCGCCGCCTCCACCCACGCTCCCGCCTCCGTCACACCTCTGCCACCACCATCTCCGCTTCTCCGTGGCCTTTACATAACGCGCGTGTGGGCGGGGCCACGGGCCAGCGGCGTGACGCCTCGCCGCCCGCAACGCCTCACGCTGCCAGGGCGAGGGGGAGGGAGGAAGCGAGGGGCGCCTCACCGCCGGAGGGTTCTCCCTCCCTCCCTCCCCCCGTGCGAGGGCGCGGGGCGTCGCCGTGGGTGGAGAGGGTCCCTCGCGAGGCGACGCCGCGGCGGGGGCGGCGGCGGCGGGGCCCGATAAGACAGGCGGCTATATAGGCGAGCGCGGCGCGCCGACCACCACAGGTCATCATGAAGCGACTGTTGACGCTGGCGACGGCGCTGGCGGCGGCGCTCGCCCTCGCGGTCGCCGCCCCCGCGGGCCCCGACGCCGCCCCCGACGCCGCCCCCCAGGAGCGCCTCTTCCAGCCCGCGCTGCTGCAGCAGCCCAAGCTCAAGTGGTGGCAGACGGGCATCGTGTACCAGATCTACCCCGCGTCGTTCAAGGACAGTGACGGCGACGGCATCGGCGATCTCAAAGGTGAGCCCCTGCACTCGGTCTTTCTCTCCCACTCGTTACAAGCCTAGCTGTTGCGATCTCTCGCACTGTGACGGGGATTTTGGCAGATTCGATTGCCCAGTTAGCATGCTTTCGAAGCTCAGCACTCATAGAAATATTTATATCGATCTCAAATGTAAGTGCTCGAATATTTTTGTTTCTTTGGGTTTGTAAACATTAATTTTACAGTTACGTACATCTCACTGTTCAGGAATTCTGAATGTTGACCTCAAATACATGAATTAATCGTTTATTATTCATAATATATTAAGTTTTCGTATAAATAATGATGTTATTCTTCAAATGCTCCATACAATACTATTTTTCTCTTAAACTGGAATTTGTATAATTTATTTTTCGTCGAAACATGATAATACTTTATAATTATAGAATAATTTACCCTATATCTAGTTAGTTCGTTATATTATAATAAATGCACGTAAGACGAGTCGAGAGGGTCAATATAAAAAATTTAATTGAATCTATAGAGACAAATGTATCTTTACTAATTCTTCAGGAGACTCATTGGAACAACTGTAATCAATGATTCCGAAGCCTAGACATATGCTTAGTACAACATTTCGATCATAGTACATATTGATGAGTTCCTAGACATAGTACATATTGACGAGTACTGATTAAGTCCTTCCAATCATTGCTTACTTGTAACACTGTACCCTGAAATATAGCGAACAAATTAAATCAATGTAAAGAATAATTTTGAAATGTGTGGTATATTCAAATCGACAAAGTCGAGAAGAACTAATTCCTTAAAATCACCTCTAACAAATAGTACAATAATAGGAAAATAATATATGGATACGAAGCTATTCAATATGGATTCGGAAAGTCAAAAGCAGAGAGTAAACATTTGTAAATAAGGTCCCAAATATTCATTCATTGATTAAGAGCTAAGCTAATGTACATAATTCTTTTTTAGACAATCCTAATCTTCAATCCGTTGTGTATATAGAATTTCGCAAAACAACTATGTCATTTTTGTAATACCAAATGCTGCACGTCATTTACACAGAAAAACTAAATCTTCCAAAACACAAACACTACTCTTGAGATTTTCCCATGTAGTAGTATCCATTGTGTTTCGAGAGGCAAATGACATAAGCATGAGCTGTTAACACTGCGAATGTCTCAAGGAGAACTCTAAATACAGAAAGGACAAAAACAATTTCCTTCCTCCCCTAACACAATTTTTCTCTTGATGTAAAAGTCAACGTAACAAACTGTAATAGTAATGCAGTTCATCATATTATTTGTACCTTAATTTACTCTGGATATGTAATGCTTTAGGAAAAGATGAGGTTTTTTCAATATTTATGCGACAATCGGCACAAAATCCCGTTAGTAAATAACTGCTAGTCGTGAAAACACTCCCGCCCCTGGGGGCGTAACACAGATTTATAACGAAAAAAATAAAGGTTTGGAAATTGTGGTAAAAGAAAAATATCGAGCACCCATGCAACCCACAATACATGATGCAATGCAACACACACACACACACACTGTTATCGTGTTTATCTCGAAAACTATAAGATCTAGGCCATTTATAGTAGGTTATCGGGTGCCCAAAGAGATCTAAGGAACACTTCTTAGGTCAAAATATCAAAAAATAAAACATTTTTGAAAGTTCTAATCCATTTTGTACGGCACCTCCACTCTGTAGCACTTGTTCGAAAACGGGTTCAGAAACGATGAAAATTAGGTTGCAGTATGAAGCTATTTTCACTTTCAAAACAACGATTTACAAAGATACGTTAGGATTATTCTGTAGTTGTAAGCCGTCAGACGAGGTCCTCAATTCAGCGATGATGGATTTTGCATACGAACTAAGAAGCTCAGCCGAAGCCGAACTCTGTACATAGAGAATCCTAGATTTTGGCTGATTTGATCGGCTGGTACTCTTCGCCTTGTTACACCTAATCACTGTTCGAAAAAACGGGATTCGATTGCTCTTCTGAAGGGCGATGGATTCGGTCAGTATTTGAATTACATTAACTTTGTATTATTTTTATACTTTATGTAGTAATAGCATAAAGCATTGGTGTTATTTTCTTTTCAATGGAACCCCAGGAGCAGCTGTGCATAACTACTATTTCATAGCCCTCTTATGTTTCGCGCTGCCCCCGCCCCAATTTTCATTTTACATAACGTTTCATATATTTTGGTGTTTCACTATCATAACCTCCAAAAGGTTCTTGTTTCTTCCATTGACCACTTCATTTTTCTGAAAGCTAGAACACCGAAAATCGTTATTGGAAGAACAGCTCTTGCCAGCCAAACTCACGATCTTACTCGAAGTGTAACAAACGCATTCACTAAAATGTTGTCCATTCCTCTTGGAAAACATCTATTGAGGCTTCGAATATAGCTTAAGTAGTTGGGAAAGCTTGAAGAATGGACCGAAGATCTGCTACGTGTCTTTCTGATTTTTTTGTCATAAGGGAAGATTCTGAAAACGTCAAGTATTAAGACTATTAGCACCCACTGATTGAATCTGCTTTTAAAGTTAAATATTGAAGAAAATGTCAGTGTTTTCTGTGTTTAGGCGAAAGGTAATGTTTCATTTCCGGTTCTCTCTCGTTATTTGAACGTGTATGTTCACGCGCCAAACAGGCTACTAGTTCACAGAGAATACAGGACACAAAATCACTACACCAACTTTACGTAAGCAATTCAACTTTTAGTACAGTCGACACGCGTGTATTTACTTACTTTCCCGCGAGCAATGCGATCCGCATCAGAAGGCTCACCTGCTGATTTTCAAATTAATTTGACTTGATTTGATTTCTTCGTGTTTCCGGGCGCGTCAACTGCTTCGGTCATTAGTCCCGTTAGTGTAGTACATGTTTTCTCGGAAGATGGCGGTGATCTTCCCCCGCTGGATGGCGAGATCCGGCGCCGACCTACCGTCGGCTAGTGGGGTTTCCCCATAACCAGGACTCTCCCACCAGCGGGGCACCGCCCCAGTCGGGACAAGCTCTAAGCTCCCAACCGGTCTCCCGGAGTATGTGGTAGTGTAGTGCATGTTAGTGTAAGTGTGTGCGTAACAGGAGAGGATAGGACAAGGAAGAGGAAGGACAGATCGCGCGCGGTCCGTGGCCCTTTTGGTAGGGTACTGTTCTGGCATTCGCCTTGTGTTGATCGGAGAAACCACGGAAAACTACCGATCAGAGCAGCCGGCCGCTAGAATTCTCCTCCAGACAGCGACTGAATTCGACCTAGCTGAAAGCTAGTGTCGAAAATCCTGCCGCCCGTCGGGACTCGAACCTAGGACCTCCCGGTCAGAGGCGCTGCAATGACATCAGTTGATGCACTGAGCTACCGCTACCGGTCTGATTTTCAAACAATATGAGCTCTCTCGCCGTCTTAACTGGAATATTTGGGATTATCTCTTTGAACAACAAATTTCTGTGTTGGTTCTGATGTCTATCCATTTAATTTTGTCACCCTACGCCACTGATAGGAACACATGCGTGATATCTCTTCATTTTGAGACTACGCTCATGTGATAAATTTCGACCATTATTTTGAAATTCGTTTAATTGTTTTGAATCTTTACTTTTTTGTCGTTGGTTATGGTTATGTCGAGATATGATTGCAACTGTGTTGCAGGATTCCAAGACAACGGATGGCACACTCTTAACTATGATTGTTTCAAATGATAAAAATGTGTTTTAGGCATCACCGAGAAACTACAGTACCTTAAAGATGTTGGCATAACAGCTCTATGGTTGTCGCCGATTTTTAAATCTCCCGACAAGGACATGGGGTACGATATCTCCGACTATAAAGACATCCACCCCAATTACGGAAACCTCACCGACTTCGAGGAGATGGTGGAAAAAGCACATGAACTTGGTAAGATAACATTAATCTTACAGTGGCTACAGTTCATATACATTAAATATTACTTCACATTTGGTAAGGCACATGCAATAATTAGTTGTTTTTTTTCTTTAGGACTCAAAGTTATCCTTGACTTCGTCCCGAACCATTCGAGTGACGAACACAGATGGTTTAAAGAAGCTTTGAAAGGACCAGACAACCCGTACCACGATTTTTACATATGGCACGAGGGAAGAATTGTCGATGGAGAACGCAAACCTCCCACCAATTGGGTTAGTGTTTCATTGTGTAATGTAAGAAAGATTGGTTATCTGGATATGTAATTGTTACTTATTCAGAGCTGAAAATTGTATTAACGAGAAGCTGAACTGAATAATGCACTGGCTTTTCGCTTTTGAACAACTTAGTTTACATTAGGGCACGGAAGAGATAACAATTTGGCTTTTCCTTTCAGGGAAGTGTATTCCAAGATATGGTAGAAGGTTCAGCTTGGAAGTGGGTGCCCTCTTTGAACAAGTACTATTACCGCACATTTCATGAGGGGCAGCCAGATCTCAACTACACCAATCCTGCTGTGGTAACTGAAATGAAGGTAAGTCCACTTATAGATTGAATGTATTTTTCCATAAAATATAATTCGTGGGGGTAACATAACACTTAGTAAGTCATCAAACAGAAACATGCAGTACATCATATAGGTCAAGTGTTGCATTGATTCAAGAGAATGTACTTCTTTCTCGTATGTCAAATAACACAATGGTCTATTTGTTGTAAAAATGATCATAATTCCCTTGAATTCCCTTGTCAGAGAATGTCGTAAACAATGTAATTCTAGACTGGTAGTTAACATACGTCCGGACAACAGCCTCCTTGATGACAGGGAGGTGCTGCGAATATATTATAGCGCAATCGACGATAACAAATGTTTATTCCCTGGTTAGTTAAGTTAATAGAATAGGTGATTCTTATCGGTAGCGCCTTGTTCAAATCCCAGCCAAAGTATATTTTTCTTTTAAATATTTGTCAAAACACGGCGTAATGCACCGAAATCAATGGAAGAGAGACATTTTCATTCCAATTTTTAAAATAAATACTTTTAAACTACGACTTTCCATTTCACCAGGAGTATTTCCAATGATGCCACAAGTGTTTGTAGATTAGAGGCTTTAGTATTTAAAATTGCGTAAACATTACCAAAAGAAAACGAATGTATTAGGTACCACCACTATTGTATTCACTTTTTTTTTTGAAACGCTGATGGACCGGTGTGCTGTGCCTGTTCCAGAACGTGTTCCGTTTCTGGGCGCGTAAGGGTGTAGACGGCTTCCGCATCGACGCCATCCCGTACCTGTTCGAGGACCGCCTGATGCGCGACAACTCCAGAGGCGGCAACGAACGCACCGAGAACCTGCCTGAGACCTATGACATGGTGCGCCAGTGGCGAGAGGTATTTGAAGAGGAGGGAGCACGCCTCGGCAAGGACTTGTAAGTACACCGCCTTCGCCCGCGCCTCCATCTTCGCTCTTGCCCTTGTTATCGGGCCTTGCTATCGCATCTATCGGGCTTTGTATCGGACTGTTATACACAAGTTTGCGGACCCGGAGAGGTGGCTCAGTGTATCGATTGATGTCACTACAGTGCCTCTGACCGGAAGGTTCTAGGTTCGAGTCCCGACACTGGCAAGATTTTCGACACTGACTTTGTAGGCTAGTCGCTGTCTGGAGGAGAATTCTAGCGGTCGGCTGCTCTGATCAATAGTTCCCCATGGTTTTTCCGATTAACACCGGGCGAATGCCGGGGCAGGACCCTAACAAACGGACCGTGGGCGATCTTTCCTTCCTCTTCCTCGTCCTATCCTCACCCCTTACATACACTTAGACTTACATGCACTACATTACCACATATTCCGGGAGACCAATTGGGAACTTAGAGCTTGTCCCGGCTGGGGCGGTGCCCCGCTGGTGGGAGAGTCCTGGTTAGGGGGAAACCCCGTTAGCCGTCGGTAGGTTGGCGCCGGATCTTGCCATCCAGAGAGGGAAGATCACCGCCACCTCCCGATGAAAAACATGCACAACACTTACGAAACTAATGATCTCAGTAGTTGACGGTCCAGGAATCACTAATAACCAACCAACCTACACAGCCTTCGCCCGCGCTGCCGTCTTCGCCCTTGCCCTTGATATCGGGCTTGCTGACGCACCTATCGGCCTTTTAATCGGACTGTTATACCTAAGTTCACGGGTTCAATCCCGATCGAAACCGTGGATTTTTAAGGGCAAAAAATCCTTCGTACGCCTTCCTTCGGAGAGGAAGTAAAGTCGGCTGTCCCATGTTGTAGATTTACTACATGTAAAAGATCCTCAAGCCTAAACGAAGCCTCTGAGCTAAATTCGAATCACCTGTTTCGTCGTCCAAGTAATACCTTCTTCCACCGGTAGATGGTGAAAGGAGCGTAGCAAAATTTGCGTGGGCCGGCAGAACAGCAAGTCTCATGGCCTGAGTCTCGACTCATAAAATAAGGCATCATTGAAGTGAATTTGAATTGAATTGCTATCGTCATTATTCTTCTCCCTTACCCTCACTAAACATTTGAAACGTCCTGCCCCCATTCACGCCCACGCGTTCGCCCTTTTACTGCCCATCGTCCTCATTCTCATTGTATCTTTGGAAATAATTGAAAACATTATATTCTCACTGATCATTTTTACATTAATATAATTCTTTTAAATGTACTTTCAGTTTTAATATTAAAATTCTAAGAAATATAGTGCGGGTTTTAAACTTTTTACAATACACGTAATCCACTTTTCTACAAAATCTATTATATTTTGACAATAAATTTCCTTTCCATGTTCAGTCTAAAGCAATTTTGAAATAATTTCCACCTTCTAGTTAACAAGAGGATTTTAATTTGTTCTAGGGTGATGATGCTAGAGGCATACGCTACTGTGGAACAAACAATGAAATACTACGGTACGAAGGATTTCCCTGCTGGCCATTTCCCTTTCAACTTTCAATTCATCTCCAGACTTGACGGAACTTCCCCGGCCTCAAAATACGTTGAGGAGATCCACAATTGGATTGACAATAAGCCCGATTACGGCTGGTCTAACTGGGTGGTAAGTCTAACTGCATTTATTTATTGTATATTGCAGCTGGGGGCCTCGGTCCAACAAGACAGCAATTTAAAATATATAATAATATATTATAAATTGCTGTCTTGTTGGACCGAGGCCCCCAGCTGCCTCAGAATAGCACTGAAGATAGTCGCAATGCGGCCGAAAAAGCTTTATGCCAAAATAAATACATACGACGAAACAACGCCTCAAATTCATTTACATTATAAATTGAATTTCTGAATTAATTATTACTAAGGAACGGATTTTCATGTAAATACATATTTTTACAGGGACAAGATACCTGCATTCACTAATATTTTTTTAGACTTAACACGACATTCTGAACGAATTGAAACCATTTTTATTTTACATATTTGTACATATTGTGGTATAATTACATATTTTTACATACTATATCTACTGCTACATATTTCATTACATTTTAATATATTTATAAGCCGAAAATGAACATTTCACTTGCGCGTTAGAAATATTTTAATGTCGGACCATCCCTGTTAATTGTCCAACTTACTCCTCCGCCCCTCCCTCGCGCCTTATGCTTCTTGGAAACCGTGTACTCAGGATCAAGGAGGAGCGGATGAATGTGAAGTAGAAGTAACTTCAACCGCGTGCTTACACATTCGATAAAATAAATATTTTTCAGATCATTATTTTATCGCTTATCTGGAGTCGGGGGGGGGGAGGGACGTATGCTCTATCACAGGGTACACGCTACTAATTACTTGAGCGTCGGCTCCTCGTAAACAACATTGTTTATACTACGAAAGTATTAAACATATCGGAAGAAACTAGCAAATAATTGCTTCAGTAGTTGTAGAACTTTTTTTTCAACCTCTCTGAATCCATGTTAAGATCTAATAAACAAATCAGTGTGCACGGAAAACGCTTCAAGAATGGAATTTTAAGCATTATAACGAATTTTTATTTCACATATTTTATATTTTTCCTACATATTTTAGAAAAAATAAATGCATATATATGTACATATTTTGCTTTTTTTATTACAATAAAGTCCGTTCCCTAATTATTACTTTCTCGTATGTAACTGCGAGCGTCCGTGCGTACGTCCGTCACTCATGGTCAGACCAATTCCCTTCCACCAATGGAGACATATGAGATTTCATTTGCCACGTTTCTTTCCGTTGAAGGGGAACTGATAATTTGTTTTCGACCAGAAAATTCTAAGACATTTACGTGTTTAAGCGCTCGGATTGTAGTAGGTATGCTGGGAATTAAACCAACGATAGATATACGTAGATGGCGTTGATTAAACCCCAGTACCCTTCACAGTTTCACTCCATAACACTATAATTTTCATCCACGAGGATGGCAACATTGATTGTTTCCATCTTAGGTGCAACACTGAGTGAATTGCGCGGCATAGGTGTCCATGCGTACTATAAAGAAAGTTATGTAAAGTTGCAGAAAAACGATTTCGAGATTTTAACGGAAAAACACGTTTTGGGAACCCCTCTGACAAAACAAGTGTTGTGCTTTTTTGTTGTTGCCTTTTTGTGGTGTTTTCCAAACGACTGCCCGTTTGACTCTTTGTTTCTCTCTACGCCCGTTCGTTTGTGAACAACACGAGTGCCTAAATCATCCGCACGAAGTCTTCCAAAATGAATCTTCCCCAGTCGATGTGACCCATCTCAAAGCCTTGCGATCTTGAAAAATATTATCTGAATTTTGTGGTACTTTACATGAAACCTCTGGAACATTTTCAATATTTTCTCAAAAGTTCTTGCAACATCTTTCGGTAACTTTTTGTAAGAATAGAGAGTAATACTCTTATAAAGAAGACATAGAACCAATTTTCACTATCACCCCTGTTCTTCAAAAATTGCAAAGGTTTGGAATCTTTTGTACCCTCTCTTACATCTACATTTTTGAAAATACATATTTTTCTTCAAACGAAATTTGTTCTTTAATTTAAGTCATATATATTTGCTTTCTCGCTACTGCTTATACAGAAAGTATTCTAATACTGCGAGAAAAAGGACGACTTTTCGACTGAAAATTTCTTATTGCCAGGCCCTACTTTGTAAAAATATTTAACCTAATATACCTTAAAGAAAACTATTATTTCATCCTCATTTCTTGGCAAAACATTTAACTTTAACAAATACATTATTTTTTAAAGATTAAAAAGTCATCGACATATCACAAACACGGGACCATTTCAGTTATAAAACAATTAGAATTAAAGCACATGAAAAACAGTCACTACGTAAGCAAAACGACAAATACACCGTGCTATATTATTTTTACTATAATCCACCGGGTTTGGTGACTGGGCATCAACTGATGCTGCCGCAGTGCCTCTGTCCGAGAGATCCTTAGCGTTCCCAATGTTGGCAGAATTTTCGACACTAGCTACATAACTAGGTCGAATTCAGCCGTTGTCTGGAGGAGAATATTAGCGGCCGGCTGCTTTGATCAGTAGTGTTCCGTGGTTTCTCCGATGAGTACTAGGCGAATGCCGGAAGAGTTCCCTAACAAACGGGCCATGAAACGCGCGCCAACTTACTTACCCACCCTTACACTAACATGCACTCCACTACCAGAAAACCCGGGAGACTAGTCACGACCCTAGAGCTTCTCCCGGCTGGGGCGAGGACCAGAAGGAGGGAGATACCTGTTGCGGGAAAACCCGCAAGCCGACGGGTAAGTCGGCGCGGGATGTCGTCATTCTGCGGTGGAAGATCACCGCCACCTCCCGTGATAAAAACATGCACTTCACTTAGGCGACCATAGCATTTTACGCGCCCGAAATCCCTAATCAATCAATCTTTCTATGTTCCACACTTGAACCACTATACCGAGTAATGACACCGTCATATAATCATTCCAAAAACGTACTATTCGAGCAACTTTTCTTGAACGATGACCTTGCTTCCTCCTCCCTTGAGCAATAAACAGATGGCAAAAGCTCGCAGCGAGCACTGATGACTACATTCCAAGCATTAAAACTTCGTTGGCGCGAAAAGGTCTAGACAAAGCTAGTTGCTTTCATAGTCGAGAACTTCTGTTCGGCTTTATTACCATTATCTAAAGAAATGGCTGAGGCAGGTCCAGGTCCTACAAGGGAGGCATCTAAAACTCCTATCTAGTGTTCCTGCTGTTGCCTACCCAGAGCGATGTCCTCGCCCCACACGTAGCAGATTTGACAGATATGATTTTCCAGAGGTTGGCATTACTGCAAATACTCTAGTGGCCGACTTTGTAACTAATACCCCCACTCCGCCCGCATTTCTTCAATCCATCGTTCAAGAAAAGTTGCGCGAGTAGTAGTTTCAGAAACGTACAACTCGCAATATCGATGTACCGGTATTTTGAAATATTTTGTCATCCCTAGGTGGGCAACCATGACAACAACCGTGTGGGGTCCCGCTTGGGCAAGGATAACGTGGACGGCTTGAACATGCTGGTTCTGCTGCTGCCGGGCACAGCCGTCACCTATTACGGCGAGGAACTGGGTATGCTGGACAATACGGAATTGACCTTGAAAGACTGCAAGGACCCGCAGGCGTGTCCTTCGGGAGCCACAGAAGACTACTACAAGGAACACACTCGCGACTACGAGCGTACGCCTATGCAGTGGGACAAGACTGAATACGCAGGTGGGCCTTAGAGTGTTGTCCTCACTCCACATTCCGCATACCACGTTCCATATTAAACCATCCATATTCCACATTCAAAACCCAATATCAACATTTCACAATCCATAATTAACTCTCTGCCATCCGCACTGCACAATCTACATTCCACAATCCACAATCTATATTACACCATCCACACCGCATAGTGCCAACATCATAATCTACCATCCCCCACCCACCATCACCTCCTACACTCCACCATCTAAAATCCACAGAGCTCACTGTATACTGTTCTCTGCGTAATCCACACTAAAGAATCCCAAACCACGCTCCACAATCCAAACTCCCAATACACAATCCCCAAGCCACACTCCCACACCACATTCCCCAAACCAGTCCCCAAACCACACTCTCTAATCCAATTTCTCACACTATTCCAAACCACACTCTCCAGTCTACAATCCACACTATCCAATCCACAGGCCGCAATACACATTTTCATTCTCTCCTTACCTTCATGGCACTTTCCCTTTCAAATTCAAAATTATCATTTTTGTAAGTATGCACGTGAATAAAGTTAGTGAAAACAACGTTGAATAATATTTTTCCACTTCACGATACAGATTAGCAAAAGCTTTGTGTAAACGGAATGCATCTTGTAATTTATGCTTTTTTCACAAATGTTCTTCAGGCATACGAAGTTTTACATATTATTTTCCCAACTAATTACTCTTCTGTATCCAAGACTAAATAAAGATGCTTCAATTCTCTAGGATTCAGCACCGCGAAGCCATGGCTGCCAGTTCCTGAGAGTTACACCGACTGCAACGTTGAGGTGGAGGAAAAAGATGCAAACAGCCATCTCAACATCTACAAAAAGCTAGTTAAGCTGAGGAATGAAGCCGTGGTACAAACTGGTACCTTGAAAACGAAAGACGTAGGAAACGTAGTTTCATTTCTCAGGTAAATATTCTGTTGTGTTAAAGAACGATTGTGCATGTAGATTTATTATCCCTCTAGATAGTCTCATACAAGTACCGTGATGTAAATAATAAAGTTACTAACTTCATAGTGAGTGTCTTCCAATATGTTCAAAAGCGATCTATAATCTGTAATGAATATTTGAATCATGTGCATTTGCTTTCAGTTTATTAATTTAATTATACATTTGTAATAGACTCTGCGACGATAACTCCTATCACAATTTTCCGAATCTGTTTATTCCGATTATAGGGCCAAGTTGAGAGAGCCCTCTGTTCCATCGGGATAGGAACATCAACCTCCCTACGCCTCATGCAAACATATTGTTTATTGAGATATAAAATTATTAAAAACGGAATAATCTCTAGAAAAATAATGACAAAAATTCCGAGTTTATAATTCGGCTATAGATTGATGGGTCTCATGGGAAATCAATACAATAACAGCTTATATGTTGTTTTTGTTACAGACAAAATGATACATACAGCCTCCTTGTTCTGATTAATCTAAAGGAAACCAAGACAACGTTCAACGTCATTGGAAATTATGGTTACGTAGGACAACTTAAAGAAATAGTTTCTTCTAATTTTGTGTAAGTATAGTTAGAAGTTGTTGTATTTAGAAGTAGTTGAGTAAGTGTTGTTGAAGCTGAACTCGTGGCTCATTGCAAAATCGCTAGCCTTTCACCACTGAGATCCAGGTTCGATTCCCGTCGAATCTCATGTGAAATTTCCAACAAAACGAGTTTGGCTGCTTCACAAGGGCTAGTCCAACCCCTGTGAAGTGTCCTAAACCCTACCCCTATCCTTATTCCTTCCTAATTCTGGCCGCTGGGTAGTGACGCAGGAGCGCGCGGTGGGAGGCGCGTACGCGGAAATGCTACCTGGCGGTCCTCTTGACAACCGACTGCGACGAGACGCGACAGACATAATATTAACGGAGGATTACTCAAAAAAAGCGCTGTTAGTAATGGAGGATTACTCCGAGAAGCGCAAAGCGCTCAACGCCCCCCAAGGGGCTTGGAGACACGTTGCGTCAAAGTAGACGCAACAAATTAAAAAAAAAAAAAAAGTCTTGATATTTGTGAAAATGTCTTCATTCGATAACGCCAGTATTTAATTTTCAGAGACAATACTTTAAATCTCACGAGCGTCAGCCTCAATGGTAACGCCGCAGTGGTGTTGGGTGGACCGCGATTCCAATGGTGGCAAACTGGAATTGTCTATCAAATCTATCCTCGTTCCTTCAAAGACAGTAACAATGACGGACAAGGAGATATTCCTGGTACGTGGACTAACAACTATTGAAGGCGAGAGTTTCCCGATTTTCTTGCTAGCGCGTTTATTATTATTATTATTATTATTATTATTATTATTATTATTATTATTATTATTATTATTATTATTATTAAGGTGTAGTGTGTGAAAGGTTAAATTAATTCTCGTACGAATGTAACTGTGTATATTTATTATATTGGGAGTCTTCGATTGGTTTTCAAATGTCTTCAGGTTCGAGTCCTGTAAGACTTCTATGCAGGTGCAACAACAATCGTTTCATGAAACAGCGAGAAATAATTATTGTGTGGGACAGTCCTCACCGAATACGAAGGGGCTTCACATTTAGTTTCCGTTTAGAGATGAATTTTTCCATACCAAATTGTAAATTAAAACCTAAATGGACATTGTTTTAAATATGTTAATTCATTTCAAATAACTGATTCTCATCCAAGCTGAAAATGCGTATCTTTGTCGGATAATTGCTGTCAAAATTAATTTTGCAATGCTGAGCTTCATAATGCATAATTACACGTTTATTTCTTTTTTCCCAGGTATTACTGAAAAATTAGATTACCTGAAAGATTTAGGAGTTCAAACAATTTGGTTGTCTCCCATCTACAAGTCTCCAAACTACGATATGGGTTACGATATAAGCGACTTCGAAGATATTCAAGAAGACTTCGGAACTTTGAAAGACTTCAGGGATATGGTGAAAAAGGCTCATGATCTAGGTGAGTACATTTAGAGCGCACGAGTAAACAAAATTATATTTCAATTATGAAACCAAAATTCCTGTGAATCTAAATGCCACGTATCTACAACGATACCAAACGGTTTATTATTGCTCGTGTTTTTATACGTTTCGTTACATAACATGTGATATAGTTTATTCTTGGTAATATTTATTTTTTTTCGTCCGACAAAAGGAAAGTCCCCAACGTAAACTCCACCTAGAAATATCTATCCCTGCTTCGCACAGAGGTATATTCGTAACATTTCTACAACGGTCACCAGGGATTACTAGTTCGGATGAAAAGAGAGGGCCGACATGTCTTCAATGAAAGGCAAAGAACAATGAGTCCTGTGTTATGAGGTTAATCTTATATTTAAGTTTCGTGCGCTAAAAGGGTTTCGTATCCCCCTTGTGATATGAAATTCCTCTACCCCTACAAATTTCGGTCGGTATCGGGTCGGTATCTTCACTTGTCCAAAAAGACTTTCTAAAGGTAAACGTTGAGAAGCTTTCCCCGCTGCATTCTTGAATATTATTTATTCTGCAATTTCTGTGCGAATCGACACATCTCAGACATAATTTGTTGTAAAACTCATTACAAATCGTAGAACATGAGCGAAAACTAAATATTTTGAAGCAAATATAAACAAAAATTTTACAATTAAAACTGCGTTTCATACAGCTAAATCATGTCCCAACAATGAGACGGAATTCACAGAACTACAACTGCCGTCTCCCAAGGCGGAATGCCAATGACGCATTCCAATCTGATATTTCCTGACGCTGAAGGTTAGCAAATAGAGCACGGTAAATTAGAATATGCAAAATTACACCAAACTCCTCTTATATTATTTTTAAAAAAATGTTCATACCCTTTTTAAAGAACTATTTTTTAAAATTAGTTTTCATTGAACAACTAGTGGTGCTGAAAAAGAACATACTTTCTTGCATGATCAGAAACAGCTACGTAATATTGAAATATTGCAATTTTAGCGCTTCTAACACCTCAGTTGTTACTTGAAAACTTCAAATTCAACAAAGTCAAACAAAGCGCATGTGATGCATGTCTGCATCATTTCAATTGTCAGGAGCAACAATCATTTCTTACTTTTACAAATGAAACCAACAGGAATAAATTTGCCGAAGGAACAAACAGGATAAATGTTATTACAGTATTCGCAGAAAATTATGCAGAAGCAAACAACGCACTGTTGCCAGCGCAGCGTTGTCAAAACTATGTGAAATTCCTTTGTCATATACGCTTGGCGAATATTTTCTTATCAATTCTTGCCAAAATCGCTTAATTCCATCTGTATTCAAATTTCAACTTGTTTATGGGTTAGTCATATTACATCATACACAGCTTACTCTAATACATACTAATGAACTAATTCAATTATTGCTCTACGATTTGTAATATTAAGACTATTTCACTCATGTCTGTCCGCGTCGTAAGTAACCAATGCTAAGCAAGAATCCATTCAAATTAAACCAACCAATTAAACCAGATGTCTATCACCACATGATTATCATTTGTTTACCTTCACTTCGCTGTTATCACATCGTTTACCTTTTTAAGATAAAGATAGCAATGGTTGTTGGTTCATAATAGCTTGTGAGTAAAAATATATTAAAATGTGTCGTTTTGGTAATGTTTAAAACTTTGAAATAGAATCTATTATTAAAGATTCAGTGCCGAAAAACAGCAAAAGAAACAAAGTGTGTCACAAAGTGCGGAAGCAGTTTCAAGGATTTTTTGAAGAGAGAAAATAGAAATGAACAGCATAAACTACAAATGAAGTAATTACACATATTTTAGGCAATTAATATGTGAAGATTAGATGATGAAGAGTACAAAGAATATTCTATTAAAAGTATGTGGAACGTAACAAACACAATTATTCAGAAAAATACTTTAATGAGTACACACGTTCAATCCATTTGAAATTATGCGAACATAATTTTCTGCATACTACGAAAGCAGTAGTAAGAAAGTAAAACACTGAAAATATTCAAATCCATGAAAAATATCATTGCATTCGAGTAATATTGACAGAAGAATGTAATTGATTCGTTACTTTATTAGCCATTGTGTAGAGGAAAATCTCGCGAGTCGTTTTGGATGATAAATTATGTATTTGAGGACTAATGTAAATATATTGCAGGTTTGAAGGTTGTGCTGGATTTTGTGCCCAACCATTCCAGTTCGGAGCACCCCTGGTTCCAAGCAGCACTAAAGAAAGATCCGAAATATTTAGATTATTATGTTTGGAGAGGTGGGAAAAACGGAGATGACAGTGAACCTCCAAACAACTGGGTATGGAACTGAACGCTTGCTGAAGTAAACAATTTTTTTCACTAAACTGTTGCTAATATCTTTGATAATGTTATTTACAGAGAAGTGTGTTTAAAAGCGATACGGATGGTTCAGCTTGGACGTATAACGCTCAAGTTGGAAAGTTTTATCTTCATCAGTTCCATGAACATCAGCCCGATTTGAACTTCAACAATGATGATGTTGTTCAGGAAATTAAGGTGCGCTCTTATTTTTAATTTTTTTTGTGATTACCTCTATTTAGATTACATTTTATCTCATCGCATTTCAAAGAACATCTGCATATGCAACATGTGCTTTAATTCTCTGTGAACAGTATGAATCTCACGGATAACATCTGGTACTAGTGGAAAACATTACCTCCTCTTGTTTTATTACTCAACAATTACTTAGATTTTTAAAACGTGCCATCATGTAAAGATCAACAATGCAACGAAGTTATGCTGAAAATATGCAAGCCACAATAATCAATATGGTTGAAAAATGGCTAGCAAAGTTGGGACATATCGAAAACCTTTGGAAAATATTATAAATAATAAAGTACCCAAAAATTAAAAAACATTTTCAAGTTTATTTTATCTATAGACGTATCAATAACTTAACGATCTCCGAAAAGACACAGTTTGATCTTAGTCCTGACGTGTTTAGCAAGTTTCAGCTCAATATATTTTTAAGAACAGTTAGTCTTAACAATACTTAGTTTCATCTCGTAAATGTCTCCCTCTTGAATACATCTTGGCCGATTTTGGACAGTCTTGAAACAAATCTTGGACGATTGACGATACTCAAAAGAACTAATTATGTCTTCTGCAGTTGTAATTGAGCGACATCAATGATTGCACTTACGGGATTCCAATATGTAAAATTCAATGGAAACAGGAAAAAAATTGTTAACAACGAGAAGTTTCATTTATAATATCATCTTGCTTTCCTTGTAATCTCTTTTTAAAGATAGAGGACAATATGCATTCTCTATTTTGGGATATTGCTTCTACTGCTTCGAGTCGCGCAGACAAATTGGTCATTGGATAATGTCTTTTGATATGGAGTCTCCGTTCCTGGGACCGTTTTATAACGAGTCATGAAAGACTAAGGGTTTATTTTTGAACAGAAAATTGTTAAAAGAACTTTGAATAATTGGTCTATTAATTCAAAAATATATCAAAATAGCTCTCGCAGTGCAAGGTAGTGAAGTCCTTAAACATCGCCTCCTATATTATTTCGACTCTCACACGCAACCAATCTTTATAAATGAGGTCTCGAAAGAAAGAAAATTTCATGGAGACTGTGACGAATTGCACTTTAAGAATACGAAGGATTTGTTGAAAAAAAAAACATATAAATTTTCATGTCAAATGCAACTCGCAACACGCCGCCGTATTTTTGAATCTATATGGTCAAATAACTCGTTAACAAAGCGTTTTAGGGCCTAAAAGCTAAAATTTTGAAGACGAAGGCCTCAAAGAAATGTTCCTCACACCATAATCTACTGGTTGAGATCTTCTTGAACATTCTATTACATGTTTGTTGATTCGACGCTTCTCGATGCTACTCCATCTTTCCTGTATAATTTGTAACTGTACGTGAAATTAAACTAATTACTTGATATTCTACGCATTTGAATTACCGAGTGTACCTCTCTACTCGATAATAACGTTAAATGAGAATTGTTTGTATTGACAAAGGTATATTGTATTGTTATCAATTACAAGGAGACAGAACAAGTGACAGAGGATAAGAGGGTCTTGAAGAAAAGATATATTACAGGCTTAATATGGAACTGGAAAAATAGGGAAGAATGTGGAAATTAACATGCGAGAGTTCTCGCACGGGTACGCTAGTTTCATTAAAGACAGACTATATCAGCACGTTTAATTTTCATTACAATACCCAAGTTATTCATTTCATAACACTTACGAGGAGAAAAAATGTTGGTATGTCACGCATTTCCACTAGTTTATAATTTTTGCAGTTGCTCAGTATTTTTGGGAAGCAAAAATCAAATATACGTTTATTCTTTACCCGTATACGCTTGAGCAATCTCATTCAACCTCGAAATGTGTCAATACATTTTTAAGAGTTCTGATTGAGCCTGGTCAAATAGGTTACATTTAGATTTCAAGACTTGTAATTTTGATTTTTGTCCTAGGATGTGCTCAAATTCTGGATCGATGAAGGAGTAGATGGATTCCGTGTGGATGCTATTACTCATCTCTTCGAAGATGACGGGTTTAAGGATAACGATGCCCAAAATAATTATTTAACAAACCAGCCCCAGACATACGAAATGGTCCAACAGTGGCGAGAATTCCTCGACGAGCTAGGAAAAGCCAAAGGCAAGGAATTGTAAGTCATCTTGAATACATTTCTATGGAAAACTTTTTAAAACACATTCTTTACTGTTCAAATTTTTAAACATCAACTAGATTTGTAAATAGTACGTGGTTGTAGGATTGTAGCTACTATAATATATTCCAGCTCTATTTTGCAGATTATTAGTTTTACAGTCAATTTTGCCTCCAATTTTAGTCAGGAATATTTTATCAAAGTTTTAGCATCCATTTTAAATCTAAGCTCGTAAACTTGTCACAGGTTATGTGAACGCTGGTGTTTGATTCAATTCAGTGTGGAAGACAACCCTCACCGCAGATGCTATGATTAATATTCGTTCTCCATGTCGCGGCAGAAAATATTATTTCTTCACGAAGGAGATGATGAGGGATAAGACCCCAAATCTATAGCTTATTTTCCCTTTAAAATAGATTTTATTACATCATAGCGAATATTTTTTAACAATTCCTGCCCAAAACGCTCATTTCTTTCTGCATTCACAATTCAACTTGTATATGGTTTAGGTTACGAATTCCAGAATTAAGAAATCGTGCCCAGAATCCACTTCTCCATACAGCTTATCACACAGTTTTTAATTGTTCTTGACGAAAAATAAAATTAATTAAAAAGATTAGTGGGAGGTATTTTCAAGGTTTCTTAAAATCTATATTACAGGAGAAAAACCTTACTGACTGATATGTTAACGCAGAAGCAAAACGGGTGGCTCGCTCGTGGCTCATAGCGAAGTCGCTAGCCTTTCACGTCTGAGGTCCGGGTTCGATTCCCGTCAAATCTCATGTGAAATTTGTTCCAAAAAAACGAGTTTGGCTGATTCACAAGAGCTAGTTCAACCCCTGTGAAGTGTCCTAAACCCTACCCCTATCCTTATTCCTTCCCATTTCTGGCCGCTGAGTAGTGACTCAGGAGCGCGTAGTAGAGAGTGCGTACGCGGATATGCTACGTGTCGGTGGGGGGGGGGCAGGGGCTTCCAGACGCGTTGCGTCAAAGTAGACACAACAAATTAAAAGAATGTCTGGAGCTAGAATCGTCAAATTTGTAATGTAGAAAAAAGGGTTAATAATAGCGCATTATGAAACGATGGTGTAATGATGGGTATTAATACACGAGTATCCTAAATTTTACATTAGTGAATTAATACCCATTACATCGAGTTTATTACGGTACTTTTCCTACGACTTGTACTACTCGCGCACCTTTTCTTGAACGATGACCTTGCTTCCCCTTCCCTGGAGCTATAAACAGCTGAAGGCAAAAGATCGCAGCGAGCACTAATGACAACATTCCCAGCATTAAAACTTCGTTGGCGCGAAACAGAAGCTAGTCAAAGCTAGTTGCTTTCATAGTCGAGAACTTCTGTTCAGCTTTATTACCATTATCTAAAGAAATGTCTGAGGCAGGTCCAGGACCTTCAAGGAAGGCACCTAAAACTCCTATCTATTGTCCTTGCTGTTGTCTACCCAGAGCGATGACCTGGCCGCACACAGCGGGTTTGACGTTCATCTACCAAAGGTTGTCATTACTGAAAATACTCTAGTGGCTGTCTTTGTAACTAATACCCCCACTCCGCCCGCATTTCGTCAATCTATCGTTCAAGAAAAGTTGCGCGAGTGGTACGTTAAACTTTTACATTCAATTGTTTCATGGCAGTTGACATGCAAAATTCAGCCAAAGCCATCTAGCGGACAGTTCCCTAACCCTACCCTCGCATGCTGCCGCAGGTGGCTGTGGTTACCAGTCCGCATGCGAGGGAGTACTGCGCTAGTCAAATAGGATCAAAGTGAAATTACGATACAACGTATTTTAAATATATTGCACGAAATAATTACTACTAATAAAAGAAATTAAAACTGACAAGCATAATAAAATATCAAATGCAATTTTAATGTTCACAATCGAACGAAACATTTACTATAATGATTCTAAATGATTAATTCTCAATACTGGGTTTGTAAACTTCTCTAAAATTCGTCCAGAACCTGTTTCATAATGAAATCAGTAACGTAATGAGTATCATTATGCAACGGGTTGCAGCAATGAAATAACAGGGTTATACACTGGGAGTAGATAAAACAGTTTTTTACGTAACAAGCTGGCGAATCACCTCGCGCACGTGTTGCGTGTGCTATTTTTAACACGCCGTGTGCAAAAGACGTTTCGCACGCTCTTCGCGGTGTTTCGCACATTATTTAGAATGAGCAAATAGCCAATTCACTCTCGGAAACCAAACACGAGAAACCGTGTTTCGCGCATGGCGAGTTAAAAAAATAATTTTGAAAGCGACCGGGTCGAAATAGAATTTAATGCAGACCGCTATGTTGTACGGATTGTGGAGAAAAAGAGGTAGGCAGACGGTGTGAAACATGGAGAGGCAGGCTGAGTCGGGGCAAATTGTGACAATGGTAGGTATGGTAGACGTCAGCGAGGCGAGGGGCAGAGTACGTATGGCGAAATAAAGGGTGGCGGGGACTTATAATTATTTCCATATAACACTAGTGATAGAATTCATTTCTTTTCCAATCTAATATGATATGATATTAATTCTCCTATACACCAGATTACTTTTGCTAGTATTCTAAAAGTCAACATGGCCAATACATCTATTGCTCGCGCCCAAAAACACAACTCCTAATGATTTATCGAAATCGCACACACAGTTCCCAAATTCAAAGACGATAAACTTTTCTTGGTGTATGATTCACACTATTGAATGCGATTATCAGTATTTTTTATTAATTATAAAACCTACGCTGGTATGAAACATTCTGAGATTAGAAATAAGTAACATATGACTGTTGGTGATCATTGAAGGCATGTTCCTTAATAATATGTAGATATATCTCAAAGAATCTCAATGATGATTAAATAATATAAATTATTATTATTATTATTATTGAAAGAAGAATATTCTGTTCACCCCTTCTGTAATAATTTACCAGTTCAATGTTGAAAAAGACCTTTGGGGTTAGGTGTAATAGGCAGCTGACAGAGAAAAGTATCACCTCCAGCCACGGAAGTGAAAGTTTTCTTTTAATCTCCTCCGTTTTTTTTTAAATTTGTTGCGTCATTGACGCAATGCGTCTCTTAAACCCTTGTTGGGCGTTGAGCGCTTGCGCTGGAAATAATTCTTTACTTACTAATACTTTGGAATATTATGCGATCAATGGGGGGGGATAATGAGAATAAATTTAGGAAAATCTAAAATAATGTATTTTGGAGGGAGATCTGCCACTGATTCCAGGTAAATCATGATTGATCCACCGTTATTTTTTGGGGGAAGGCAAAGGCACCATTTATTCCATACAGCCATCTAATTTAACATTCATCATTTCATAATGACCCAGAACAATCAAGTAACAGTTGCGTATTTGTCTCCAACGTGCTAATATGGGCATGGGCTGAGAGAAGAATAAGGTACATGAAATTGTGTTCTTGCCCAGGGTATTGATGCTGGAAGCATCAGCGGGTGGTGACGATCTCACGAAATACTTTGGCCCAGCCTACAGACCTGGAGGACACTTCCCATTCAATTTCAAATTGATTTACGACTTGGGAGACAAATCTAATGATCCAACGAAAGAAGTTTCCGCAAAGGCAGTAGTTGACGCCATTGAAGGGTGGACAAGTTTGGTTCCAGAACATGGATGGTCAAACTGGGTGGTAAGTATACGTACCAGATTTAGATGTTTAAAATTTTGAGATATATCTCGTCATTATCAATGTATTATTCCACGCACTGGCTGAAGGCAATTTATTGCTTCAATGTTAATATTTTGTTTTCAACACAATATGAACATTTCTTATTCTAAAAGGTGAATCCAGAAAGTGTTTCCCTAGGTCGTCAACAAAAAGAAAAAACACTTACCTATAAAACATTACCCTAGCAGATACAGCACATGTAGTATTTTTTTTTCACCGAATCATCACGAGAATTGAGTTGTCTTTCCTTGGGATCAACATTTGTATCCCTATGACGTAGACATTTGCCATTTGGAATAGATATCAGTATCTGACAATCACCTGCAACTCTGCGTCGCCGTTATATGCGTAATGTTGACCGGCAAGGCATTTCCTGAGGTATAAGAAAATATATAAATGGGAGAGGTGTGGACGAGATCCTGACTTTAGGGTGGATGGTCATACAGTAGCGGATGTCGTAGGCTTCCGCACACACGGCTCAGCTCACAACAGTTCTGGACATTTGCTGAGAGGTGTTTGACCATTCAGACTTTAGTCCTGAACTCGCCCACAGCTATTTTCATCCTTTTGTATTCGAGAAATGTTTGGAAAGCTTGGAGCCGATTTTGAGAAAATTGTTTTTCAAATTGCTTTTATTGCACTCGAAACCTTTTGCCGAATTTTGTTTTTCTGTCATCAAATATCCTTTTTCCACTGCAGCATTACAATACTTTCTCTATATTAAGTAGTATGCGAAAAAGTAAAACTATTCCGATCAACAAATTATTCTTCAGTGCTAGTCAAATTCACGTCCATATCACTAAAAACGTTTCTTGGGAAAATTGATGTCTTAACAAAGCATATAATAGGTAACTTCCTCTCATACTACAGAGAAGATGATAATGTGTTATTCTTACAATATTTTGACACATTCAACCGAAAACCATTACTACCTATTTCAAAATTTCAATTTCTTCTGTTCAATATTTTGTCTTTTCGTAGTGTTAAAAAAGCAGGTATGTTATATTATTATGCGATTTGAGACACACCTCAGATTTATGCTAAAAGTTAGCATAATGATAATTTATTTTCAGCTAAATTACCTATAAAGTGGTTTAATGAATATTATATTAGAAGAAATTAAAACTAAAATTAACATAGTGTTATTTTTGTGACAAATTGTATATTTGTGATATCACATACTGTTATATTTGTGACATAAGTAACATATTTTTATAATATATTAAAGATGTTCTCTCTTTTTGAAATCATTGCTTAAAATTGGCTTTAATTTTACACAATATACACGCTAATGCTTCGCTGATAATTTACGCGCTTTGAAATGTTCAAGTCGTGAAGGAAATTGGAAAATAAGGCTTCTTAAAGAGCATTCTTAAAGTACATCAGTTCTTACTTTCTTCCACTCTGGATCTTTGAATCCCCCATCTGTAAGAAACTGTCAATTCGCACCCTGATTCTGAATAATTTTCAGATCGGCAACCACGACCAACACCGCGTAGCGTCCCGAGTTGGAAGCGAACTCATCGATGCCATGAATATGCTCGTTACGCTGCTGCCTGGGACGGCTATTACTTACAACGGCGAGGAAATCGGCATGGTGGACAACAGAGAACTGACGATTGATGATTGCAGGGACACGATGGCGTGCCCTGATGATGCGGACGAGGCTTACTACCAAAAGGAGTCGCGTGATTTTCAGAGGACGCCCTTCCACTGGGACACCACCGAAAACGCAGGTGAGCCACATGAGATGTACTCGTACACTGGAGACCGGCACCGGGAGCGGTGGCTCAGTGCATCAACTGATGTCACTGCAGTGCCTCTGACCGAGAAGTTCTAGATTCGAGACCCGATGGCAGCAGGATTTTCGACCCTAGCTTTTCAGCTAGGTCGAATTCAGTCGCTGTCTGGAGGAGAATTCTAGCGCCCGGCTGCTCTCATCGGTAGTTTTCCGTGGTTTCTCCGATCAACACCAGGCGAATGGCGGATCAGTACCCTACCAAACGGGCCACGGACCGCGCGCGATCTGTCCTTCCTCTTCCTTGTCCTATCCTCTCCCTTTACACACACACACACTAACATGCACTACATGCATACATTCCGGGAGACTGGTCGGGAGCTTAGAGCTTGTCCCGGTTGGGACGGTACTCCGCTGGTGAGAGATACCTGGTTGAGGAAAACCCCGCTAGTCGACACCGGATCTCCCCATCCAGTGGGGGAAGATCACCGCCACCTCCCGATGAAAACATGCACTACACTTGCGGGAATAATGACCTCAGTAGTTGACACGCCTGGAATCACTAACAAACAATCAATTAAAAATCTCGAAAGAGGAAGCGTGTGTCGGCACCGAATCTCACGTTCCAGCGGAGGAAAAACATTGCCACCTCTAGGAACTTAACACGAACAACACTTATTTATTGGCCACAGCAGTAGATGTACCTGAAAACAAAATAATCAATTAAATAACATAATGTAAAATGTTCATTTTTTCTTTAAATGGCAATAGCTCAGATTTAATTGAATTACTCTTTCAAAATATGCGGTTGTATATAGAAGTTACTTTAAATTAATTTTTTAAAATTACACACAAATGTTGAAATTTTGATGGATGGTGCTTCGGCTCCATTGATCTGTCTCTGAATGTAGTCGTACATTGTAGAACAACTCAATTTCAATCACACAAGCTTATTACAGTAGAAACAAAAGAAAAGAAAAACACGGCAGTTACTGCAAACGCCATGACAACTTTCATAATTTGTCCACGATAATCGTGACGGGTAAAAATTGTTTAAATTATATATGCTGACTTTTAAACAATCATTATTTAAAACAACTAAATATTAAATTCGTTACATTATTTTACATTTGTTGAATTTTTCTGTGCTAAAATTAAAAAAAATTTAATTTAATATTTTTTGTTGCTGTCATTGTTACTATTTTACTTCTGATACTAATTAATTTTTCTGTTAGGGTTTCCATTTTTCGGATAGTTTAAATGTATTAAAACAACGCGTATCTCAGTGTAATTTTCTATGTCACTGCCATACTTCGTAAGTTGAACTTTTTTAATATCATGATTTCATTATTACTTCTTCAGGATTCTGTGAAGCGGATGTTCTACCATGGCTACCCGTTCCTAAAGAGATCAACCATATTGATGTAAGATCTGAGGAAGGTGTAAGAAGAAGTCATTTGTTCATTTACAAAAGGCTTGCAAAACTTCGAAACGAACCCGCAATTCAGAGTGGAAAATTCGATACAAAAATTCTAAACGAAAACGTATTATGCGTATCAAGGTAAGTTTCATACAAGAAAATTGTAATTATTGTAAAGTTAAAAGAATGTTCTCTAATGTTCTGAAAAACAAATTTTGTGGCTGTCATAAAATGAGACGAACTTTGTTGAGATGTCATAAAATGAGACTGACTTGACTAGACACAATTGTGTACGAAACGTGTTCTAATGGAATAATAATAATAAACATTATGAACTAGTTCAATAGTACACTTGCAGAAAACAATGGTCAATTTTCATACCGTTCTTTGCAGGAAAAACGATAGTTACGCTTATCTGCTACTCATCAATTTCGACACAGAAACACAAATTGTGAACGTAGCCGAACAACATGAAGACGTGGGAGCTGTTAAGGAAACCATCTCTTCTGAATTCCAGTGAGTCATAAATTATTTCACATCTTTCCAACAAATCAGCATTCTGACACCCCTGTAATGCAAGGAATAAAGAAAAAATGGTGTAGGTTCTAATATTATTCTAAGATGGGTATTAATAGAGGAATGTGAAATGATTTTAGAATACGAGCCACGAACAAGCGAGAATGTCCCAGAGGACTTTGATTAAGCATGAACCCAATTTAACTTCAAGTGACCAGTTCACGACTTAAGATACGATTTAATTTTTTAAAGACAGGTCATTAAAATTCAATATCTGTTCTTATTCCTTCTTTGTTGAACTGTACCTGATATCATAACTTCATAATTAGTTCAGTCCCCGTAGGGGGATTTATAATTCTCATTTTCTTCTGAGTTCTGGAAAGAGGAGGGAGAAGAATGTGCGGTTTAGCGTTACCACTTCACGAGTAATTTTCATAATCCAAAAAAACATTTAGGAGAATATGACCAATGATTATTTCTTATCTCTAAAATTCTCTGTGATTGGTAAAACACCTAGTTTTTAATGAATCTTGATGACTATCATTACGCAACAAGCTGCAGCCGTCTAATCAGAGAATTATGCAATGGGAGTATAAACATAATTTATCCACATTCGTTATCTAAAGTCAGACTTTACGAAATCCCCAATAACATTAAGCAACTTCGGTTATACCGTAGATTTTAAGATGGAACATAAGCAAACTAACATAAATATTGTTTGCAAAATAAATTATATCTATTACTATCAACATCAGCCTGTCACATTTCTCAAAATAAATAGTCAAATTTAAACAAAAATTATAGTTTATTGGAATTTTTACAAACTGAATAAGATGTAGAATGATATTCCTCTTGTAATATAGTGTTACAATACTCGATTTAACAAACCTGGCCTAGCGGCCTCCTCCGATAATTCTCCAATCTTATAATGTAAAGATGCCTACGATACTTATTCCGTAAATAACTTATGACATTTCATACAATGTAAAAAAGACCATCATACGCAATGCGGTGAAATTAATGTATTTAATTTAAAAAATTAATGCATACGCAATTTAAGTAAACAAGGTAGTGTTTCGTCAGGACGGACGGACGTTTCAAATAACACATTTTAGGTACCATAGGACATCCAAAATGTTCATTGCAGTTGAAATCTCGAAATAGAACTTCCACAGTATTACATAACTTTCTACCTAACTATTCTACGTAAATGGTTCCATATACATGTACGTAAAACAGAAAGTAAAACTTCCAGCCAGTGAATTTCGATTTAATTAGACACCATTGACGTAAAATGCATCAACAAAGTAACTTATGTTGTAAATAAACATATATATTCAACAAAATACTTAAAAAGTAATTGTAGTAATATACGTTTCAAGTCTTCATTATGCTACGTTTTCCGAATTGATAAATAGCAATGCCAGCCTAGAGTTAAGTAAATAAAAGGTGTTGTCCGGTATCAAATATATTTTATTGAGGTGAGTTAGAGCATCATCTGATGTCACTACAGTGTCTCTGACGGGGAGATCCTAGAGTTCGAGTCCCAACGGTGACAGGATTTGCGCCACTTACCACGGTATCTAGGTCGAATTCAGCCGATGTCTGGGGAGTTTTACCGGCTGCTTCTGACTGACTGCCTCCGATCGGCTGCTCTGATCAGCAGTTTTCCGAGGCTTCTCCGATCAATGAGGCAAATGCCGGAGCAGCACCCTAGCAAACGGGCCACGGACCGCACGCGATTTTTCCTCCCTCTTCCTTGTACTATACCTACCCCTTATGTATATACACGTACACTTACATGCACTACACAGCCACCCATGTCGGTAGACTGGTCCGCCTTAGAGCTTGGTCGTCTGGAGCGGTGCCCCGCTAGTTGGAGATACCTGGACAGGGAAAAACTCGCAAGCCTGCTTGAAGTATGACGCCGGATCTCACCGTCCAGCGGATGAAAAAAACTTCTTCAGTGATAAAAACATGCACTACACCTACGGGACTGATCATATCTCTCTCTGTAGTTGACGCGCCCGGAATCACTAATAGCGTTTTCCATTCGTTGCACTGAAACCCACCCTAGTGCAGGGCAGAAACGTCATCGCTCCGCAACAGTGCTGCCCCACACGCGTGAAGGGCAGCTACGAATGAAACGGATTCCGGACCTGAGTCAGGGCTTATGCGCTACGCAGTGAAATTATACACAGATGTTCTTGGTCAGTCACATTGATGGAACTCGAAAAATAATAATTTTGAATTATGATCGTCGTTATAATTTTTATGAAGTCTTTTGGTAATTCTTACTTCTTAATTCATATATTATTAACGTGTGATTTCTTTATTAAAAAACTACGAAAACTTCAAATGCGTATGAATCGTAATTTCATTTTTCGAGATTTGCCAGTGATCGATATAGTACACAAAATTTTGAACCGAAAGGCTTCTGTAGAATTGTTTGATTACTGAAAACAATAAAAATATTAACATGAACATTTCCTCTGGTATATGTATGGGCGCGAGAGAAACTTTTCTTGGCAAATGTATTTGATTGATTTTGTAAGGGTCACTATTTTTATTTTCACTTTATTAGCGTTTCGAAATTGAGACGTACCTAAAACACTTTAGTTTCTAAATAGCACTGACACTTTAGTTTCTAAATAGCAATATATAACACATTTGTTAATATGAAGTTATTCAAGGTTACATTTTCGGAAAACAATCTGATTTTCCAAACTTCGTGTAAATCACAAAAAATTATTTTAAGACATTTCTTGCAAAACATAATATACACCATCATTCGAAGTATCCCTGAGTGACAGAAGATCCTCAATTGCCTTCACTATTTCACCACGAACCTAAATCAGCATGGATAACTTCCGTACCTAACCTCACAATGGCCCGGTGCACTGGACTGCACTGACGCGATCGTCGGTGCAGTTTAGTGCGCCCTAGGTCCGTGTCGATGTGCGAATGGAACACGCAGTTCTTTGCACTGGTGCGCCCTAGCGGTCGAATGGAACACGAAAGCTGCCCTGAGCGCGCACTAGTGCGGCGAATGGAAAACGCTCTAACAATCAATCAAAACAATCGGTTGCAACGCGTTGGCAGGTCGACGGACATCGACCTCTCGGCGGTGGTGCTGGCGGCCAAATCGTCGCGGGTGTTGGAGGGCGCACTGCGCAAGAAGAGCACGGAGCCCGAGGACCTCAAGTGGTGGCAGAAGGGCATCATCTACCAGATCTACCCACGCTCCTTCCAGGACTCGGACGGCGACGGCATCGGCGACCTGCCCGGTGAGCGCACTCCTACCGTCTCTTATTTCACTTGTCAGCCCAAATTCGAGTTTTCATCACGTATCCCAGTCCTATGGCCGAGGTGGCTAAGAGCGAGTACCGACTCAGCGCTTCGGTCCGAAGGGTCGCGGGTTCGAGTCCCGCCTTGGGCATGGTTGTTTGTCCCTTGACATTGTGTGTGTTGTCGCGGAGGGCCTCGCGTTCTGCTGACCCCTGATCAGAGGAGCCCGCAAGAGTGTTTGTCTAGTGTATGGTCGAATATGCGTCCCTTCGGGACGTAAAGGGCAACCGGCCGTCGGCTGGATAAAAGCCCTAGGAAAAAAAATCCCAGTCCTAGAACCTTTTTAGATCCCTCCATTTTTTCGAACTATGCGTTTAATAGCTTTGTGGGATTGCTTGGAAAGATCCTAATTTTACTCCAATCTATATTCAATAATTGAAAGGCATAAGTGAACAAAAAGATAAACCTCAAATTTGAAGTGTTTTTTATACTTTATTTTTTGCTTCTGGCTCATAGTTGTCCTCCGATTGTCATTTGTTTATAAACCACTTGAAAGAGAGACCAAAGTGTTCACTTGCTGGGGCGAGCTTTGGTGTTGCGATCAGTCCTTGTCGATCAGATCAGATCTCTTTTGACGCTGTGATCGGGGTTCAAATCTCGAATGGAATTTGTGATCGACGCAGATTTTCTTGAAATACTTCCGTTTCTATTTCACCATTGTTCGATTATCATTCATATCACTCACTTCTAATAATCTATCCATCAAATCATTAATACTTTCCAGGTAAGAACGGTTTAAACTCTGGCATCGTAATAACATGAACATGAATATGATTGTTCAGTTTATTGTAAATTGTCAGCGTTTCTGTGTGGGTTTTAAAGGGTAGATTTTTCAAGTAAGTCTTATATCAAATTTTAACTCACTTTCAGATTGTAGTAATAATTTGTTTCGTAATATATTTTAAATAAAAATAAGTTTAAAATATTAAGGGGAACGAAAAATGTCTTTTGGGAAACGCTATCTAAGACGAGGCGAACTTCCAGTAACAATTTTTGCATTTAATTGTGCAAAATATAATTGCATTACGTAAGTGAATCGAAAGAATAAAGAAGGAAATTGTATTGGGTGCAAACAGTATTTTATTCACTTCGGAGAATTTCCTCAACGGGTTCCGTATATTTGCAAAAAACGCAAAGAGTGCACACTTAAATTTACCTAAAGGGGCCCGAAAGGGAGACGCGAGCAATTTTACGTAATCTCAAACAAACTAGCTTTTCACTGGCTTTCAAGGTTACATGTACAAAAATTTATTAAGATCGGAACAAACAGTAGATTTGTATTGAAACAAACTTTCCTTTTGTATAAAAGAAAACAATTTGTAAAAAGTAAAAACATCCTCCCTTGCTGACAAACCCGCTTTAAAAGCGTTTCAGCCATTCGAGAGATATCCCCGGATAAAGGGACATAAAAAATTTAAATTCCATGTTTCCGTTAACCGATAAATAATTTTTTTTAATCGGAAATAAATATTTGGTTTTTATATAATTAAAATAAGCATGTGAGATTATTAAAAGGCAGTTATTTTTAAATCAGAGACAGACATTCCAATTTTATTCATATAGAAAATAAACTTCTTCCAAAAGGAAAGTGTATAAAATGGAAAATGTATAAAAAATGAGTTTATTTCTTTCCTTTTTAAGAACCAAACGTTACAGCCTAGTTGTGCATTATCAAGTTCTAAAATCGATTGCAGATTCAGAATAATGTTTTGCAACGTTATTATTGTCCTTGGATCTAATGTAAAGGGAGAACGAAAATGAAACTTTTTATCAGTTTTACTTTCATGCTTTCCTTTTATCTAATTGTATTTCATATGGTTTCAGGTATTACGTCCCGTCTCCAGTACCTTCGAGATCTGGGAGTATCAGCCATATGGCTCTCTCCAATTTTCTCTTCTCCTGACGCGGATATGGGTTACGACATCTCTGACTTCGAGAACATCAACGACATTTTTGGAACTCTTGGTGATTTCGACGAAATGCTTCAGGAAGCACACCGTCTGGGTAAGTGAAGCGAGAGAAAAGAGCGATAACGCCTTGAGTGATTTCATGACGTGATAATGTATAAAATTAGGTTTGTTTAATGTCGAATTATTGGCTTTAATTTTTTACTCGTGTGTGAATATAAGGAATATTTTTTCACATCTGTACAGAAAAAAATCCTCATTATTTCATAAAATTAACTTTTCTGTCTTGATGATTCATATAGGTAATTTGTGTATCTTTCCCTCATCGGATTATAGTCGATTCTATTAATGATATTCTGTTAGTGCCTCAGTATAAGTGGGAAGTTGCCCAAATCAAAGTGAAACGATATATATTCAATGTTTTTGCAGGATTAAAGGTTATTCTGGATTTCGTTCCCAATCACTCGAGCGATGAACATAGATGGTTTAAAGATGCTGTACTTTATGGAGAAAAAAGTGATTATCACAATTACTATATTTGGCATAAAGGACAAAATGATGGCGAAGATCCACCCAACAACTGGGTGAGTATTAAAAGCAACCTCAAGGTAGCCTTGCAAAGATTTGATCTTCCATACGTTCAATTTTAGTGTGAGGTCCAAGGTACACTCAGATGGTGTGGTAACAGGCTTCACATAGAAACTACCACAACCTTTCGTTGGTCGTACAACAGCACGTACATTCTCGCCCGTACTTTTACGAAAAATAGCGCGAAAAGTACTCAAATGTTCGAAAAATTGTACATGACCGTATTTCAAAATATATCTTTAAGGAACAGATTTCATTAAAGGAAAAAATATATATCTTGATAGTTGTAGGAAGACGCCAGAAAAATTTTGAATTTTTGCACAATTCTCTTAAACCTGCGCAATTTTTGCACATTCTCTTAAACGTTCTTCACACTCTCCAACAACAAAATTTAATAAAAAACGATGGAGCCATTTTTTGAAATTTTGGAAAATGTCTCAGGGGCTTCATGTAAAGTACCCCCCAAAATTAAAATATCGGTTTCAAATTCAAGGGGTCACGACATCAGTCAAATCAATTGGGGAACATCAATTTTGGAGGAAATCGGCTGAATGGTTTTGCCGCTAGTGTTGCTCACAGACTGACAGACAGACAAAGATTTTGCCGTCATTCGATTCTTTGCTTTCAAGGAGCCACAAAACATGGCTACATCACGTGTTAGAGTTTTTTTTTTTTCTAAATTTAGCAACTAGATTATCCACTTTTTCGTCACCAGTGCCCTGTAACGAGAGCTTTTCTGCCGAAAATTGGCCGTTGTTTCGCGCAGCATTAAATAACTTTCTCTCTGCTGCGTAAGCGGTAGTGAGAAAGTAAAAGTCCTAATGAGGAAATGAATCTATTGCTACCGCCCGAAACATGCATGCCGAATAAAAAAACAAACACAAGGCACATTCCTCTCTGAAATATCCCCATGTAATCTCTGTAATGTTTTCTTTCGTTGCAGGAAGGTGCATGGACCGACCCTGGAAAAGAGCCTGGAACGGCTTGGTCAAAGTACAAACATCCTGGCGGCGAAACTGACTGGTATCTACACCAGTTCCACGCGAAACAACCAGATTTGAACTATAGAAATCCTGATTTGGTTGCCGAAATGAAGGTATTTCAATCATTAATTTCGTTGAATGCGCATTACTGGCCAAACAATCGCACAGTGAATTCGGAAGGCATTAGTCGTCAATTGTAATGAGACATTGTTTCTTACATAACAGATTTATAATTACATAAAAAACACTGCCTTAGCGATATCCGTCATGTACGGTTCTCACTTCACACTGCATTCAATATAAATATATAACAATATCTCGCCGTTTTTTAATTAAACTCTTGCTATCATTTCCTGCAAAAATAAACTATTGAAAGAACCAGTATTCCATGCACGTTTCAACTGAATCCGCAAGCCTCTGCCACATACAAATTAGATGGAATTTAGTGGTGCTACAGAATGGCACAATCTTTCTCTAACTAATTATCTTTCTTATCTCTTGCTAGCTTTTGGGTTTTGCTCCCCCTCTTCCCAACTGCTCTTCGTTGGCTGCTAAGACATTTTTTAACATTTTCTCAATGTTTCGGTCGCCTAAAGGTAGAATTGAAATATGACTAAGAAAATTATTAAATTATGAAAATGGTACAGTAAGCAAATTTTCATTTGAAAATTTTTGAGAAAATTTTCGTTTAAGCATTTCTGAAAATGCGTAATTTTTATCTCATTTTCACAGAAAACCTTTAACAAACCGAATTGATCAAGAAATATGCATTTTGGCAAAATTGCTATTAATAGTTTAGATGCTACTGTTCTGCACACACCACTGACTGACGGACGTTTTGAAAAACAAAACAAAACACTTTTTCGGGTTCAAGGAACCACAAACCGTGAATTCTGACTACTGATGAGGACCAAATTTTTTGTCTTTATCAGAACAATAACCTATAATTTAAAAAATTCATATAATATTACTTATTCTGTAAATGTTTGGTGTAAAGAGTAAATCAAAAGAGAAAAACTGATCTCGATTTTTTAATATCCATTGCGAGGGATGTCACGTTTTGCTACCAGTTTTAGTTGTTTTTCGTCATATACGAGTACCTCGCACATTTTCGATCGGTGATGGAAGGGGAAGGGGGAGGCCGGTTCAACTAACCTCTCGGACTGAACACCAACCGTGGCCGGTTCTAGAAGAAAGGTACGCAATTACCAGTGGCGTGTCCTTCATGTACGTAGGGTACGCACTGCGTACCCTGTAACTTAGAAGAAAAAAATTAACGTTATTTTTAACAGAAAATAAATCTTACTTTATAACATATATCTTCTATTTTATCGAAAGCGTGGGGTCGTTTTACACTAGCAGTTATGAAATGCCCGCGCTTGCCAAGAATCGGTGTGTGCGAGGCGCGCGGGCCGTCGGGAAGCTCGGGTGCGGCCGTTTTTTTTTTTTTTTTTTTTTTTTTTTTTTTTTTTTTTTTTTTTTTTTTTTTTTTTCATCGTTGACGCAACACGTCTCTCAACCCCTTGTTGAGCGTATTCTCTGGAGTAATTCTCCGTTACTGAGTAATTTTACTTTCATTACTGTTACTCAGTAATTACTGTATTAGTCAAGTCTCGTCACGTCGCAGTCAGTGCCTTTTATCCCTTCGGCCAGGGGCTCAACGCCCGTGACTTCACGGAGCGTAATAAACGAATTCGGCTAGCGGCGAAGGTTTTTCAGGGGACTTGCAATCGTCCGAGCTGCACGTCCTCGTTTAAATGAAAGTAGTGTTTCAAACAAAAATCTTGACTTTTAATGATATATGCGTATAGGTGTATGAACACTGAAGTGTGTAATTCTAAGTGTACTATATGTTTATGCTTATACGTGCTAATTCAGATTTAATATCGTCATAAGTGAAACTACCGCGTGAGTTATACCCTAGGGTACGCAATCAGTGAGATTTCGTCCGCTAGTGTTTCGGCAGGAAGAGTTGCGAGATGGATTTGTCTACTGCAGGCAGCGGCGTAGTCGGACACACGTGCGTGATTTGTGATTTAATGATGAATAGTTTTGTTTCGCGGAAGTTTGAAGATAACAAAAACATTAAGGCAGGAAGGCCAACACCGGACATTACTATAACTATAGAGCGATTTTCCTAAGGATGAGCCAAAGTGACAGCTAGTGCTGGCAACATAACTGAAGGTTCTGTGGTCGTTGTGCCCATTAGACTCCCTTCTCGCATTCGTTCGTTCGCAGTTGGCTAACTTGTAAATGGCTTCGACACTTCCTTTTGTGGTGTCTTTGTCCGACAAAAATATAGTGCGCCGCGAGAAATAATTTATATTAGGAAGTGCGGTGTAATGTGCTCTTCTGTAAAAATTCTTTTTTTCTTTATATTACATTGAATTTCCTTTTTGTGTGATAAATATTAGTTTGTTTTTTTTTTAAACGAGACTTGAATGCGAGATGCGTACCGGTGCACGTGTTTCCGGCCTAAAATCATTTTTCTTTCTATTTACATTCGTGGCAGTTTTCTTTTACTGATTGTGAGAGCATGTTAAGAGATTTTCCACATACGTAATTAAATTAAAATATTTCCTGGACACGCGTACGTGCATATACCTAAGCGAAACTCTTAGGCTTCTGCTTAGGGATGTTTTAACAGGAGCACTTAACGAAGAGGTGTGACTGAACCAGAGAGTATATACTGAACAGCTGTCGCGGAGGAGGGATACTTCTCTGAAATACATGTGATGTTCACTCGTTTTCGCGAACTGTCCTAAGGCTCATCCTTAGGAAAATCATTCTATACTACTTGGAAGACCCGTGAAAGGAAATTTAATAGCCAACTTTTTGAACTAATGAATGGCTTCCGGCCATATAGATTTTCTTGCTTCCCCAAACCAAGCCCTTCACCACACTCGACTGTCAGTTACAGCACTCTACCCTACCTTTCTTCTTCACTGTACGTTCTACTGAGTCTCTTGAAATCTCCCACAGAATGTGCTGAGATTCTGGGTGCGGCGAGGAGTGGACGGGTTCCGTGTGGACGCCATCAATCACCTCGTGGAAGACGAGGAATTCCGAGACAACACTGGTTCCGAGAGAAACATGCAATTGAACCAACCTCTCACCTACGAAATAGTTAAGCAATGGCGAGATGTATTGGATAGAGAAGGGGCTCTGCTGCAAAAAGACTTGTAAGTTTTTTGTGAGTTTTTGGTAAAATACTTGTTTAGTAATCAAGTAACTCACCTGTGTCCGTCCCCCACTTACCCACACTTACTACCTTACAGTTAGATCCCTTTCGGTCCACCAATCGAGACAAGTGAGATGTCATTTGACGAGTCTCGGTCTCCTAGATGGGAACTGATCCTTTGTTGCGGATCTATCTAAAAAAAATCTGTTTTGTTTTGTTTCGTTTTAATCAAATTAAACGCTTTTGAGTGACTTATGGCACCTACAGAGGTTCTCAATAGTTCAATAGTTCATTCGTTTCCTCTAGAGAAGACAAATTTATTGGCAAAATTTTCATCCGTTTCCCTCTAGGATATTCTCAAGGAATTCCAGAAAAACACTTTTTTTTTATATTTTCAATGCACCTTCGAGTGAATTGGTGAAATGCTGTGAATTACTACACTCTCCTTTCGGTATTTACAAGAATTGTTACGACTTGATTCAAGTGGGCAATAATTAAACCTAATTTGTAAAGAAATAATAATGTAAACTAGAATACCAATAGATTATTTTTCATGTAACGTTTTATCACATGAAACGGACAAGCCGAACAACTGAAGTGTGTTTAAAATTTATTTTTCCTCTAAACTTCCAGAGCACAAATTGAATTTTTTAACACGTAAATATCTGCTGAAGGCAACTGGCAAAGGTATTAAAGAAGTATTTCCAATCCCAAAGGTTTATTAATAAATTATTAGACATTTCGGTTATATAAAAAGAAATCAATGTGTGTGTACCCTACAACATGCAAAATAAATGTTTGTAATTTTGCTGAGAAATGCTTTGCAAATGTACAGCCGTAGGTCAAGGATTTGTGTTGTTGTGATCTCTAGAAGCTTGTGTTGACGATGAGTCGAACAGGTAAACGTACATTGGGGCGCGGAGGATAACAGACTGTTTCGTTGTACTTGGCCTGGTACTGGTCTGCTAATTTGGCCCCCATTGTCAATGGAGAACTGGCTACGACACAATCCGACAATAAACATATTTAGTAATTAATTCTTTTGTGGATCAAACTTAAAGTTCTCATCTTTGACTTTTTGTTTTTTCATAATTCTATGCTAAATTTAAAATGCATGTAGTGGTGCCACAACTGCATATTCTTTCTCGCATTGTTCCTAACTGCAATTTTCAAAAATGAGAAAAAAGTAAAGACAAAATTTGGAACCGTTCGTGAGAAAATGTGTTTTTATGTGTCTACGCGTATCTGTGTCTATAGGACTAAAATTGAGAAATTATATATAATTAATATTATGAATGGTGGTGTTGGTATTGTACCCTGAAAAGGACTCAATTTATATTTGTTAATATCTCTATCAATGTATATGAAAAAAATTATTCTGAACATTCAGACATTTTTATACTATCCACAATCAATCTTAAGAAATTAAAATACTTTTTTTTTAATTTTAGGACTCTGATGCTGGAAGTTTACGCTGATCCAGAACCCCTAATGAAATACTTTGGCTCAGAGCAGCGACCTGCCGGTGACTTCCCATTCAACTTCTTTGTGATTTCTCAACTTAATCTACAAAATTTAAACGCTGACAAGTTGGAGCAAGTCCTCAAAATGTGGCTTGATAACAAGCCTAGCTTCGGATGGTCAAATTGGGTGGTAAGTATCTGGTTCTTCACATTTCAGTAACTTCGTCTAAGTGTAACGTCTTCAATCTTGAGAGCGTCACAATTACGTTTTAATCGCCTTCCCGTCGACGCTTCTTCTTTGAGAAATTAAAAGACTTTCTCAACAACAAAATAAATAACAATTTAATTTCAAGATTTGAAGGGCTCAATAGAACAAGGGGCTTTTCCTTTTTTAAATTGAATATTAGCATTGTACAAAACTTCAAATATTATTCTTTGACTGTAATACACTATTTAAATCCAGTATGGACTTAAATGCAAATGTACTGTGTTTAAAAGTTTAAAACTGTACTGAGTTACGTGAGGAAAGTTTAGGTAAAACCCTCATTATCTCAGAACTATACCAATGCGGGATAGTCCCTTGTTCTGCTGAGCTCTTCATTTCTGTCAACAGTTCACAACTTGCAATAACTTCTTAAACACTTAGAAGTTATTTCTGCCACTATTTCTAGCATAACATGCCTATATTTGCTCAAATCCACATTCCCGTGGAACTGAGAACCTTTCAAACTTGTCTCCACGACCTCTCAAAGCATTCTGCTTGTTTATTTATCCACTTCGGTTCGGTAAAGTAACATTATGCCTTTATAATCAGTTTCATAAAGAAGTACTTCATCGCCCTAGTATGGTAATGTATTACCACACTAGGGTGGTAAAGTAATGGCCTACTTTGCCACTCTTCTTTTGAAAAATTTTGGACTTCGGCTTGTGTCTCACACTTCTCCCCTTTGAAAACGCTAATAACTGAGTAAACTTACTGATATCAATGTTTTCTTGGCTGTCTGGTATATAATACCGGTCGCGCAGAACCGCGGTTTCACTGTTCATCTGACATGCGACATGACAGGTGAATCGTCGGCCTCTCAGCCAACGACGTGATGTCACGCAGACAGCCAAGAAGACATGAACTCGAGCCGCGGAAGCTTACGTTTACATTTGATATCAGTGTTGTCATTAAGTGATATTGTAATTTTTATCATAGAGCAGTGAGACCCAAGACTACTTGGTTTCTCCTTCTCTGACTTGCCAGAAAACTAAACAATCAAAACTTTTTCCGATATGGAATGAACGTTTCTTTTCCCACATCAATCTTTAAAAATTAAATACTCATGCTCATATTTCTTTCTTGATTTGTTGGGAAACAATGTTTCTAAAGCAGCACTTGCTGCTATTTCTATTTCCAAATCAGACCTATATTCACTCATGTCGCAAACTGTACTCCAAGTGTGTTTCAATTTGTTCTCTTTGTTGAGAACAGTGTCACCATTTATGGGAGAAGAAATGTGAATATGAATTGAAGGCCTAGAACGAAATTTCACATTAAATCTAACAAATTAAATCTAAGAATTGCAAAGTGGATAAAACGTTGTATGATATTCGTGTCGTAACATTTGATTACTATACTTAATTGGTTACCAAACTCGGCCTAACGGCCTCGTTTGCCAATTTTACAATTTCGTATTGTAATCAGATGCTTTACACTTATATCGTAGATAACAATTGAGAACTTCTATCATAATGCCACGTTGCTAGAAGGAGACAACTGACCAAGATACCCCACGATATTTTAACATGATAACACAGTATACTGTGATGTTATCCCGTTGCTGCAACACACTGTAACCCACTGTTACAGAAGGTGTGATTTGTAGTTCGTACTCCACGTAAGTCTCCTACGTATTATTTACTCAAAAAGGGGTAAAGCGAATGGTAGCGCGAAAGAGTTGTACGTCTCCGATTACATTCAACACGATTTGTTCGAGTGAAAATTATACCCTCATCATTTAGTCATTTCTATGCGGGAAGTGTTTGCGTTCGTGAGTGACTGATTAGTAATGGGAGTGTTTAAAGAGTGGTTTGAATTAAATCGGACACGCGGGGGCGTTGGTGATGATGAAATATTCGTTTGTGAGGACTCAAGCGCCCCTGAAATCTACGCAACCCGCCGCACAGTCAAGGATCAAGCGCGTCATCACTGCATACAAGTATTCTGCCCCTGCGATTGTGAAATATCGGCCGGAATTATTACTTGCATCTCGGACAAGTAAATCAAATTTCTCCAAGACAGTGTTATAGCGAATGCATGCTTTAACGTGAGAAAGATCGTTTTTACAATAGTATACTTGTCAACTATGTCCAAATGAGGGCATAGAACAAACCCATATTCCCGAGAAAGTCATCTATTAAAATTTTTGCAGAGCGTAGCGTGGAACGTGATTAACAATCACGTGACAAGTAGCGTGTGAAACGTAATACATTGCAATAACGAAGCATTGCCGGGTCCACTAGTTAGTCTGTAAATGGAATTTATTCCTGCCTCGTTCAATCATACTTTCTCTCGCTATGCATATCCTGGGCTTTACATCGTTCTTACTATGATTTGTTTACTATTTTTTCACAATGAACTTTATTATATTTCAATCTCGTAACTGCCGTATCGAATCGTAACCGCCTTATTTGAATTTATTTAAATTAAAAGCTTATATAACATATGCTCTGAGAAGTAGTTATGTAACATATCTACGTCTTTTCAGATGGGTAACCACGACCAACATCGGGTTGGCTCTCGCCTTGGAAGTGATCTCATTGACGGCTTCAACATGTTGGTAACACTTCTGCCAGGCACTGCCATCACGTACAATGGTGAAGAGATTGGTATGTTGAACAACCTCGACCTCACAGTGGCCGACTGTCAGGACCCGCAGGCGTGCCCAGAGGACCACGCGGATGACAAAGAGTATTACGAGAAACACACACGAGATTACGAAAGGACACCAATTCAATGGGATAAAACGGAAAACGCAGGTGAGCACCACATAACTGATTTAGGGAGAGAGGCTTTTGTAAGTGTAGTACTTGTTATATCCCGGGAGGTTGCTGTTGTATTTGCAGGATCCAGAGTTAGATATGCACACAGATGTTTCTTTAGTTGCTTTAATTTGCTCCAACAAATACAATAAAAGTTAACGAAAAACAAATAAACAAATACGAAATTAGGTAGGACGGCGTTTTTGCCGTACGGTGTCTCTGTCAATAACGGTGGCGCCGACAGCGCAGGTCGATGACCGGCAGGGTCAGGTAACTATCGCCCGGTGCGGCGATGACTTAGCCCCGGTTGGCAGCGAAGTGGCTGGACACGAAGGTCTCAGCGGCGCCTAGTCGGGAGCCGGTTATGTCACGGCCGGTGGCACGTCGCAAGCAGCATGGGTCGTGTCCAATCGAGCAGAGAGCGCACCGCTGCCGCGTTCGGGGTTTTAACCCCCGTCGCCCGGGGAAGGGGAAGGGGAGGGGCCGCGCCCCTCCACTAGCGGAACGTAACCCCAAGTCCGCTTCTGGTTGTGAGTTTACCACACAGTGTTCCTTCCCTTCCCCTAAGTGAGATTCGGCGCCGACCTTTATGCTGTTTCTTCGGAACAAATTTATCAACAGGGGCTCACATTAAAAATTTAAAAAAAGAGAGCGATTTTCTTCCATGGATGAAGAACGATAAATGTGTTTGTCTACAATTTCTCTGCATATTAAACTTGTGTACAAACGTAAACAAACCCATATTTTCTATTACATCACAAAAATTGACAATTTTTTTTATTGGTTAGTTTGTACCACAGTTGTGAAACCAGAGACACAGTTTAATGTGTTCATAGTTTTGCAATTAAATTATTTGTTCGCGGCACATAATTAGAGAAACATTTTAACTTAATACAACTTATGAAACTGCTAGTGCTTCAATGACTACTCATACAAGCGATACGTACGTTCGGAAGATGTGCTGCTTAAAAAGCACATAGTACTCATAATATTGCTTACCAACTAACATCAGTGTTTAAAGGCAACGCCTTTATTTTATCTGTGATTGGAAAGTCAAGGGTTCAATCTCTAATGTGTTAGGAATTTACTTGATGTGCACAGACATCGGTGAGTTTTTCGCGCATGCCGAAATACAAATTGGAGAGATGACTCAGGACATCAAATGATGTCACTGCAGTGCCTCTGACCGGGAGGTCCTAGGTTCGAGTCCCGACGATGGCAGGATTTTCGACATTAACTTGTCAGCTAGGTCGAATTCAGTCGCTCTCTGGAGGGGAATTCTAGCGGCCGGCTGCTCTGATGGGTAGTTTTCCGTGGTTTCTCCGATCAACACTAGGCGAATACCGGAGCAGAACTGTAACAAATAGACCACGGACCGCGCCCGATCTTTCCTTCCTCTTCCTAATCCTATCCACATCCCTTACTTGCATACACTTACACCAACATGCACTACACTACCACACATGCCGGAAGACCGAGCAGGAGCTTAGAGCTTGTCCCGGCTGGGGTCGTGCCCCGCTGGTGAGATATTCGTTGGGGAAAACACCGCTAGCCTATGTTAGGTCGTCGCCGGATCTAGCCATCCAGCGGGGAAAGATCACCGCCGTCTCCCGAGGAAAAAACATGAACTACACTTACTGCACTAATGACCTTAGCTGTTGACGCGCCCGGAATCACTAACAATCAATCAATCAATCTGGAATCCAATTCGTAGGCCAACTGCTCTGCTCAGTAGCCTCCCGGATCACTTTGAGGAGATTGTCGGAGTCACCCTATACTAGGGCCCATGAGTATCACACGGCATTTTCTTCCCTTTTCCTAATTTGCATTATAGTCGTCTCATTATCCCCCTCACTACGGTGTCGGGCGCCGTGGGAGAGTTGGATGTCGCCGTAGCTCACCTCCTCATTGCAGGCATACGCCGGCGGAGGTCCTTGTGGACTCTGCAACCGTACGAGATTAACACTAGGAAAAGGAAGAAAGTTGTTTGTTGTTTCAGAAATGCCAAAACGAAAGTCGTCCAAAATACATAATTTTCAAATGATTTGATCAGTATTTTTTATGAACTTTGAGAACGAAGCTAACAAATAAAGGTTCTTAAATTTAGAGAGTAATGTACTATTGCACATTACTAGTACCAGTACAAATGTACCAAGTAGTATCTCAAAATAAAAATGTGCATACAAAAACGGTTTAAAAGCAGTGCATACAAAACTTTATCACTCTATATAATGTGCAATGTCATTTTGAGGAGCTTGCTTGCACTTCACCAAGCTCAATATATTCCTTTGTGAGACCGTTATGCCATGCTGCGTTAATTGCAGATCAGACATTTTGATAAATTACGACGACGAAAGTATCAGAAATAACTCGCTCATATCTTCCAACTCCTTTTAAAAGAACAGTTTTAAATATCGTATTTCATTTTATTGCATATTTATATTATTACATTATTTCTATTTTTTCTTCCTTTTGGAACATTTCTTCCGATGAAATTCGAAAATAATTGACTGAGATTCTTAGTCTTCCCACTGAATCATGACTAATTATCATGCTTAGATCATGTTACATTGATAATGTGCCCTCTAGTATGGAACCTGGAAGAATATTCACCAACGAATTTCGCAATAGCATTGATTTAATTGTCTCTCGTTTGCTACACGATTTTTAGAAACGTTCGTGACGATTACCTTACTATTTAACTAATACCGTACTATTTAGCATTAGTACTTGACTCTAACCAAGTAAATTTATCTCCTTAGAATTGGCGGAGTAGTGTGGGCGCACTTCTTTCTCAGTATCCAGTAGGGGGTGCATCGAAGGTTTAGTTCTATTGTTTTCTCAGAAATCTTTTGCGAATTGTGAATCAATCTGAAAAGTTTCAATTACCATCTTCTCCTTTGATATCCAATAGTTAGTTTCTCAAAAAAATGTATTAATAACAACCTATATTCTTAGGCTTTACGACCGGCACCCCATGGCTTCCCGTAAACAAGGACTACGTCACTCTGAACGTGGCAGCTCAGGAGGAAGACCCGGACAGCCACCTCAATGTGTACAAGAAGTTGGCAGCCCTTCGCAAGGAACTGGCCATCCAGCGTGGGGACTTCCACATGCAGAAGATCGGCTCCAACGTCTTCAGTTTCAGCAGGCGAGTTTCAAGATTTTTTTCATACAATTAGCAGCAATGAATGTGCTTATAATGAGTTTGTTTTTCCCCAATGCTATTAAACGACCGTTCCTTAACTACTGAATATTCGGAAGCGATCAATGAATTATGCAAATTCTCTTGAATAACGGCATCATACTGCAGAACCTTTATGTTTAAATATAATTTTAATCGATTGAAATATATCGTAAATTATTACCCTTATTTAATTTTGGAGGCATGTGAGAGTAAATATTTTTTTCAGTAAAATTCAAAAGTGGTCAAAATAGTTACAGTTGACTCACTCGTTGTAAGCATAATCAATGCATATAATCATATTTTACAGTTGATAAAAGATTTCTATTGAATATTACTTTCTAAGAAGTCGTAACTCTACTCAGATACTTAAGCATGCAATTCTATGATTCCCTAAGGTTTATTGAACCAAATGTAATCCATATTACAGGATGTCAAAATGTTTCCTAAAGTTGTATGAAAAAATTTGAGTATTACAATATCTGCTCCAGATATTGTTAGTTGATATAGTTATTAGTAAAGAGGTAAAAATCCTTCCCGAATATGGAATCTGAAAAAGTTTTCCCTCCCTTCACTGAATCCCTTCATTTCAGACACCTTTGCCTTCGCACTTGAATTGCAAACACGTTTGGAACAGGAAAAAACTTGAAATACGGTTAATATAAGCTTATTTTTATTAACAGGCGAAACGCAACCCACGCATACGTCGTTCTCATCAATTTCGACAATTCACCTGCCACCATCACTCTGAACAAAATCGATGCGTACCTGGATCTACCGAAAATGCTGAAATACACCTCCTCTGCCAATTTTAAGTGAGTATTACGATGTAGAAGCTGCTTATTAAATAATGCAAATTTTTTACACATATTAAGTGGCTAGATGATATTTTACAAAATTCACTTTTTATTGCTCATTAGTAAACTTAAAATAATTTCATAAGGCCGGGACTGACGGTAGAGGTCGCTAAAGCGGCGGTGACGAAATCTGCCTGCTGCGGATACGGAAACTGCTTGAGCAAAGATGCTTGTTGTGTTGTAGCATGGTGGGGAAATCCCACGCACAAACTTCAATTTATCATTCCTTACCTCTCCTATGCCGTAAGAGATGGTAATTGCGGTACGCAGATATACAGTTTATAGATCGGCAACGTCTGTGCAGGGCACTAGGAGAGCAATGAAGCAACACCGCCTCTATTCAGAAGGCCTCCGAACCAACTCGAAACAGGCGCGTGGCGTCACCATACTTAGGCCATCTCCGACCATCTTGTTTTCATATTTCAGTCAGCATGCCCAGTGTGAAGACCACATTGTGTTCCGAGTTCTTCTCAATTGGTTATATCCTTTAAAGCTTTATGATAATTAAAACGCTGAGTATCAGGACCCGCAGGCCACATTAGGTGAAATTTGGGAACACGGTCGACGCCATGGTGATCGCACCTGGAGGATGAGCCCGCCACAATCAGTGTGGAGAGAATTGTAAGCGACCACATAAGCATTGATTCTCTCTACAGAAGGTTCACAAGTAGAACAGACACACATTCATATGATTTCATTACAAAATCGCTTCTGTTTATGTATTACATTTGATATGCACAATTCAGATTAAAAATTCCAACAAAAAGATATCACTAACACGATTTTTCGTGGTATTGCCAACTATTAATTTTCTATTCTCCCTTCACAGGCAAAGTCCATGATACTGCACATATTTGTTTCCCTCAAAATGATTTTTTCGACGGGCGACCATGTCATTCCCTCCAGAAGATATGCCGGTTGCGTATCAACCCTTTTATTATGACATCCAGAGGCATCAATTCTACCCACGAATTAGATTTGTTAATACATATATTCAGGCGGAACGCGACGGAACGGCGTTCCGCTACCTCGGAAACAATTATTACATTATATTATAAATGTATAACTATTTAAATTAGTAATTAATTTGGGGTGCGTTCTGAGATCTAAAATTTTATAAACCAAGTACTTATATCTATAAATTCAGAAGAGAGGTTAACAGTAGTTTGAAGTGTTATTAAAATTTCATTTTTAGTACATAAATCAATATTTTTCAACGGTTTTCTTGACCCCGGCCTCTCGCGCTTCCCCTTCAGTTAAAATTTGCATTAATGATGAATTACCTAAGGTACCATTTAGCAATATGAGCGCAAATGAAGTCTTACGCCATGAGAAACAACGGGCAATGAGATTCTTACGATAAATCACTTACTTACATAAATCCGACTGGTTTTCGTTCACAGAGTGGCTGACGAAGAAGAAGTCAGCCGGGAGAGCTTCTCACTGCCGGCTCGAGCGTCCGTCGTGCTTACTTCCGAGCCGAAGGTGGATTCCGAAGATTTCAGCGATCAGTTCGATTCAAGTGCTGTAACTGCGTCTCCTTTCAGTTTACTACTCCTCGCACTTGTATCCCTCACTTTGTTCCTGAGAGCGTGATAGATTATTTTAACTATTTTATAATGTGTACATAATGAATTAAATATTGTATGTTTTGTAGAGCAAATAGTAAGAAGTGTAAATGTATTGCTCATTTGAAAATAAAGGCGTATTATTTATTGATCAATTTCCTATACCAAGTTGTTTATCTTGAATTTATTTAAATCATTCCTTGAAAAACTACCCATTCCCGTTCTCTTCTATCAGCTTCTCTTTATTGGTTTAAAATGTCTCTATTAACGCAATTGTAAATTTATTTTACTCGGAGTAGTCAAAAATGATGTAACCATATGTAACATTTATCTTTACAACAGTTATTCTTTTAAAGCTGATGAAATCCAAGATATTATCAATCAGCTCCCTAAACCATTCAACATACTTGGAGATCTTAACAACCACAACACAGTGGGGGGATCCAACAAAACTGATCCAAGAAGAAAAACAATTGAAAATGTCATTGATGGAAATGATTTGATCATTTTAAATACTGGGCAACTCATATATTTCAATATTAGCTCTGGAACTTCCAGCTCTATTGACCTAACTTGCAGCTCTACCACATTTGCCCCAAAATGCAACTGGACCGTATTAGACAACTGAGAGTGATCACTTTCCAAACATCACTACTGTAAATGAACCAGCGAAAATACCAACCAACTGGGTGTATACCCAATCAATTACCAAAATAAGGAACTTCAAGAGAGCAAATTGGGAACCTTACCAACAAAGAATAAACAAAAACATCAAGCAATGTGAAACAATTTAAACTGATAATGACATTGAGTCATTTTTTACTGTCTTCATTAATATTTTAAACAAACCTGCTAATGAAGCAATTGAATTACAAAGAACCTATCATCTACTCAAGAAATACTACGAACTGCACTTACTGAAATACACAACTGGTCCTTGAAGACAAGTTTAAAATTCTCTTCCAGGAAAACTAAATGTACTAACTCTTTACAAAAATCAAAAAAATAAGGTGTCAATCTTAGAACTTGGCAATGAAGACCTGAGTTTTGTCAACAATATCAAAATTCTAGGAATGTCAATTGAAAGCAAACTGTCCTGGAATCCTCACCTAAAAAACCTCTATGATAAATGCAAAAAGAGAATTAATATCCTCAAATATTTAAACCGTAAGTGGGGGTAAGATAAAAACCTGCTGCTTCTTAGTAGGGTAAACGGAACAGTGATTGGCCACTCCAACTATAATTGGAATTACCGCTTGTTCTAACACTTTTTTTTTGTAAGGGACGCTTTCTGAATATCATGTAACATTTACTTCGACCGCGAGAGTGCAATTATTGCCAATATGGCGGATGCTTGTTAACAGTGCGGTGTGTGTTCATCGTACGTAAAGATTTCTTAATATTTTCTTCAGAAACCTGATATCCAAATTTGCTGTTTATTGATTACAGCGGTAAGTAAATGACAATGATACGTCAGAAAACATCATGTGTTATTGAATGTTATTGAGTGACAATGATATCAGCTGAAAATGAGAAGAAGAAGCTGAAAATGAGAAGCCTAGCTTTGCGTATTTAGTGCCAAAGGGGGGGGAAATGACTGTATCTTCGATAGTGTGTGGATTGTGTTATTGGCCACTCTGCTAATAATTGTTGATGCATTGTTTTTAATAGCAGTTTAATATTATTGCACACAGGTAAATCCTGCGTGGGCCTGACATAAGTGATCTTACAATGCCAAAGAAGCCCGGGCAGGAGCTATGACAAATGTCATCAAAGGTGTTAAAAATAACGGGGCATCTGTGCGTTCTGCTGCAAAATCAGTTGGTGTTCCCAAAACAAGTGTCGTTTAAATAATCCAGATCATAAAACAGCTCTAGGTCCTGGTACTGTTTTATCTACAGAAGAAGAAGACGCAAGTCTATTTAGGTGGATACTTGAAGTAGCCAGGAAAGGTTGACTAAGGAAGAAGGAAGATCTATAGAGTAGCGCTCAACAATTTTTCAGCTGCAAAATTAGGGACCAATCCATTCAACAACAGTCTAGGAGAAGGCTGGGTCAAGGCTTTCTTAAGAAGACCCTATAATCAGTACATGGACAAGTGAAGCAGTTACAGCCACTTGTTCGTGTCTCAGAGAACAAGACATCAGAATGTGATTTGAAGAAGTTATAGGATACATCGAGGGAAGTATCTTGGATGAGGAAATAAATGATCCTAAAGGAGAACGGATGACAAACGAGGTATTCTACGAATATATTTGAAACGTATTCCATCCATTTTTATTTTAGAAAATGCCATCACACTCCCCGTGATTCTATTCGTAGGCCAGAAGGCACATTTTAATTAAGTTTAAAATGCTCAGATTTGAAAATACTTGAAAAATGAAAAATTTTGTAATTTTCCCTAACAGCACTTATACATAATATTAAAGTTATATTTAATTTGTATCATACAAATTGTGGTTTCATGGGTAATAGAGTAATTAAGTATATCGTAGTACTCGTAGTTTCTGTTACAAATAATTGAGTGGACAATCACTGTCATCTTATTGGCCAATCACTGTATAAAAAGACACGGTTTTTACTAAAAAATAATTAATAACGTAATGTTCATTTTCCGATAGAAATAACGGTTGGGATAAGTAAAAGGAATATAAGGAAGTAGAAAGTTCGTAGAAAATTTTCAATTTTTCTTATTTTCAAATGCGTTAATAGTCATAACTCTATGTGGCCAATCACTGTATCGCTTATCACATAAGGCTATAATTCGATTATGGCGACAATTCGAATATGGGTCCATTCTGTATCAGTCTGCCAGCAAAACCACCCTGAAGAAATTAGACTCCATCTAACACATGCTCTCTGAATACGAATCAGTGAAATTGTCGCTGATTCAATCAGTGAGAGCAAAGTCACTGATATCTTCAGTCGAAATGTGTAGTTTTGCTGACAATCAGTGAATACGTGAACCTTTTCAAAATGACCGCCAGCATTTCACTGGTTGTCAGTGGCCGCGCCACCATACCGACTGGTCCAGTCATTCACGTGCTGTGTTGTGAATGTACGCAAAATCCCACGGCGGAGCCAGTGGAATAGAGGTTTCCTGCGAGAAAACTGACCTGTGTCTGAAGATTGTTTTAATTGCATTAGGTAAGTAGTTTTCGCTTTTCTGTGACTCGTCTTGTTGATAACTGTGAGACGTTTTATTTTATGGTGAGCATTTGTCCATACTAAGAAATAGGTTATGAACACATTAATATCACGTATTTGTTTTTGTTATTAACTTGGAAACTTCTTATGTAACTTAAGAGTTTTAATGTAACTGTTTGGTGATACAGTGTGAAATATCTGACGTGCAATGGATAATTTCGTTTATGAAATTTGTAAAAAGTCCAAAATGCTCTCGATTTCACCACAGCAGAGCCGAGCATGCCAGCAAACTAATAACTCATTCTTTGTTTTTTCCAATTTAGTTTGACGCCAGTCCAGGAGTGGAGTTTTGAAGAAGTGTAAGAGAAAGTGCTGGAGCTAACTGGGGACTCTAACAATGTGAATATTTTGAAAGGTATTTTAATTTGCCAAAGACTGCTGTAATACTGATTTATTTTGATCAGTGTTCCTTGCTTTCCTTAGTCACTAAACACATTATATTTTACTCATTTACATGGCGAGGCTAGTTTGGCAGAGGAGTGGGAGTGCAGAAGGTACATCAAAGCCATTTGCCACTCCTGAGGTTCCCAATCCAGACCTCATAATAATTCTGCCAGTTAGTATGATCTTGTATGTAATCTGAAAATAAAGTAACCATTTTTTCCTCGCATAACTTCTTGACCTATCTTTTTTTCTGTTTTAGGAGGGCTCTAATTTGCATCTGGAGGAAATGGAAAGGAGAAAAACCTTCAAGAAAAATGTCCAGCAATATTTGATATGGGTGAAAAGATAGAAAAACTATTCGTGTTTTGTTCAGGGTGATGGTTGGTTTTAACATCTGCCCTTTTTTTAATAATAATAATAATAATAATAATAATAATAATAATAATAATAATAATAATAATAATAAAATATTCCTTCACCCATTGCAGCATTTGACTTACTGTTTAAATTAATATTTACAACAAATTTGGCATACTCAACATCATTAGCATTTTTTTCATTTTTAGCAGTATATAATGATTATAGTATTCTTCAAATATTTAATTTGAAATAAAAACTCATTTGGGTTTCTGTAATAACCCCCCTCCTGGGAAATGAACAATGCTTTTGCAATTGTTCAATTATCATAACCTTCTACCATTGGAGTTAGTTTTGTTATATCATAGAAATTTGATTCTTTGGTTCTGTGTCCGGTATTGACTTCATAGATTGACTTTAAGATTTTCCCAATATCGAGGATGGCCCAATTCTCAATTCATCTAATTTCTTCCTATTCAGGCGATTTTCATGTTCTATGTACACAAGATCTCCCTTTTTAATTCAATTTGTCTCCTGTGTAGGTTGAGTATTTTTTTGTTGTCATTATGAAGTTTTATTGTATTCTTGACTGCTATTTTCCTCTCTCTTTCTAAATCTTCGGCTGTGCATTTTATTTTTAATTCATGCGGTAGGATATTTATGGTTTTACCCTCTAGCAAGTATTTTGTTGAGAATTTTGTCACTGAATGCTCTGTCTCGTATTTCTCCACAGCTTTTTTCACAATAGTTGTCCATAGCAATAGCAGCCTCATTGTTAGTTTCATTCATAATACATCTTATTTTATTCACTAAAGTCTGGTTTAATCTTTCATTGAGACCATTGGAGAAAGGCGCATCTATGGCAGTAAAAATCAATATTATTTTTTTCTTTACTTGGAATTGTTTTAATTCTTTTGAATTTATTTCTGGATATTGATCCGTTAGTACCATCTGGACATAATGGGTTTTTGTGACTTCCTCAGTTAGTTTTATGAAGTCATCAGCGTTTTGATTTTTTGATGTTAAAATATAAGCATATCTTGTGAAATGGTCGACCAGTAGGTGTAGGTATTTTTTTGTTGACCGGGATCCTCCATAACCTCCGATGGTATCTATAGAAACTATCTTGAATGGGTACATTGCTTAACCTAGGTGTGACATTAATCCATATTTTGATTTTCTTCATGATTTATTCTTTAAGTAGATGTCACAAGTTTCACAAATCTTCTCTATGTTTATGTTTATTTTTATATTTTTCGCTGTAAAGAATAGTGTTACTTTATTTATCATTGCGCTCTTCCCTGGTGACAATAAGTATTGTGTACATATTTTAGTAATATTTTACTAAATTCTTCTGATAAAGAGAGTTTTTCTCTTCTTTTTAATTTTTATAATAAATTTCATTTTAGAATATTAGTTTTTTCTTATTGTTTTGTAGTTTTGTACATCTTCTTTGATCCTTTTTTATGTCTTCTAATTTCACTAGTTTACTATTTTTAATATGTCATCTGAATTTTCATCAGGCTCTAGAACTGGATGCCTGTTTAAACAGTCTGCCTCTTGGTTATTTTTCTAGGATTATATTTAACTTTAAAATTGTATTGGGACAGATAGTATGTCAAATCACCCAGTTCTTAATCTGTTATTGCTTTTATATTTAAATTTTTTAAAGGTTTATGATTGGAGTGTACCAAAAATTCTCTTCAAAGTAGCCAATGTTGCCAATTCGTATATCACAACCTTTTTTATTGCCAAGCACTCAAGGTAAATTGCTTTTTTTCCTTTTGAGCTTCACTCAATTTTTTCGAAAAATATGCCACTGGCTTATTATCCCCATTTTTGTCCTTGGTTTAGTACAGCTCCGATTTCTTTTATGCGTGCGTTCTTTTTCCAATTGTTCCATTCTGATTCTACTGTATTTTTCAAAATCATACTTGAGTATCAATCTGCGCTTGCATTGACAAGGGAAAATTTTAGAATTTCTCTTCCACAAAACAGCGTTCACACTCTTTCAAACTCGTTTATCCATTGGCATGCGTTTGAGTTTCTTCCATTTAAATATCTATATATTGAAAAAAAATAAAGCATTCTGCCATGGCTTCGTTTGGAGCTTCTACTGAATTGATTGTAGTATTTTTTCCTTTAAATAAAAGAATGTGATCCCTAGATGTGTTATCAGATATTGTTTGTGTTGATTTACCAACATTTACGGTGTAAATTAATTAATTAAATCATTCTTTAATACTACGCTTATCAGTAGTCAATTGTTTTCTTCCAAAATGCTGTTTCAAAATCGATTATATGAAACGCAAGATGTGAGTCCACGCTGCTTGATGTTTTGTTTTGATTGTTGAGATTTGTTTACAATTCGTCACGGTTTTGTTTCAGTGTAATAATTGCATTGTGGCTTTGACAGTTTGCATGTATTTGCTTTTGTGATGTATTTTGTATGTACCTTGTATGTATGTATTATGTACCTTTTTTAGAGAACATTCGGACAGTGGGTTTTGCTCAGTTGTACTGAAGTAGTGAAGTTGTTCACAGGTTATGTGGAATTCTGAATAGTTGTCCACGCGCCCCCAAAGAAGCAAACGTACACTGGACGCAGAGAATGAGAAAGTCGGCGAAGAAAATGTCAGTTTTGTTCTGCTTTGTACTTCCCATGCGAGAGAAATTCTGCAAACGTGTTTACTCTGTGTTGCTTAAATTGGAAAGTAAGTTTACCTTCGAGCAATATGCCAGAAGTAATCAAATGACACATCAAAAAACTTTAGAAATAATATCCGTCAGTATAATAGTGCTCTTTCTTTTGTGTCATATCGTGTATTATTGGAATATGTGGGCCATTTTGCTTTGCCACCTGGTCATGGACCATACGTGTTCAAAATTTTGGGAACTACACATCACAGAATTTCTTCGTTATAACCCGAAGATCCAAACAATGCAACATATTGTGAACATTAGTCTGGGCAGAGTATTTTACATTTATCTAAGATCTCACCGTCAAATTTTGACGGGTTCTCACTAGTATTGATAATAAAATCATTGACAATTTTCAGATATTTGTTGCTTATCTTCTAAAACTTTCTTTAAAAGTTTCTCAATTGATTAATCTGAGGTACTCGGGTAGATTTTTCAACTTTTTCCTCTGTAATCTCTTCTATGTAGTAGTTGTAAAATTGCAAATTTTCCTCTTCATCCAAATATACTTTTGATAGATTTTCTGATAAAGAAATCCAGACTTTGATGTCTTTTTTTAAAATATTTCTTACCTTACCAAATATTTGTGTTGTAATTAGCTCCTTGTGAAGGTTTGTGTTTTGGAGTTCATCTGGTAAGCCATTTAAAGTTTTTACCTCAAGTGAATTAATAGCTTAGAACTTGCGCTTCTTGACACATGCCATCATTTATCAATTGTATTCCTGTCTTTGAAATCAGTGGCCAGGTGCCTCCATTGCGGTGTCAGGTATCAGTCATTTGTTCGGTAGCATGGCAGATTCAAATTTTTAGGAAACGACACACAATAGTCTTTGTTTTCTTTATACACATATATATGTGTATATATACATGTGTATACATATATATGTACATAGAAACAAAGGCATGCAGTGCTGTTAACATTTCCAATATTAAGCTTGGCAATGCTGCCGATTTTAATTATGAAAATTATAATTAGCAGAGGAAGCTGATTAAGTTGCCCTAAAACTTGCCAAATACTTGTAATAATATCAAATGTTTATTTGCATTTTTACTTTAAAAATTTTGACAGATTTAATGTTCTCTATTTATTTTAATTGTAAAATTCACATAAAAATCCATTGAAATGTATTTATACACATTTAAATTATAAGAGGATTATAATTCTTTCACTACTTTCTTCTCAACTTTCTTTTCATAATTTGTTGTATTGTCACCAAAATGTCAATAATATGTACATAAAATAAAGAGTGTTAACTGCAGGCCAATTTTTCTCCGTAGTGAGTTTTGAAAAGTTCCTGAACATGGTTTTCTTCTGTTGTATGTTTTTCATTGGTTTAAATAAAGACTTGTATTCACCTATCTCACTTATTGCGTCTATTTTGACGCAACGCGTCTCTAAACCCCTTAAAAAGGCAGTATCTCCGCAACGCGCCAGCTGTGTGGTTGCACAACCAAAAAGCTCTTATCTTCCCCGTGTTAAATCGAAGGACTAAGGAGTAAAAACAATAACTTCATTAACAGAACCAAGAGCGTGGTGCAATTCCTGACAAGGCACCAGACACCGGAGAGAGCGCCATTTGGACGCCCTTTCGTTTCAAAATGATTTCATATACATCGCTATTGCTGCAATATCTTCAATAATGAATGTTTTAAAAGGAAAATGTATATTCCTAAGATAGAATGAGATCTTTTTCATTTTCTGGGGGTTGTGCAACCTTAAGCGCGAGCCGCCACTGCTGGGATAGCAATGCGATATTTCACTGATTCAAGCGGTGAAGTTTCACTGATTCAAAAAGTGGTCCCGATTTTCACTGATTCATTCAGTTCAGTTCACTGATTGTCGGTGGTCGGATTTTAACTACCACAATCAGTGAATAGTCACTGTCAATCAGTGGCTTTTCACTGATTCAAATTGAGAGAGTATCAGAATAAATTGAGAAATTATTTTTTATTATATTTTAATTAGTTAATTATTTTTAAAGTAACCTTATTTAATAATAACAAACATTTGTTCTGCAAATCTGAATTTATAATTTATTAATATGTATTTAAAACAGAAAAGCATTAAACATATACATTTCTGGAGCGTATGTATCTTGTTATGAAACTAAAACAAACAAAGTTTACTGTTAAATGTACCTTAATGTTAATTTTACAGGGCAAGTTTATTTCAGTTTTAAACAATATACGAAGGAATTGTCGTTCTTGATAATTCAATTTTCTTTCGACGTGGGCGCGTGCCTCTCTCTATGAACTTGGCGGTCACCTGCTCTCCTCCTTCGCAGGCTGGCGTTAGTGGGAGAGGGGATTAAGCGTACTTCCCCTCAGTTTACCTGCTTGAAACCACCACCCGCTATTCGACCCGCTCAAACATGGTTGCCAGTGCATTTCGCTGTGCCTGCTGGGGGTTGCGTTTTATACTGATCACCCTTCTTAAATAACTATATATAACTTATATATATATATATATATATATATATATATATTGTAGCTGCACAGAACACCACGAGCTCTTCTCGCCACAAGCCGTTCGGCAACGGGAAGTCGAACAAAGAGACGGAAATTCCCAACTGCTTGTCGGACCCACGCCAACGAAAACCCCCTGACGTCATGGAAAGACAGAGGGCGCATCTCGTCTAGTGAAAGGGCGCGAAGGCCTACGTCACAGGGCGTTTGGTAGTTTGGCTGCAAGGGGGCGCCAGGTGACTGTTCGTGGACCAGATGAGACAAGTCACGTGACGCACAACCCGATGCGTGATTGGCGGGGAGCCACCGCATCATCATGACGGGAGGGGGAATGGCGCGTGCCATAAATAGGAAGATAGGAGCTTCCTCGGTCTTCTATTCGAAAATTTCTTCGGTGAGCGAGCTTCTTCTATTTCTGAAATTCTTCTGTGAGCGAGCTTCTTCATAGTCGGAAATTCCTCGCTTCTGGTTCGACTTCTCTAAGTGTCGCGTCGCCGTATGGCTGCCGAGTGCCGCGATCAGTGTCTCACGCTGTGTTAGCCGCCGAAGACTGTTACAAGCGTGAACGTAAACGCGTGTACGCACGCAAGCGTGTCCACCCCACATGTGCGGGCGCCAGGAGAAGCAACGAAAGACGGAGGGTGCCTTCCCTGAGGCATCGCTCTCGCCACGCCGCCACTTCAGCGAGTTACGAGGGAGACCCGGCGTCGACTGGAGTTGACTGCGCGGGCGCTATTCCGACCCCTCGCTTCCACCGGAGACCACCACCTACCAGCGCCGGTCACGGAGCATTTCGGGTGAGATCGCCAAATGGGGCAACCGCACACAAACATTTAAAAGGAGGAGAGAAAGACGGTCGAGAGAGAGAGTTACGAGAGAAGAGTAGATCGTAAGAGCGCAGTAGGCATCAATTGTGATTTAGCAGTGATAATGATGTATGGGGTGTGTTTGTTTTGGGTGGGTACTAGAATAATTAAAGCCATATTTCTTATATAATTAGATCATTTAATGATAGAAAACCAGAATCCAGTACATGCATGTCTCCCAAATCCTCTGCCAGATACTATAAGTGGCTACGCATGTGAGTTCTCACTACCACTGGCAGCCGGGCAAGCAGCCAAGCCAGCCCACGTTGGACAGGGCAAAAGCTCATATATATATATATATATATGATTTACGAAGGGGGTCTTAACGAATAAACACGTTTCCTGAGGTCTGGTCCGTCTGATTATTTATATTTGAAGTAATAGCAGTAAACAACCATCAAGATGGTTGTTGAGGCTGCAAAATAGCTTGAGTATTTTGGGAGAGCATTTCATCATGTTACGTGTTGAAAACAAGACGCCTGCCGCCTTTTTACTCCCTTAAAATTATGAACGCCAATTATTTAAGAACTATTAGTTTACCTCAGCATAAAGGCCGCTCCACAATAGCCCGCGAACGAGAACGTGAAGGCGAGGACGGGAACGGGAACGGGAGGTACGTGCGCTTCGCAATAAATGCCAACGGGAAGAGACAAGAGCGCTATGAATCTGTAGCGGCAAAAAAGAGAATTTCAAGAAACAGTTGCCGAAACCAAAGTACTACATCACAAGTACTTCCAGCTATGCTACTGTGTTACTCTTTGTATAGCCATCTGCCTGATGTATTTGCGTGTGCTGCTATGAATAAAAAAATAATTTGACGAAAGAATATTAATTAGAAAAATAGAACTACAAAGAATATTAATTAGAAAAATAGAAAGTACAAAGAATGCCAAACCTACTACGAACTTACGGAAAATACAACCACGAGAAACTAAAATTTTGTCAATAAACAAACAGCTCCAACGTACATTAACGAAAGATTTAAAAAAATTGTGGGACATTTTAAGTCTTAAGTATTAATATGAATAGAAAAACAATTATACTATAAATACTAAAAATAACTAAAACAACCCAACAATAACTAACAAAATCCTCCTCAAACCACAACTTCGCAAATCCACGCTCTAACCTCAATATCGCCATAAACTCTCAATTCCGCTTCAGACCAGTGTCAGCTGGAAAGCTTCGCCGCCATTTGCTGCACTTTCATTGGTCGAGGGGTTTCGCGTTCCCGGGCTGAGATACATGTTGTTCACCCTTCCCGTTCCCGTCAAGCTTCGCATTCCCATCGTGCTGTGAACGCTTATTTATTTATTTTGTCAAAAACAGTCAAAAACTGTATGTGACGTATGGGGGAGAAAATCATCTGCGCACGCTTTCTTGAGTTTCAGAATCCCTTTCCAACTACTAACCTATTAATAGTTGAAAGATGAAAAATTATAATAATAATAATAATAATAATAATAATAATAATAATAATAATAATAATAATAATAATAATAATAATAATAATAATAATAATAAATTTAAAAAGCGAGAGATTAACATTTCAAAAACTATATATTTTCGTTACCAAATTATAGAAACTTATTTTTAACTGTAAAGAAACGAAGTCTTGATTTTTCTGTATTGTTAACAAAATAGAAACTCGCCCTAAGCTCTACTATCACTCCAAGCAAAGGAAAGTTCAACAAAACGTGCGCATAGTGAAGCTACATTTACGTCCAGAAGCAAATCAAGGGGCCATCTCAGCATTTGCTCAATGAATCAGGGAAACTTGCCAAAAACCTGATCGAGATGGGGGTATTTTACATCAATCGCTTGCCTGAGATGTTTATCTTTTAACTTTCTTTACATTCCCGTTCGCGGTCCCGGGCTATTGTGGAGCGGCCTTAAGGGTTATTGAATATTGAAGTTGTCAGTATTACCTTGTCTGGGCGAATAGAAAATCATTTTCTGTCGTAATTCGGACGTGACCAATGTTATGCAGATGCTGCGCGCCAAAACGCTGTTCACGGAACCTGCAATGCTATGAATTAGAGGCGCTACCAACGTAAAACTAACTTTCAATGCCTTCGCTCTTTACACAAGCGCGGTGCGTTGACACGGTATCACTCGGCTTCTCGATCTTAAAAAAAATTGGTTTATCTACGATGTTTGTCAAGTGAGAAGGGAGGCCGAATAAAAATTGCATAATTAGTTGTTCATGAATGGGGAACAATGGCAGATGAGGTGCATGAATTGGCAAGCTCGAACAAAGTGTGAACTGTTTCAGAGTTCCTGTCGCTTTAGAATATCGGCGAAGTGTGTTAGATATGTTGGTCTGGGGCACAAAAAGTTGAAGTTCAATTTGGAAAGCAGACCATGTCATTATAGGTGCAAAATTGGGTGCCAATGATACTAAACGCTTGGCAGTGCCCTTGATATGTGCACAGGCAAGTACCGGCCATTCAAGATCTTCCCATCCAGTGGTTTCTGACACAATATTCACCATATGAAGTCACTGACTGATTTGCTTCTATGGCAAAATTTTCACTACAGCTGTGGTAAGCAATTCTCTTGTCAAGGATGGTCATAACAAGGGGGCCAGTGAGAAGAGCAATGGGGTGGTCAAGGCAGTCATGGGAGGAGAGAGGCATGCCAGGAGAGGTGCTGCGCGAGGTATCGAGGAGAGCGGTACTTCGGTCATGTGTGCAAGCCTATCAACAAAATTAACTTTACCCAATATTCTAAATTAACCTTGATTGAGCAAACATACTAATGGCAAAGGTAATGGAGAATGGGTATGAAATGAAAGTTAGAACTACTTATTAAAACACTTTATTCAATATCTTAGTTTACAATCAAAAATCTTTAATTCTGAAACAGTCTTGCAATCACTAATTTGCAAATCTGCACTACATCCCTTCTGGCATTATATATGCATAAGTCAAAAGCTGATGGGCTTCGGACACGTTACTGTTTCTCCTTCACAACGTCCTCGTCCAGGATTCTCATAACGAGAGTCAAGGGGTGCCCTTTGTTCCCAGGTAGGAAGTTATAGAGACAAATCCTTGCTCCTGTATATTGATCCTGATGGGAGGCCCACACTTAACTCAACTCCTGCACACTTAACTCAACAGTCTCCACTAGGGCCCATGTATCAGCGTGTTGCAAAAAATATTTGAGACCAAAGTTTTAGCCAAAGTTTTGCAGCCACACAACACATTCTGCAAATAAAAAATAATGTACTATTAAATCATAAGACCTACACACAAAGACATATGAAAAGTAATACTATCCACATACGCAAAGACAATGGCATCAGTAAAATGGTGGAATCATTCCTTATCATAATCCAAAGATGGAAATAACTGAATCATTAAGGCTAAATGTACCGAAAAATACCCGGCAGCAGATCACCAGGTGAAATCTATCAGACAACGCTGTTTTGAGATAAAAAATCTATTCGCAGCATAAAAGAGCTCATGCGTAATCTCTATTCATTCTTTCTGGAAGTGGAATGATAACGGAAGATCTTAAATGGAAAATGTACTATGTAAAACAAGATGTTAGGACATAGAATATTGGTGATATCAATTAGTTCAAATTTCTTTTTGAAATCTGTTTCCACATCGAAATCAATATTTTGAGTAATACCTCAAACAATTTTATGATGGTATTCGAAGGAAGACAGAAATATGTGAACAAGATATATAGTTTTATATGACTATCACTGATGATATGAGACTCTTTGGTTGCGTAACAGTATCGCTAGTTTGATACGTGGAGAAAATTATATTGAGATTGAAAGGGACGAAAGCATAAACTGACTGCAGAGCTTGCTTGCCTGCCTGCCTGAAAGTTCGGCCTCCTCCTGCGCCACAGGCCATCGGGTTTGGCTGTTTGGCCGTGTCGAGGGAGGGTCCACAAGGAGCAGGTGACGCAACAGCGTGGAGCAGGAAAGGGGGCGAGGGGTTTTCTGAAATTTCACTTTACGCCATTCCTGTTCATTCGATTAGCATGATTGACACGGCGTTGGATTCAGAAAGCATGTTGTCATCGTGCTATAAGCCCACATTTTTTAATTTCTTCCTGGAACTATGAGAAAAAATTTTTAAAATTAAAAAAAAAATTTTTTTACATCTTTTTTTTTGAAAAAACTTTTTTGCAGCACTAATTCCATTTTAAAAAGGAGTCCAATGCAGTTTACAGATCGAAAATCGAACCATTTGTTCAGACATTATCGGTCAAGTAAATTTTGCTTATTTTGGTGCTGTCACGTGGTGGCAACAAATTGAACTAGTGTCAGTACATTTAGCCCTAAGCCATTGAACTATTAAAAATTCCACACCAAATGTATAAAAAAACTTCTGATAAAATTCACTTTAGGAAATCACTGTCCACATGTACAACGATGTGGGAGAAATCATAAGTTTTAAGAAATTACCTTAAATAATAGCACCCTTGAAAATATACTTTTTGAACACTCAGCAAATTCGCGGGAATAATTGATTTTGATATAGTTTTCCAATAAACTATATTAAGATTCCTACGTTTACCCTTTGCAGGAGATCCATCACCAGCAGCAGTCACCGCACCACCTTCTGGGGCTGCTATGGCAACGCACCACCAGCAGACGACGTAAATTTCTTGCATCCTAGAAACAACTTGAATAAAAATGTTGCCAATGCTCTCTCAGTATAACAAATAATACAAATATTTTCAGTAAAAGTTATTGAATCATCAACACTCATTCGAAAGATGGTATTACATCATTACAGAGTTCCACAACTACTCCTTGTTCGGTAAATAAAATAAATATTTAACAATACAAAATCACGTTCGTACCTTCGGAAATTGGGACATCAGATTTTTTCCATTTCTTCAATGGCTTTCCCCAGTCTTTCACCATCAGCTGCCAATTAAACAGTGGATCTTCTCTATAAAGAATTATCTGCACAGGATGTCCTTTTTCTGCAAGGGCTGCAGCAATGCAAAGCATTCATCAAATATAAAAACAGTACAATTAAGTTTTAAGCCCTATGCAAAGGTACATGAAAGAATACTCCCCATGTACAATAATCAATGGCATCAGTCAAATAGTGGAATCATATCTTATCATCCCCGAAAAATGGAGATATAAATTGAAACATCATCAAGCCATTGTACTATGAAACATTCCACACATTAATGAAAATGTCTGATAAAATTCACATCTTGATAACATGGTCCAACCACATGGGAGAATTCACAGATAGTTAAGGAAATTACCTTAATTAATAACACTGTTGAACACCTTTTCTAAACCCTCAGCACATTACCAGAATTTAATAACTGATTTAAATATGATTTCCAATGAACTGTAATAACATTCGAAGATTTACCATTTGCAAGAGATCCATCACCCACAGTTGTCAATGAACCACTTTCTGGGACTGCTACAGCAACGCACCACCAGCAGACCTTGACGTAAATTTCTTACATCCTAGAAACAACTCGCATAAAAATGTTGCCAAAGCTCTCTCAGTATCACAAATAAAGTGTATATTTTCAGTAAAAGTTATTGAATCATCAACACTCATTCGAAAGATGGTATTACATCATTACAGATTTCCACAACTACTCATTTTTAAGAAATAAAATAAATATTGAACAATATGAAATATCACTCGTACCTTTAGAAAGAGGGATCTCATAGTTTTCACCATGGAGTTCTCCAATGACTTTCTTTAGTCTTCACCATCAGCTAACAACTGAACAGTGGATTTTTTATATAAAATGAAATTATCGCACATGATGCCTGGACCTTTCACCCAAGAGCTGCAGAGAGGTCACGCATTCTGCAAACACAAAGACAGTAAATTAAGTTTTAATACCTACACTCAAAGAGACATGAAAATAATACTATCCACGTGTGTTAAGACAATGGCATCAGTAAAGAAGTAGAATCATTCTTTATCATCCCCGAAAAATGGTGATATTAATTGAATCATCATCAAGCCATTGAACTACAAAAAATTTCCCAACGAACGGTGATAGAATTAATATCCAAGTGAGTAATGATACAATGTGTGTTTTGTGTAAAACTAATGTTGAAATGTACTGCATAAATGTTGATTTTGATCACAATGTTTATCTGTTCATGTTGTAGAGAACAAATTCCTTTAAGGTGAACGAAAATGTTTGAGACGACGGAACTTGAACTTTCGTCTAGTGAACTGGTATTTGTAAAACAGAAAAGATCCAAAATGAATATTAAACCATACAAAATCACACATGTACCTTTGGAACTTGGAACTTTGGTTCTTGCCATCAAGTTCTCCAATTACGTTCTTCAGTCTTTCACCATAGGCTACCAACTGGCCAGTGCATCTCCTCTATAAAAAAAATATGATCTGCACAGGATTCCTGGACCTATTTCTCCAAGGGCTTCAAGGAGGCCTGTGGCCACGCAACACTTTCTGCAAATAAAAAGCGTACAATTACATTTTAAGACCTACACTCAATAGGTACAAATAATGAATACCAACAACGTACTTTAATCAATGGCATCAGTAAAATAGTGGAATCACATCTTATCATCCCCGAAAAATGGTGATATAAATTGAATCATCATCAAGCCATTGTACTATGAAACATTCCACACATTAACAAAAACTTCTGATAAAATTCACATTAGGAAATCGCGGTTCTCATGTCTGACCCTATGGGAGAACTCACGAGTGTTAGGAAATTACCTTAATAGCACCCTTTAAAAATTATTTCCTGAACGCTCTCAGCAAATTATTTAATAACTATTTAAATATATTTTCCCATGAACTGTTTTAACATTTCGAAGTTTACCCTTTGCAGGAGATCCATCACCAGCAGCTTTCACCACACAACCTTCGGAACTGCTAGGGCAAGAGCACCACCAGTGGACGTTTATGTAAATTTCTCACAACCTAGAAATAACTTGCATAAAAATGTTGCCAAAGCTCTCTCAATTTCACAAATAAAGTGTATATTTTCAGTAAAAGTTATTGAATCATCAACACTCATTCGAAAGATGGTATTACATCATTACAGATTTCCACAACTACTAATTTTTAAGAAATAAAATAAATATTGAACAATATAAAATATCACTCGTACCTTTGGAAGGAGGGATCTCATAGTATTCACCATCAGCTAACAACTGAACAGTGTATCTTCTCTATAAAATAAAATTACTGCACAGAATGCCTGGACCTTTCTTCAAAGAGCTGCAGAGGAGCCATGCATTCTTCAAACAAAGAGACAGTAAATTAAGTTTTAATACCTACACTCAAAGAAACACGAAAATAATACTATCCACGTGCGTTAAGACAATGGCATCAGTAAAGAAGTAGAATCATTCTTTATCATCCCCGAAAAATGGTGATATTAATTGAATCATCATCAAGCCATTGAACTATGAAAACTTCCCCAACGAACGAAAACTTTTCATAAAGTTCACAATGGGAAAGCACGGTCCACATACCTGACCACGTGGGAGAATTTATAAGGCTTTAATTAATAGTTTAAGGCCTTAAATTAATAGCAATTTGAAAACTTATTTGCTGAATCAGTAAACAAATCTTCCGCAACGTAAGAAACTAAATTCACTTAAGATACAAAATATCACAGTAGAGTCGTAAGACGCGTAACCAAACGCAACTACCCATACACAAACATTCGGCCGAACTTGACGCCCTTATCACGCGTGTCGTCCCTAAATTCCGAATGGCCAACCATGCCTAGCCTTGAATAGTTTCCAGACGAATGCTGTTACGAACCTGCTTCCTCGTACGCTGGAAGTAGACCCCTCAGGGATTCGACCCCGGTCCCGCTCACTCCCCTCGGAGCCTTTCCTCAGTGTGCAGGTTATGAAGAGGCATGGTGGAATTTTCACCATGGAAAGACGCAACTTCGGTGGCGTCAGAGAATATATAGTTATATACCGGGTGGCGTCGGCCGATAACAAAAGACGATACAGATGCCAAAACCAGAGAGTAGCGAGTACGGCTGAGGAGCGCCCTCTGAAATGTTAGTTTCTCCAAAACGGTCCAGCAAGTCCTAAAGGCCCGTTTTCACGGTGGAATATGTCATGACATTTTGCGTGTTTCTCGGTAGTGCCGCTAGGTGTCGCATGATCGCGACAGTTTATCAAGCTCTGCTTGATTCTGGTGTGGCTTTTGCGATAGCAGAGACACCTCGCGGTAGAATTTGTAAACATATCAGACTGCAAGCAGTCACGGTAGGAGCAACTTCGCCAGCTCGAAGCAGGACACGGGGCACGGGCTGGAGCCGGGGTCCAAGTTTGGCGGAAGTGAATAGGACTTGCCGACTGGCGTGACCTATAGCTATGGCTTGTCTCGAATAGAAGTTGCGAGTAAAGTTAATAACTACTTGCGTCGGAGGAAACTTATTTCACAATTTTAATAGTAACACCATAGTCCTGATAGCATTGGCATACGAATATGAATAGAGAAATATTTGTTTTTAGGTTAGGGTGACATGAAACAGTGGCTTGTACATTACTTAATCGTGATTAGTTTCTAGCGTTTATGTTTGTGTGGAAAATCTTCGTGAATTTTCATCTTCAAATTGCGTGTAATGTCACGTATCTTCGAATTAAAAATGTTTTAGTATATTGTTTTCAGTCGAAACGAATATGTTTACCTGTGTAACCTAAATAGGCTTCATTTTTGTGTAAATGAAAAGTTGTTTGAATATCGATTTCCTAACGAAAAATTTTAAAATCGAATTGAAATGTAAAGATGGTCAAAATTAAATAATAACAAAAATTCTACATTGGCTATATTATAGATATAATTGTTATTTTTTTAGTAAAATATGCCAGATAGTATTTGGTGTGTAAGCATTATACTTTTCAATAATTCCCCAATCAATAATATTTGCTGCTTCATACCCCAAACTAATTCACGATTCACTGTCAAAAATTTACAAAATTCACATGAAGTTAATTCATAGGACATATCTTAATTTTATGTAAGATTCTTGCATTATGTAGAAATAGTGAGTCTTTGAAGTGTAGGGCATATCAAGACATGAATGTATTGTATGTGTATCAATAATATTATTACAAGACTCAGGGATGAAGATTGAAAATTAATGTTAACAACCCTTGTTTACCCAGAAACCATGGGCATTTCTACCCAAATTAGAAATAAAATATCCAGATTCATAAATAAATCTAATAGTCTTAATAATAAAATGAATGTTCTATGCTCTTATTTTACAAGTAAAAGAACCTTCTGTGCTCATCACTTCCTATCTACTCATAATGTGTTTTCCATATCTATTTATTCAAATAAACAAACCCACATGTTTCATATTGATTCTTTAGGCTATGGAAACATAATTCTTAAGTTTCAAATTAGTATTATTTTTTTTTAAAATTATTATTATTTATTTTTTATTATTACTTTCTGTTCAACAATATGTCTTTCAGAGCTTTGAAATTTACAAAGGACAGTCGTTATGGACACTAAACAGTAACCTCTTTAAAAGGATTTATTAAGGTAAAATTTGAGAAAAAAAATGTTGTAAAGATAAGATTGGATTGGAAATATGAGAAAATAAAACTACAGAAGATGAAATTTGTCTTTAGAAAATTTAGAATTAATTCCACGAGGAAAGGGATAAGATTTACCAAGATGAAAACATTGTGCATGATGTAATGAAGGAAGAGAGTTCAAAAATTTGAGACTATAATTTTTAATCAGTCATGTATTGTAGGGAGATTTAATTCATTATGAATTTGTGTATTGGGAATAAACCAAGGTGTATGTTGAATTTTTCTAAAGAATTTGTTTTGGGTATTTTGAGCTTTTTGTATTTTTGATTTAGCTTCATTTGACAAAATTGGATATGCATATGTTAAAGTAGGCCTATTAATTGAAGTGTATTTTAATTTAGCAGTTTTAACACGAAGAGTTTAGTTATTATAAGGGAATTTAGTTTGTGTATTTAAAAGTAGTTTTTTGTATCACATTTTTAATATGAATTTTCCAGTTCAGTTTTGTGTGTAAATGGAGACCTAAAAATTTAACATATGAAGAGGAATAGGAGTTTTATGAATGAGAAGGGGAGGACTTATTGGCTTACATAACGTGCATATTTTGGCTTGGCATTTATTCATATTGATTTTCATACTCCAGTTGTTGGCCCAAATTGAATAACATTTAAGATCTATTTAAATACTTCGACTTGAAATACGTATTTTAAATACATTTTGCTTCAGTGTCACGTGACTAAACATGTCGTGGAAGTAGATGTCAACGTGTAAACGCGCACTCTCGACTTTCAAGAAAAGTCACGACTGTGAAAGTCGCGCCTTTCAAATGTCGTGGAATATTCCATGACATATTCCATCGTGAAAACGGGCCTTAAACATATACAGAAAGTCCAGAAACACCCGTTAAAAAAGAAATTATATACTTTCATGAAGAATGGCAGGTTCAGTTTCTTCGGAAGGAGAAAAAAAAGTCTTCCGGAAAATTGAGTTTGCTTTTTTTTCGGGCGCGAACTTCAAACCGACTGCCGCGACACCGTGGCGTCTGCGAGTGAGGCAAACATCTCTTGCCGTAGAATATCTTTAATAGAATAAGTGTTTTTATGTGTCAGTTAATAATTTAATGTATTAAATATGCTTAAAATACCATTTTGTTATCATATACAGTATGAAGCGGCGAGACAATGAAGGCTGAACGCGAACTAAGGCTACTGGAAATTAACAAAATTCCTCGAATTTTTTAAATTTATTGTATACATACGTATATGCGTAGTATAGAGAAAGTTGTGTAATATTGCGGAAAATCGATTTCGAGATTTTAACGGAAATACACGTTTTGGGGGTCCCCTGATACCGTAAAAGTGTTGTTTTTGTTGTTGTTGTTTTTTTCAAAACATGCGTCCATCTCTCCGTTTGTCTGTCCATCCGTCTGTGAACACTACTAGCGCCTAAACTATTCGTACGATCTTTTCCACATTCAAGAATCCGCAGTCGATCTGGCTCTAGTTAAAGCTTTAAAATTTTGAAAAACAACATTTAAAATTTGGGGGTACTTTATCATGAAGTCCCCCATGAAGGGTTTTTCTTGTTTTTTTTAATGGCTTTGTTTGACGCCTATGAGCAACACTTGCGCCTAAATTGAGCGTAGGATTTTTTCAAACAATATTTTAGGTCGATTTGGCCTCACTCTAAGCTCTGCGATTTTGAATAACATTCTTTAATTCTGGGAGGTACTGTACATGAAGCCCCTTAGGTATTTTAAAGATTCTCTCAAAAAATTTCTCCAAATGCTTTCTTTAAATTTCTTGTAAGATTGCAGTGAGAGACACTTATAAAGATGGCCTATATCCGATTTTCACAGTTAACTCTAAATTTTCGAAAATTGTCAATTTTGAAATTTTACTTTCTCGCACTTACTAACGACAGAAGAGAAATATTGTAATCGAACGCCGGAAAACTGCGAATTTTCGACACAAAAACTCTTATTGCCGAACCTTGCAACGAAAAATTGAATAAATCCAGTTGCTAAATATAGAAAGAATCCTCTAACACGTGGTGTATCCAGAATCCACGTTTTGTGTGTCCTTCATACCGAAGAATCGATTGACGGCAAGATGGCTGTCCGTCCGTGTGTCCGTCTGTCTGTCTCTGGACACAACGGTTCTAAACCGTTCAGACGAATTTCTCCAAAATTAATATTCCCCCACATGTTATATTTTATTATTTAACTTGTCAACAACATTCCTTGGTTCCCACTCAACAGGAACAAGAAATCTTTGACCACGGAACATAAATAACATACATAACATTTCCTCTCTTTTCTAACTTAAAACAATCTTTTAAATAATGTGGTTTTTAAGCGTCTCTCTAGGTCTCAAAACTGGCGATCCACATGTCGTTTGACTAGTGTTCCGTTCCTCAATTTGATATTATATGAAACAGGTCCCATAATCTCGTTAAATACTCCTATTCATTTTGGTTAGAATTTCTCAAATAACCTAAATCGCATAAGTTAAATGTTCTTAGTTTCTGAATCGAGCTTTTGGTTTTGTTTTCTTTTTCTCTCCAGGCATGTGGGTGCATTTTATCAAACACAGATCGTAGTTTTCTTCCCATTAGAAGTTCAGCAGGTGATTTCCCTGTTCCTAAATGTACTGTCGTATGCTATTTAAAAAGCATTTTTTCTAACTGAAGATCAGTATCATCATCTTCTAGTTTTGCTAAAAGTTTCTCGAAGGTTTGTTCCTTGCGTTCCGCTTGGCCATTACTAGATTGATGATAAGGCGTTAAGGTAGAAAAGTTTATTAATTTCTTATTGTAGAATGCACGGAGTTCTTTAGATGTGAATTACCGACAACTACCTGATATTAGAGTTGGGATTCCCATTCTAGCGAAAATTATTCGCATTTTGTTGACTTTATTCGATGTCATAGATTTCATTAAGTCAACTTCCAACTATTTTGAGATTGCACCAACCACTAAAAACCAAACCAAAACCAAACGTTTTACCTTTAAACGGCCCCGCAATTCAACCTGTGGAGTTGACCATGGGTTTTGAGTTTTTTAAATGTCTGATTAGGAGCTTTCGGTGGATTATTAGCACTCATTTGACATTTGCTGCTATGATTTACACAGGCTTTTATATCTTTATCAATGTTTGACCTCGAAACATAACTTCAGACACACGATTTTATTGCCACTATTCCTGGATGATTGGCATGTAATAAACCCAAAAATGTTTTTTTACAAATTTCTTCTACCGGAATAGGTCTGTTTTTAGATTCTAGTAAAAGAATATCCCCAGGAGGTACTTTTTCATCTCTGTTATCATGTAAAAGTAATCGGCTGAGACAGTCAACATTTAAATTTTCTTTTCCTTACATTGTAATTCATAATTATAAGCACTTAGCATCAAACACCAACGTAACATTCTCGGTGACAATTTTGTTGAGATTGGCTTTTAAGACTTAATAATCCCAACAGAGGGCGATGATCTGTTGGAATGAGAAATTATTTTCCTGCTACATACTGATGAAAATGTTTCACTCCTTCAACGATGGCAAGCGCTTCTTTGTCTATTTGAGCATACTTTCTTTCACATTTATCTAATGTGCGAGACCATAAGCAATTAGTTTTTCTATATTATTTTCCTTTTGTGCTAAAACAACATCAATTGCATAAGGCGAAGCATCACAATTCAAAATTAATTCTTTTGTTTCATCATAATGGGCCAAAACCAAATCGGAGTTCATAAGTTCTTTTAGATTATTAAATGCTTCTTCGTGTATTTTTGTCCTCTGCCATGTTTTTTTATCCAACAACCAGTGCAAAGGTTCTACTATACTAGACCTAATTTTAATATTAGGTTACATTAAATTTACTGTACGTGTAAATTTAAATTAACTGTACGTGTACATTAAATTTAATGTGTGTTCATGATAATTACTTTCATGTACTTTTGTATTAAAAGTAATGCAGAAATTTCTGACAGTGTATGTACTGTGGGTGGCCAAATTATTAGGGACAACACTCTTATTTGTGTGATTTTAAGTATAAACCGTTTTTAGTAATGGATTTGGATTCGATAAGAGTTGAAGTATTAAGTGATCATTACTATTGTTTTTAATAAGTGACAACACTGTACGCCTGAGTTATTTAAGAAATAAGTGATGTTACTTATCACTATACCAGTGGGTGCAACGAGATGGACGCTGTTGTACGCACCGAAAGGAAGAGGACAAAAATAGCTCATGGGCTTCCATATACAATATAGTATTTTTTAAAGTCTAGTAACAAAAGTCAAGTAAAAATAAATAAATCATCATCATCATTCCCACTAACTGTCTTTAATATGGGTATTTTTTAGAGAAATTGCCATTAATATTTCAGTTTTTGAGAAATTTAATCATCTTCAATTTTTGAATGGAACTATATATTTTTTCTCACCAGCAATAGATAGACCATGAAAAGAGGATTAAAATAATATATCATATGCTAATATTTTGATAGTAACTTGAGTATAAAATTAGACTTTCTGACACGTGATTTTGAATTAAACGGGCAATCTTGTAGCAGCCTTTGCAACTCTCGCCATCAGGGAAGGTGGCCTTCACGGCGTCAAGACTGTTGCGTGGAGAGGAGATACTGAGAGGAGTGGTAGTGGGTGATAAGAACCATAACTACAGCAATACTTGGTGCTGACACAGACGTCACACTAAGATATACCAATTTTAATGATCAGAATGGGAGATTTTTTCCATTTACTTATCTGCATTTAACTTGACTTATACAGAAATTTCAAAACATCGATCGTTCCAAAGAACGATATAAAACTACAGGTGCTAGACAGAATGACAGACATTCTCGTTCCAAATTTTTCTAATTTCCTTGGTGTGGTCTGGCTTTAAGGTCGTGCTCCATTCTCTGGCCAGTTGCCGTCTATTGTCGTTCAAAGCACTTTTCTTGATAATTTCTCAACTTTTGGCTTTCCTAGTTGTACAACTGAATCATTACTTCAAGAGTATTAAAGAAGAGTAAAAACTCGTCAAAAATAGAAGTTTTCATAGACAAATTCGTAGTCGTTTTTACGAAAATGGCGACTAAGCATTACTGTAAATGCGAAATTTGAAGCTCCTTTTCACAGGAATCTATTGAGTTTTCGAAAAACTTCATTCCAAGTCATTTGAGTTTCTTCCTCTCACAAATGCAGTAATGCATACAAATTGATGGAAATGTGCATATTAACGGTGTGAGGGATACTGAAAAAAATTAATTAATGTAATTTTTGAAAAAACAAATGAATTCAGAAAAATGACATATTAAACAGTACAATTAACACTATCCATTGGAAAAGTTAGAAGAAAAAATATGAAGCCATTTTTGAGAAAACAGCGTTTGACGTTTCTGAAAATGCAAAATTTTAAGCTCATTTTAACTTTAGAGAAACTTTATACGTCATTATTTAAAGCACATAAACTCATTAATACAACAATGAGAACAGATCACTACATGAAAATATTAATGATGTAAAAAACAAGTCAATAAAATTAATTTTTTTGTAATTTTTGGAAAAAAACAAAAGAATAGAGCAATATAGCGTTTGTCATCGGACAGGGTGCATTTTGTACTATCCCTACTTAACATTTAAAGAAAAAAATTGTAGCCTTTTTTGAGAAATCTTGTTTTTGTACTTTTTAAAATTGCAAACATTTCACGATCTATGGCACGAAAACTACTAAAATTTTCAAAAAAGTCAACATGGCCTAAATGAAAGAACTATTTATGGTAAACAAATTTCTTTTGTAGGAAAAATCTGTCTTGAATTTTATAAAATCTGTCTTTAAATTTTATCAATTTTTCGTTTTCCTAATAGTAGAAATGAAATATTACTTAGAGAATATTATAGAAGTCTAAAATCTCGTCCTGTAAGTTAATTTTCGTTGGAAAATTTGGAGCTGTTTTTAAGAAAATTTCAACGTTGCTATAAATATAGACATTTGAAGGTCTATTACACATTACAGAAAACTTTGAGTTTTCGAAAAATTTCATTGGAATGATTTGGAGCACTTCCATTCATCAGTGCAAGAATGTTGATAAGGCGCTGGGAATGTACATATATGAAAAAGTGTCAGAGATATTTAAAACCAATACATTTATGAAATTAAAAAAACAACAACAAAAGAATACAGCAAAAGGAACTTTAAGACTTCATAAACAATGCAATTACCACTATCCATTTGATAAGTTTGAAGAAAAATTTGGAGCCGTTGTTTGAGAAAATGGCGTTTAAACATTTCTGAAAACACGGAATTTTGAGCTCATTTTCACAGAAAACATCAGTATTCGAGAAACTTTATAAAACATTATATGAAGCACATAACCTAATAAATACAAGAATCTGAACAAAACACTGCTATTGTAAATATTAACGACGTAAAAGACAAGTCAAAAAAATTAAATTTGTAATTTTTGAAAAAACAAAATAAGAGAGCAAAACGGCGTTTATGACATCTTGGAGAATACATTTACCATTATCCCTTCCAAAATTTTAAAGAAAAAATTTAGAAGCGTTTTCGAGACAATCTTGTGTTTTTTTTTATTTTTTGAGCGTTGACCGCCTTCTATTGGAGTAATCCTCCGTCACTGAGTACTACACTGAATTATTTACTTTTTTTGTCCAGTCTCGTCACGTCGCAGTCTGTGCCTTTTATCCCTTCGGCCAGGAGCGCGACGCCATTAGATCCCAGGGATCCTGACCGGTCACCCAACCCGGAAACCGCGAGTCTCGAAATCGCTTAACCTTCGTGACTTAACAGAGCGTAGTAAACGAATTCGGTGAGTGCTGCCTAAACACTTATTTCCTTCGTAAATAAGTATTTAAATACATACTCAAAATACATTAGGTTTTGAATAGCTAAATACATACGTATTTAAAATATTTCAAATACTAAAAATACAGTAAATACAATAATTTTTTATTATTACTTTTTTAAGTGTCCATTACAATAAATTTCTAAACAATTACTTATGTCTAACTCAAGTAAGCGGAAAATCCTTTTAAAGCGACTAGTTTTTCAAACAAATCATCAGACAATAAATGAATGCATAAAACCCGCAAAGGAAAACGGTTGTTTAATTTGCGTAGATGAACGTAAACTAGTGTTGTAAGTAGAGCTCGGACATGTAATATTATTCAATAATATTATTCATTAATTTTATTTAATTTATTCATAATACGTGCTACATAAAGGATGAACACAATTCTATAAACACAAATCGAATAAATACACTCTAAGCAATACACTTCTTGAAACTAGCTCTTTTGGTATTGTAGCAAGCATGCTTAACAGGAACAGCAGATTTACTGATTGGCATGCACCAAACTTAGAAAATAATACAAAATTATGGAAAACAACTCCGCCTATCTTGTAACTCTAAAAGCGAAAAATGCCAGGAGCACTATTTTTTAAGACAATTGCGTTCTTGGTAAGGAACAAATTGTTCACTAATCATTGAGAGCAATTTCCTGTTCTCTGGAGCGCCCTGGCGGGCTTCGGCGATGTTTATTTGGGTTTTTCTAACGAGGCACCTGAGGGTAGTATCTCCAAGATGGAATTTTTTTTAAAATTCTTCTTATTCTGAACGACGTAAATTTACAATCTATTTTACATTAAAAATAATTAGTAAATATGATAAAACGTTTGTAGGTGATGATGACTAGATCCTGGCATTTATTTTACCTAAAATAGGCAGTGAAAAAGGCATATATTTTTACTAAAATAGGCATGAAACAAGGTATTTATTCTAGCTAAAGTAGGGGTGCCAAAAGGCGTGTTAACAATGAAAAATCACATTCAAAAGAAATAACTGTAAAAAAGTGAATAATTAAAGTGATTCACATTTTTATTCCAACTCTAAAATTTACATTAGCTCTTAATGAGCATCACACGAAAAGTAACTAATTTTAACAATGATACATAATGCATTAATTACCATTTGGACTGTATAAATGAGTATAAACAACCTGTAACAACTATTGTAACACAGCTTCCGGGTCAATGACCCCCATCTCGATCAGGTTTTTCGTCCAGTTTCCCTGATCCATTGAGCAAATGCTGAGATGACCCCTTGTTTTGCTTCTGGACATAAATGTAACTTCATTATCTGTGCACGTCTTCTAGAATTCAGTAGGAAATACAGTTATTCAAATTCTCGTTTCCATGTCGCGGCAAGAAGTATTATTCTGAAGTATAACATGGATAAGAGACAAAATTTATTGCTTAGATATCCTTGAAAATAGATTTTATTACATGGGAGGGTTTTTTAATTAAGTAGTATATGACTTAGTGTAGGGATCACAGAATTTTGAAAATGTGCACACAATTCACTTTTCCCCATAGCACGTCATACGCAGTTTGAACTGTTTTTTGACGTAAAATAAAAAAAAATAATAAAAAAAGGAATTTGAGGACATACTCAAAAGTAGGATGGGATTCTTCGTGAGCGATTAAAGCCTGTCGGCATCGACGAAAATAAAAAAAATAATAATTTTTTGCACAGTCTCTGCTTCCACAGAAAGACAAAATAAGACATGTCTTCGTGTTGCCTACGGTTGCAGGTACATATATACAGCTTGATCGAAATCTCTGCCTGAAGAAAAAAGCAAAAAAATCACGTAAAAGGCAGAAAAAGGCAAAAATAAGACAAAATGACAATAATATGCATCAGAAGCTAAAATAGGCAAAAAAAAGTAAAAATGAAAATCTTCTAAAACAACGCCAGCAGCACAGTTAAGTGATTCCTATTGTCAAAAGTCATGAAATAGTAACAATAACAAAAAGGCATTTTGCCAAACTTCCGGGCTCTAATAATGGTAATTTGTTAGTGAATATATATCCCAATGGTACATTTCACCGCCTTGGGAGTCTAGTATAGAGAGTAAATTTAATTACTAAAGCCAAAGTTCAGGAATATATTGTAACTAACTTGAGAATCTATAATGGAGTTGTAAGGGTGTAATTCTGGGTAATCGGTATGTTTCTTCACTATTATCTAGGAGGTTGATGGCTAGAGGATTTGGGTGGGTTTCCAGACGTTGAAGATAACTTAAGCTACTTGTTTCAATTCTTTGAGACTGTTGGTACTTTTAAGTTTCTTTGTAGCGTTGTGTTTGAGATGTACCATGGTACTACAGTACTCATCCTAAGCGTTTTGGATTTTGAAATCTTTGTAAAATGGAGAGATTTGTCGTGCCCCAAATTTGGATGCCGTAGGTCCATATTGGGATTATTATTGTTTTAAAGATGGAATATGTCACGGCTTTTCGCGTCTTTCTCCGTCGTACCGTTCGAGTCGCTTGATCTGCAGCACTGCTTGATACGGTCAGATCATGCGACATCTTGCGGCAGGAGCGAGAAAGACGCAAAAAGTAGTGCCATATTCCATATTGGAGATACTACCCTCAGATGCCACGTTAGAATAACTCAAGTATAGGTATGGTAATCCGCACGATGTCAAATTTTCATACGTCTCTAAGCGGTGTACCTGCTCGACGCAGAGAGTATACTATCAGCTCGACGAGTTACACGCAAGAACATACAGGGCATAGAGCTTCTCGATCGGAGATCGCTGGCAGAGTTTAACGCGGTTGTTACTTGTTTGGTAAAAAATTGCCCATCAGTGATTTCTCAAAAAATGATTGTAGAAAATAAAATAGTGAAGAAAAAATATTAAAAATGCGGAAAATGCAATACAGGCACTTATAGGTTCTTAACGCTCCATCAGACAATTATCTCTAAAACAGAATATGCATCATAAAGCCCTCACAAAAGTCATTTCTGAGGTGAACATTGATAATGGGGCAAGATGCCTAAAAATACATTCAAAGAAATAAAATAGGCAAAAAGGGCATTGTCCGGACTCTAGATATAAGGAATAAACGATTTTTTTGTCGGATTTTAATGATTTAGATTTATATTTTAAAAATGAAGAGAATTCAAATTCAACAGCTGAAATGGGCTTTTATTTTTGTTTCAGTGAGGTTCGTTCACCGGCAGAATCAAACAAAAGAAACTAACCTCGTTATCTTCATCTGTATTTAAAGTATTTCCTTTTTTAAATACACCTATTTTATGTATTTAAAAATATCTCTAAAATACATGTCCTAAATACTCAAAAGTACAGTTATTCAAATACAAAATGTATTTAAAATACGTATTTCAAATACAAATATTTAAATACAGCCCAACCCTGACCATGAGTAATTTTGGGCAACTTCAGAATAAAAGGGAAAATTTTGTGAAATTTTAAAATCTTGTAGCTCTGTTACTATTTTAATTAATTGGGCTAATGACTTACCGACTGCACTTCTAAAAAAAAAAAGTAAGTAGTAATGAGTCCAATTTGGTTGTTCCGACGGTCGGTCCGACAAATTGGCCCGTGTGTAGAGGATGAGAGGTGGATCCATACACGAATGGGGGGATTTTATATTTTTTATAGAATACTTTACAAATTTTATAGAATGACGCATGCAAAACAGCTCATGCTGTGATATGATTTTATTAATTTTAATAATTATCCGAAAATAGTTTCGCTTGAAAGTTTCGTGACAAATTAAAATTAATAGTTACGGATTTTCTTTTGTGGGGTGGGGAAATTTCCCTCATTTCCGTAGATCCGCGCCTGATACAATGTACGTACGAATTAAATCTCTTTAGTCTATGGTCGTAATTCTTACACTGTGGTACGATAATACACTAAAGAGGTATAATTCTTTACTCTATGGTACGACCATAGAGTTAGTATACTCTTTGGGTACGACCATAGACAAACAATCCGTGGGTGATCTGTGCGTACGACGAATGCTATCTTCATGGTCATGCGCCATACTGAGAAAGATGGAAAATGCAGTATCAATTACGAATTTCGAATTATATCGTTAAAATGCCCGCTATAAAATCTTATGTTATAATAATTATTAATTTTTACAATTCTTAATGGACATCCTGTTTATTAAACTTCATCCCTTCCTGACTCCTCTCTCCATTGTAAGTTTTCATTTGTTATTTCGTGTTTGTGTTGTGGTGGCGTGCGTGCGGTGGCGGGCTGACCGGCCTCTTAGTATTGCCGGTGTTCTCGCCTATGTTTTATAGTGATTTTAATTTTTTAAGTGCGATTAGTAAGGACTTAAAACAGTTCTTGCAATTGCCTGTTTTTATTTTATGTTAGATTGCAAATATTTTAAGAATGGTTAGTAGCATCAGCTGTTATTTTGTAATGCATTCAACACGATTCGTGCGTATTTATGTTCGAATTTTCATTTCAGAGTTCACGCCAAGGCAAATCCAATGCCGAGTTTCTGAATGAAAGTTCGAATTCGAACAGTAATCAGAGTGAGGCCAGCTTGAGTGTATCTGGTGCAGAAGATAGTTTAGAGCCAATGTCTCAGGTAACTTGTGTTACCAGTAATATGAAACCTATTTCTAATATAAACCACTGTAGTTGGTTTGTTGGTTAAATACATTAAACCAGTTAAATTACTTCCCTTACATATTCATTTAAAATGCATTAATTTATGATGATCGTTATTTTAAAAAAATTATGGTTTTACACTATTGTTACATATAATGGAATGAATGACAATTGTGAATTACTGCATTATCGCCATTAATTAAATAATTTTGTTGTATCCATTTCCAATATTGATTCACTTTATTTATCCAATTCCTCATTGTTTTAAACAATTTAAGTTTCATGTTCTCATTTCTTGGACTTTTTCATTCATTAAATGTAATTTGGCCATTACTTTTTTCAATACAAGTTTTACATTCCTGATCTTGCCACGCTTTTTTTCTTTTGCAATTTAAAAATTTATGAATGCTCTTTATTTATGTCACATCTGTTGTTGGTTGAACTTTACTTAGCATGGTGACGTCATTCAATACTGACAGTGCTCCAAAAATGTAATTGAAAGAAAAATGTGTCCGAAGATTTTGCTGGTTCTGAAATTCAGGAATCGTACTTTGAATTATTTCCAGAATATTTGTATCTTTCTAATCTCAACTAGATACATTATAACCAGGGCTTGGATTTACATGGACTGCCTAAAATGTACTTTACATGTACTTACAAATGTACTTAACTAAAAATTTAATAAAAAGATGAAAGTAGAGAAAATAATGTATTAAAGGTTTTAGGTCCATTAATAGAATAGCCAGAGTTTTAAAGTTAGTAGTAAACCGTAATTTAATAATCTTATGCTGAAATACTCTGAAATGTTTGGTTGAAGCTGAATGATCGGTTTAGCTGAAAATAAGTTCTTTGATCATTTTCTGACAGTTGGTAACAAAGCATTCGCTAAGCATTATTTTAACTGTTCAAATCTGAAACTGCTACTCATTATTGCTTTGTGTTGGCTAATACTCCTCTCGCCATCAGAAGAATAACACAAAGAATCTTGAATCTTTGCAATATCTTATGGAAATCTACTAAATCTAATTTACTGCTTACAATTGAACAAAAATTTAAAAATCTTTCATGAATGATTTTGAAAGAATATGGGACTTACTGGAAATAAAATGTTAAAATATGTAATGATATAAGTTTTCCTCAACCCTTTGAGACCCAACTTTTTTTCCATTGCATACTTTGATTGCAGCTTACATATTCCAATGGATGGCACTAACTTTGAAACACATGTATATCAAAGAACCAAAATTGATTACCTATAACAAAAAAATTATTTTGCGATAAAGTAATGAAAATTCTTCCGAAATACACAAACACCAGGTCTGAAGGGATTAAATATGTGAAAATATGTACATTGTCTGGAAAATGATGTTCAAATGTTTAAAAAACTTCAAAAAGGCTAATTCATAGATATAAGTGTAATTTTAACTATTTAAGAAACTAATTTATAGTTACATAGAAATCCTAATAACTACTCAATAAGATGTAGTTTTGGATCATAATGTACAATTATTCATTCAATGAAATACACTACAAGATTTTATTGATTCATACCTTAAATAGATTTGTAGGCACAAGTGAAACATAGAATTCTGTTTATTAGAATCCTCTTAGAATTCTCTTATTAGTTCCAGACTGAATTGAAACCTTACAGAAAGTTGTATGGTTTTTGGATATAGAAATTTACTTTATAAATAAACAATTTCTTTTTGAACCATCAGAAACGGCATTCTTCTTTGAAATGTGAAATATATGAAGTTGGTTCTGTGGCATGCTGACATTACTTCCTGAGAGGGCTCTTAGTAATCCCCTTTTGTTGATTGACAATATTAGAAGTTTCTGGGAGCAGCAACTTTGCATATTGTTAAATCCTGTGTTAGACCGATTCTGTGTATCATTAGCTAAACATAGTTTATTGCATAAGAATAATTTGGAAGTTAAATATAGACTATTATTCAGTTTTCGTAATTGGATTTGCCATATATGACAGATTAAAGGGCCTTGCAAAGTTTTGTTCTTTTCTCGTGATTCCTTTAGTTCTGTGTAACATTCTCCAGATTTACCCTGCATCAGTAGTTTCTTTCAAGTTCTGCTGTGACTGTGGGAGTAATAATGCCTAGGATTGTCTTGAATATTGAGCGAAAAACATGGTGCTTTGTTTCACCTTTACATTTCTTGGTCACTGCTACTATGGAAGTGAATTTCAGCAGCAGTGGATGGAAATAAATCCTGAGAATTTCTTCCTGTACTTCCAGAAATTGAACAGTTTGAGTAGATTGGGTCATTGCCATTGACTTTGGTGGAGTATTTTTGTATTGCCCCCACTTTTTCTATGAAAGCTCACTTTTATCGGGATGTTTTGTTTCTTTTTTTTTTCCAAAATTTCATTTTTAATTTGATTTTTATATATTATCTTGTAAGTAAAATAATTCTTTGAAAACTAAGCAAGGAACATTGAGAATAAGGCACCTAGTCAGAAAACTGTAACCTTCAGAAAGGAAGATGGGACAAGCAAATAGACTCATGAGCTTGAAGACAAGGTAAGGGGGCAGTGCCCTCATGAGAAGCAGCATACATGTATTGGTAGAGCTATGAAAGTAGAATTATGGCCGGTAAGTGCTGCAGTGTCATCAAAGTGGCGGGTGAATTGATGGGGGTTATGCCAAGAATCATCCCCTGAACAGTTTGATGTCTCCTGCAGTTTAAGTATCAATTTCTTACTGTGGATAGAATTAATCCACAATAGGTGTCCTGTTTATGATTTCCACGCTTCAAAATGTTCAAATCAAGGAAACGACTAGAAAACATTCCTGAGTGTGTTCTTAGGATATGTTCAGACCGTGTTGCATAAACAAAGTTGGTATTCATTAATTATTGGATTTGTTCTCTCTTGTTCTGTATGTCCCCCTCTGGAGAAAATCGACAATTCACAGCCTGGGTCATGGTCGAAGAAATTAACAATTCAGCGACGTCTTAGATTTTGACAAGTTTTTATTAATTTCAATGATTATTTGGATAAATATGTTCACATTTCCTTTTACATTTTTTGATTTGTTAAACTATATTAGGATCACAGAGTTAGAATTTAATAATTGGAAATTGCTGAGTTTGAAGAAACTACTTGGTGAATTTGGTGTTTTTGTCTGCGAGTCAACTTTGCTTACCGCTATTTTATTCACTTGGAATACTATAATCACTTTCAGAAATGATATAGGATTAACCATGTTTATATTGGGAAATTATTATGTTGTACTTATGTAATACTAATAATAGTGCTACTTGCTGGTGGTTAATAATTGTTTTTTTATAATGAGTATTTATTTCTATTATGTGTTTTGAAGAAAACTTAATAATTTTGAAGCACTTCATAGACGAACTAAGAAGAACACTAAACACTGAGAGGCCTGCATTGCAGAAGAAATTGGGTCTTTGTCACTACTCCTCTTTAGGAATTTTGTAATTAAGCCTTGCTTTGGTATTTTCAGTTTGCCTAGAGCTTTTTTCAGTATTTATGTCTGTTCTTTCTCTAGTCTCATGATTTTGTTTCCTGTGCTATTTCAGTTCATGATAATTTTGAATTCCCTTAGTACTGTTCAAGAAGAATTTTGATCTTAATAAGATTCTAGTTCTCATGAGGTTATTGTAAGAGTTGCTTTTATGAGCACTTTTGCATTCAGGAAATTTGAGAAATCTTTTTCAGTTTTTAGTTGCGTGTCCTTCATTTAGAAGAAATTTGATTTTTTAATTTTTTTTTTAATCCCATGAATCAAAAAGTTTTGTTGATTTGTACTTCCTGCTATTTACTTTACTACACTGTTGTAATTCTTTGCAGAAGAATCTCAATTTATAGTTTTGTCATTGAGATGTTCACATCCATTCTGCATTTTAAATCTCCATAAAATTAGTGATTTGGTTTTCAAAGCAGTGGTTTCCAGAAATTGAAATGGAGAGGGAAATATTAAGTATTGTGCTGTTAGGGATTTTCTGTAGTGTTGATGAGTTTAGTTTTAATATTGTAAAAGAAATGTGATAAGTTTCTCATTCTTGGTCATGTCTTTGAGATTCAGTGTATGAATTATAGTAGGGATGTTTCCTTCATCTTTCATATCTGAGAACCATTTGTAGTTGAAAGTGATCTTGAATTGTAACATATTTTTTAAATCCAACTTTCATTTTCAGAAAATTGCTAATGCTATGAAAAAACTGACTCAGAATCAGAATATGAAATTCATGGAAAATTTTGATCCTCAAACAAGTAATAGGGAGAGAAGGAAACTGGATAGAAAAACACAACCTTTGGAGTATGTTGAAACATTTTATAATTATTGTTTTATTTTTGGAATATATACAGAAACTGTAAAGTTTATTTGTTTATTTTGTACAGGCAAGAATCAGGAGCTTCCAGAAAAAGTAAAGCCAACAAAGCTGCTGCAGTGTATGATGAAAAAGGAATCCACAAAGCTAGTGGAAAAGATTTGTGTGATTGTTTGGATGAATTTTGTGTGGGTTGTCATTTTCCCTGTCCCAAATGTCGTTCATGCAAGTGTGGTCATGAATGCAGGTAAGAAAGCTAAAAACAATGGAATTGTAACAATTACCATTGCAACTTTTTGAGAGATTACCCACCCAAAATCGTTCTTGTACGGTAGAAATACTGTACTTGCACGAAAGAACATTATTTACATATCTTTCCAATTCTTTGCCAATTGAGCGTGAGGTTCTGCAAGATTCGATTTTCGGATGTATCCTCTTTCTTTTATAGGTAAACAAAATGCCCTTGTCCTTTAAAAATGGAAGAACGGTTCTGTTTTGTAATGACACAAATGTTCTGTGCAAAAAAGAAACAATAAATAGTATGATTTCAGAAGTTTCATATTGGTTTCATAATAACAAATAATGAGTTTATAACGAAAGAGAAGTGGTTTCCATGCAGTTTTGCCTTTCAAACCAGGAATCGCATGCTTCATTGGAAACGAGTAATACACAATTAGCTGATGTTGCCATAACAAAATTTCCTTCAAAATTAATGCATTAGTTTAAATTTGTATTGTATAATTTTAAAGATGACTTGATATGCCTGTAACAAGTAATGTACTTCTGCTTCTCGGTCAATTACCCCACTCTCGAACAGTTTTTGTCCATTTTCCCTGTGCCAGTGAGCAAATGGTGAGTGGCCTCTTGTTTTACTTCTGGATATTAATGTATTTTCACTATGCACATGGTTTGTTGTGCTCACCTTGAGCTATTAGTGGTAGAAGTAGAGCCGGGGGTATGATACTGTTTTGTTAGCAATACAAAAAACTTCAAATCTGTAGTTTGTGTATTGATGTAAATAACTTTTCTATAACTTGGGTGTGAAAATTTTCAAATGTTGTTAACTTTGTTCTTTTCGAAACTTCTATCCATCGTTTGACTATTTATAGTTAAAAGGTTGGGAAGGTATTCTGGAGCTCAAGAAAGTGTGTGCAGATGGTACTTCATCCCCACGTGTCACATAAGTTTTTTACTGTTTCTTGACTGAATAAATTTAATCAATATATTACATGCCTTGTATAAGCAGGGGTGCCCAGTCCCCTCCCTCCTTTTCCAAGAGATGTATCTTGTACTTTTGATGAAAGTAGTAAAACATTATGTATGCAATAAGGAACATCTGTTTCTTACATTGTTGTTATTTCTAGATTTTGGTTTGAAAAGAATACGAAGCTATTTTCTAAACCACAATATGAGGAACAATCAAAAAAGCTAAATTAAAATATTTTCTAGAAACTAAATATAATTAAGTTTAGTTAGTGAATGCCTTATTTTATGTGTTGAGACTTTCGCCATCAGGCCTGTTCTTCCATCTGACCATTCAAATTCTGCTAAGCTCCTTTCACCATCTAACAAAGAAGGAAGTTATTACTTGGGCGAAGAAACAGGTGATTTTTGAATTTAGCTCAGGGGCTTCTTTTAAGCTTGAGGATCTTTTACATGCAGTAAATCTGCAACATGGGACAGCCGGCTGTACTTCCCCTCTGAAGGAAGGTATACAAAGGATTTTTTCCCCCTTAAAATTCATGGCTTCGGTCAGGTTTTGAACCCACGATCTTGGGTATAACAGCTCGATAGCCTAACCAAATGAGCTGTAATGTGATGATCCCCTGCTTCCTTTTTATCTTTGTCTTTACACTTGTGTATTGATTGCAGTCATGTAACCTCTTGTTCTTTATTCTTCTAGAGTGAACAGAAAATATTCATACGACAGCTATGAAATTGAAGGCACCAAAATAGTGGTAAAAAACAAGTATAAGTAAGAGAAACATTTACTGTAATCTGACAGTAGCAGTACGCTCTGGCAAGTGTCAACATCAAGAATAAAATCAGTTGCAATTTGCTGATTATGTAAATGTAAATACTTCATATACTATTTGTGCAATTTTTTGAAATCTTATTTAATTGATCTTCCCTTCACTGTACCAAAGATTTTTTGGTTGAAGTCTGTATGTCAGGGTGTACTTTTTCAATTCTTTGAGGAGAATTGTTTTTGAATTGGGAACATGAGAAAAGATATTTTCTCAAATAAATATTTGTAGTATGTATTAATTTTTACTTTTAAATAAACTTGCATTTTATTGTAGTATATCTTCGATCTGAATTCAATAATAATGTGAGTAAAGTTGTGTTGTTTTAAAAATCTGCAGCAATTGTATGTTCATTTAGGTGAATGAGATTATTTAGAGATGGGAGGCAAACTGGTAACTTACGAATGAGGTATTTTTCTTAAAGATATTGAAATAGTAGAATCTCACTACAAAATAATTAAATTTTTTTATCTCTTACCTTCTTGGATGGTTGATATTTTGTATTGTTTGCAGCATGTTATAATGCTATAGCAACAGTTGATGCCGTAGCTGTTATAACCCAGTGGTGTCTTCTTCTTTAACTGATCCCACAATTGCTCCAGAAATCTTTTCACAATACACCAATACAGTTGACATTAATGTTTTGGATTGATCTATTTATGAATATAAAATATAATGTATTTCCAGTTTAAAATATGATTTTGACAGATGAATTAAAAATTAAAGCGTTGAATTACTTCGGAATCATTTGCAGCATGATATAAATTGTGAAGGTATTCAGAACTGCAGCCTGAATAAAAAAATCACTGTTTGTATTTTTTTGACAATAAAAATGTTATGATATTTTTGTAATTGGACTTGTAACAAACAGGTTTTCCTGTTAATTAAAACATTCTTTGTGGTAACTTATGCAGTGTGTGTATAAGACCATTGCATTTTTTGTCTTTTTTTAGTTTTTATTACTTGAGTTAATATAACTGTTTATTCCATGGTGCCATTTAGTGTGATTATGATAGTGAAGTTCTTTTAAACATGAATTAGTAATGATTAATTTTTCAATTTTTAAGGTAAAAAACTATTGTAAAAGAATTTAATATTTAACAGGGAATAGTTAATAAAATTGTCTATATTTGATAAAAGCCATCCATATTCTAGTGATCTGAACCAATGATTTGCAGTACAAAGCATACATTGTAAATGTAATTTATGCCGTATAAAACCTGCATCTTATTGAAATGACTTCATTGACAATATTAGTAATGCAATTAGATATGCTAGCCTTTTGAAATTTATTAATAAACTCATGAAAAATAATTGATGTTTGTCGGTGAAAATTGTATATTCTTATAGAGTTTTAACATATTACTATTGGTGAATGTGTCAATTTTCTTGGATGTCTGTTTGTTCAGTCAATAAAAATATATAAAAAGGGGTCTTGTTGGTTGACAACTTAGGTAAGGTCAATTTAATCATGTAATTACTGATTAAAATCTTAAAACTTTAAAGTCAGTTATTTTCCAAAAGATACATGTGTATTTTTAACCAAAATATATTAACTATATTTGCAGATGTTTTAGACTATTTGTATCATGTTCCAGTACAGAAATAATGAAGTGCCTTATTCTCACCCAATTCCAGTAGGTTTTGTATCAATGTTAACAATATTGGTAATATTTTGTATTAAAGATAAGGTTGTGTAATTTTTCATGTACTGGGTGATGTTCAGAATGAGTAACTGTTCTTTCTGTCTGTGATTTATGTAGGGTTTTATTAACTTACTTAAATATTTACTTTTTAATCAATGTTTGCTAGAGCTTCCATAAACATAGAGGATAGTTTATTGTGTGTTGTTTTGTGTTTTTAAGGGCAATTCATGACATTTGACAGTATAGTAGAGAAGTTATTTATAATTAATTATGCTTTGCCTTGTATTTCATGAGAAAATCATGTAATATTTCTGACAACCAAAGAGGTATGAAATAAACTCCATTTCATGAATTTAATTTTTTGTAGTGTTTGTTTTCAAAATTACTTCTGAAATTATTCCTTATGTAATTTCCTCTTTTGCTTTTACCCTACACAACTTAACAGTTTCAATTAATTGTAATGATTTAATTTATCAGTAAGATAAATTGCTTCAGTGTTTAATATATTCTAGATATTTACCCATTTGCCTTAGTTCATCAGGTTTGATACTCTAGCTGTGCTTGATTTGTAAAATTTTAGGTCCTGGAATGTTTCCCAATTTTTTTTATTAATTTAATGGAAATCGTTATATATTTATTATCTAATTTAATAATTATTTCCGAGGTACTGGAACGCTGTTCCATCATGTTTTGCCAGAAATCAAACTGTGCTCTTTTGTAAGGTAAGAATTGATATACTATTTCCTAGATCTCTGATTGTATTTGTAGTTATGTGTAAGCCTATTGGGGAAAAATATCTGTATTACTAATTACCAACGTGTGCAGAAATTGAAAGAAAGCTATGTAGCCTCTCGCCATGCTTCCCCGCACACACAAAGAAAAGCCTAGTTTTCATTTGTTATCCTTCCTTTATTTAGCAAAATTGATCTAAATATTTATGTTACCATTATGTAATTATTTAAAAAATATTGTATTGTATCATATATTCACCACAAAAGTAATATACAGAATAATAACAAATATGTTTATTATTTAACAAAAGTATATGATGGCCCCCTCCAAAATGATTGTCTGGATCCGTCCCTGGTTGCAAGTGCATATTTTGTAATGAAATTGTTAATGTAGAGGTGTTTCATATTTTTTAAATTTCTCACTTTACTATATAATAAAGAAAAAGTCTTGCAAAGCTGCAGCAGAAAAGGCGATTTTTCAACATAACCGCGTGTAGTAGGCCCCCTGGAATCGAAAAGTGGATAAATCATATTCATATAACAAGTAAATAACTTCTGACGTGTAGTGAGAATCCACATTTTGTGGGGTTCAAAACGGCTGCAGTAACGGATCCTTGGGATAGGCACTGCATACCCTGATGAATATGTACTAGTTTAATTATTTTTATAATAAAAAACCGCAGCATTACAGTACTTTCTCTATACTTCGCAAGCAGTAGCGAGAAAGTAAAATTAAATTGTACAATTTTAATATGGGGTAAGTATCGGGAAATGTATAATGAACGTGGCAAGAGCCATATTTTCATTTCCATCATTTTCTAACAGCCCGTAAGCCATGCTGTCTCGACTCTTCCCGTAGAGACATGCGCTCGCATCTCTCAGGGTAGGCAAGCCCAGGCGCTGCCTCGCTTCGCACGGTACGCTGAGAAAAGGCCCTGCAGTGAGCGTAGAAATGGCCGTCTCTACTAGAGGCACGGCGTCTCTAGTAGTTTCTAGAGACGGCCGTGGCGTAGAACTGTAGGCTTTGTGCATAGGCCAGCAAATTCACTTGCTGCCTGTCCGCACGGAAGATTCCGATTTTCGACAAGGATCGACCTACTGCTGTGTTGGGTACAGATGTACAAGTAGTACATCGTGTTGGCGAGAAAAACGAAAGAAAATTCAATCCTTGGTATGATTCACACAAATGGCTAACAGGTAGTGAAGTTAAAGCCAAGCTTTATTGAGGGCAATCTTTTTATTGTCAATTGAGGAGAGTACTTGGAATAGAGATGTATATTTTGACAAACACGTATCAAAAGATGTACAGAAACATGAAATGTGAAAGGATTACATATGTAATTCAGTGAATCTTTAACGCCTGAGAAAAAAATTAATCCGATATCTGAATTATTATCAGAGCAACACAAACTCGCAACATTTTTAGAATCTGAATATCTTGAAATCACGTCTGCGCGTGCTTTCTGTAAATGTTTTGGGATGTAATGATATCAATGAGACAATTGTTTTGAATAAAATTACCCAAATAAAAATGGATTGGTTTGGGGCATGGTCCCCATTCCCCTTTCCGGGATCGGCCGCTCTTCAGTAATCAGTTTTGCCTACCCTCATTATTTGTTCAAGAGCCGCCATTGTCTGTCTTTCGGTCAGTGTATCTGTGGTCAACGCTATTATCTAAAGCTCTAAGAACGCTCTAATGGCTCAATGAAGCCAATCTACCAGACATGGCCAATATACTGCCCGCGTAACGAGTATAGTATGCACTCAAGAGTTTAATTTTTTTCAATGTACTAAATTACTTACAGTCATTCATTAATTACATAATAAAATTTTGCTTACTTAAACGGATCATTTTATTTAATTTTAATATTTCGTTCGGCCCTTGAATCGTTTTCTTTCTAATCTGATCCGAGGGTAAAACCTGTTGGCCATGCCTGGCCTGAAGTTCAGGCCCTAAACCGTTCCGGTGATTTTCTCCATTTATATTTCTGATCGATCTGAACGAACTCGAGACCATCCAAGTTTGAAATGGAATATTCATTTTTGGAAGTGAATTACAGAAAGCCTCAATGATATTTTCAAAATGTTCTCAAAAGTGTTTCAAGATTGTTATTTCACTTTTTCTCGAATAACGGAAGTCGCTTAAAAAATGGTGCCGGTCTCTTTTTCGTTAATTATCTGTCGTAATTAATTAAGCATTTGTTAATTATCTATCAATTTTTGAAAATGGCAAAAGTTTAACTTTTTCCAGTGACTTCCTACAATTGAATATAGAATCTTTTCTCCAAAGGCAAATTTTGAAATGGAGGCACAGTTTTTCGAAAAATGAGTATTTTTGCGTAATTTTGCGTGAAATGAAGCAATTTCTAAACAATTATCTTTCAAAAAACGGCTCAATTCTTTTTCCTCAGATGTTGGTCTTATTTTCTGTAAACTTAATGTATTTTTGAAACCTCTGACAAATAATTAACATTGCAAAAGCAGAATATTAATGGGTCAGACTTTTTTCTTACATAAAATGTTCCACAACAATACACAGCAGTGGGATTTCGGATCTTTTATTGGGGATTAAGTATTTTTTATAAAAAATTAAAATCACAGTTTTACAAAAAATAATTAAATTCTTTGTTTAAATAACATAAATTTTAATAAAAATGTACAAAAAGCAGTACACTGTATTTGCATTAAACAATTTACTTTTTAATAATCTATATTGCTCACAATATGTATTAATGCATAACTTATAAATATAATATATGTATATAATATGTTGTAGACGCTTGTATTTTGTTTTATATTTTCAAAATTGCATACCATGTATCGTATGTGTATAATAAATGGGAAATACTTTCTTTTTGAGAATTAATTCAAGTGATATGACTCATGATTTTAGGCATAAAACTGATTAATTTCTAAGAAAATAACATTTAAAAGCAAAATATAATTGAAAGATTATTTATTGATATGGGATATTCACATTAACACTGAACAATATTCCACAAGTTTTATAATACTGAACTAAAATTCACCATTTTATTAATGTATGTTATTAGCTCAGCTTAATAAAATTACTGTTGACTTAATTATGGTTAAATTTTGTCTCAAAATACAAAAAATGTAAATCTTTTATAATATAAATTTTAAGATATGCGAAATTAAATGTCTACTGTAAATAATTTTGTTTTTAATTGTCCCAACATGTGTGTGGCGGGGAGCAGTTGTGCCCTGTAGAATCCCGCCTCTGACAATATATCTTTGAAATAGGTGGTGTATGGTTTTTTGAAGGAAAAAGAAAGTACTTTTCACATTCTTTCTAATTCTCGAAAATGGCTTGAAACATTTTCAAGTTATCCTCAGATATAGCAAAGAGTGCTAAAAAAATTCTGCTTGTCCCATTTTCAGTGAACACTGTTTTTGAAAACGTTGATTAGAGAGATTTATTCCTTAATAAAATGTTTTTAAAAATTAATCTTTAACTAAGATTTTTTAACTTGAATTTAATGAATATATAAAAAAAAGTCCCAAAATTTGTTCCGAATTTTTTCCTATAATAATGCGAAAGACGCTTGAGAAATTTTGGACCCATTATCAGTAAACTCCATTTTTGAAAATTGCAAAATATTAACATTTAACTCTTAATGAACTTTTGTTTCATGTCCCCAATGGGCTAACTAGACATTTTGAACCATTTATGTTGGGTAATTATTCTAAGATTTACATCAAATACTTTTATCCCAAGAACTAGTGTGATCATAAGTAATTGATACTTAGATATAATGGATCTCGGAATGAGCGAGTTGACAAAATGTCATCATCTGTCCTTAAAAACGTGTGTGGTTAATGAAATCAAATAATTTTGTTTAGCTCTATATCCAGTTTTCTTTGAGTATGTTTTTTGTATATATTATGTATATTATATATTTTTGTTATATATTATGTTTATATTTGGTAGAAATGTATTTGTAAATTGGAAAATTTAATGTCCATATAGTAAATAAATAAAATGTTGCAAAACTATAATGTTGATGATTGAAGTTTTCCCCCTTAATGAAATAGTTCTTTAAAACTGACCTTGAAATAATATCAATGAAAAATCTCTGAATTCTTGAAAATTGCAAGTGCATATATTCAACTTCTTTTAGAGACAGGAAGGTTGGATTTAGCCGTGAAGCTGGTAGCAGTAATGTGAATGGCCAACTAACTCTTAAGGATTGGAGTTTGAATCCCAGCAAGGAGCAAAAAGTTTGCTGATTGGAAACACTTTTGCTAGTTCATGTAGTAATATAATATCATGAAAGTATATACTACTGAAACACCAATAGTTGCTACTGAAACTGTTCAATGTTTCCCTATTTATGAAATGTTTCTTTAATGTAATTAGAACTAAATTACCAGAGCACCAAAATAAGAAATAAACCTAATCACTATGGCAGTCATTATTTTAGCAGTTGGAATTTTTTTTACACACACCCATTAAAATTGTGAAAACCAAATAAACATTTTTAAACCAATTACACAATATTAACCTGAGCCATTGACTACTTGAATTCTTGTTTTATTGTGAAGATGCAGAGGTTAAAGGTTTGAAGATACGAGCTTACCTGGGACAATAATAATTGTTTTAGTGGTTAAAAAAATACTTTTAATGAGATTGTGGTGCAGCTGCAGCATTTGTTTTTTTTTTCAGAACTGTTATCAATATTATGTAATTTGCAAATTGCACTTGAGCCTTTCATTTGATAAACTCCAAGCCAAACAAAGTTTAAAAATGCACATCTTTATTTCTTTAGAAATTTCCAAAATTTTTAATGAAAATGGCTTTTTCCCATTACGCTATGACAGTGCCATCTATGAGCTATATTCTTACAAAAAGGTTAAAGAAAAAATAATTCACAACTATGTACTACTGGAGAGAATTGTGTAAGCTGCCTCAGTACCATGCTCACAATATGATGTTTATTGGATTATAAGATATTCATATTATTCTTGTGGTCATCCACATTAACTTGAAATTACCTGAAAGCTACTAAATGTTGATATTCATTTGGAAAGAAGGCCGATTGGATCTTACGACCCCCCTGAATAGGTCATGACTAGTGCCAGATTACCAAACAGGCTGAGTAGGCTGCGGCTTGGGGTGTGCAATTTTTAGGGGCGAACAAATTTCACTGGATTCAAAATTTCATAAGGCAAACTTTTGAATGGTTTTTATAGAAATATTTCTTTCAATATTTGTAACAAAAGAAAGTGTTAATTAAACAAATATACATCTGTTAATATATACAGATAAAATGAATGCAAAAATGTTGTATACTGATTAAATCAATATCGTGGTAAGAATTATTTATACATGTAATCAATTATTCATACATACACAATATTTGCATTGGTTACAAATATTGTACAACAATTTTTTATTCAAAATATTATAAATAGTTTTAAAAAAGCAACTTAAAAGGGCGCTAAAACATTTGACAGCCTAGGGCACACATGAGTCAAAGTTAGGCACTGACTTGACCGGATGACCAGATAAAAATCCAAAACTATGATAGTGAGGTTTAAACCTGGGTCTCCTCATGTTAGCAAACACCACCACAAACCAATAGCTTTAATTTTAAAGATGTATTAATGATGAGATCTTTTTTATTGTTGCAAATTTTGATAAAGTAAAATAATTATCAATAATTTGTACTCAAAGATAAGCTTAATATGCATATTCACAATTATTTCTAGTCAGTTTCTTCAGGGAGGAGAATATCCAACAAGCATTCTGAATTCTTCTTCTCTGTAGCATTGGTTGATATTTTCTTATCACATTGAAAATTTGTATGCCTCAATTATTTTATATGTAAATATGATACACTGGGAGATAAAAGCAAGCATAACATCAAACTGATGACCATCCTACTAATCATTTTGCATATTCAGAAAAACGCATCAGTTTCTAAAAATAAAATTTTATTGCCAATGTATAGAAAAGAAAGACAGTATCTCTTGCATACAATTGAATAATTAAACACAAACTCTGCTAAATATCTTAAGCAATTTCTCTCCTCTGGACACACACACACACAAGATTTATTTACAAAATTTTTATTTTTCAAATTGTACAGAATTTGAAAAACAAATTAAATAAGAATACTGCACATTCAAAAGATTAACAAACTACATTTTAAAAAACCCTTGAAATAATTACTTCAAGTTAAAAACTGTCAATATATTTGCAAGATGGTAAAAACGAGGATGAAATCTATAAACTAGAGCTAATTCCAGATAACATTAATTGTATGTTAAAGAATACATTAAATTATAATTGTGATCTACAACATGTATCTGGTGTGTGAGGGAAAATATTAGGAAACAATTAGGTCATACTAAGGTTAAAGAAACTGCCCTTCATGATTAAGACCCTGCATGAAGTCACTGAAAAAATGTCACTAAAGATGGGCATGATTTTCTATTCTAGTTTCAACAGTTCATTCTAATTCATTCATTTGAAGAAATTCTTTGAATCGTGTAGTGTCATTACAACAAACAAGCAACCTCAAATATACATTAATTTACATGGCAGTGTACAGACAACAATGATTTATATTAAAAAATTCAACTCAATTTCTTCCTAAATTGCTTAGAAAATAGGAAGGTTTCTAATTCTCTGTATCTAAATAAATCTTCACCTTAAATAATGCTGCACAAAAATGTTCATTTTTTCAAATAAAACTTTCAGATACTGTGCATATCAGAAAACCAGTCATTGTGATTTACTATTCTACAACACAATTCTCCAACTTATGAACCAAGAAAACCTAGCATCACTTCTCCAGGAGATAAAAGAAGTTAAAAGGTACAAACAGAACTCTCCTAAAAACTAAATAAAAAATGAGGAACATAAAACTTACAAATTGTCTAACACAGCATTATTTTATTCTTCATTTTCTTCATAACTCTTACAAAAACTAAATCAACAAATAGCATTGTAATTAAAGACTTGCACAAGAAGAAATGCTCTTCTTTAGAGTACTGTAATGAGCACAGGTTTCAAGTTGCAATGAACTCTACCACAACTGACGGAATCACAACATATCTTTGCATTTCAACAAAGACTAACATGAAATGGTAAATGTTTCATATACCACTCTACTTAAGCAATTGTAACTTTCAGTTACAATTACTGTGTTAAATAATGAATACATTATTTTCAATACAAAAATAGATACAGATTATTAAAAGGTGAGAGTACTACAACTTTTAACACCAATCTGATATTGTCAACCAATTGCTTCTAATTTATTTTCAATCAGTAAGAGTTAATAAAATTCTCTTATACTGTGAAATTTGTAATTGAACACCTTGTATTCAGGGTTGATGCAAAACTTGTAGCACATTGTTATAAAACCTAAAATATTTGATTTGATGGGTAATTACAATACATAGATGAATGTATGAAATAAAGCACCAAATGTTGAATAACCACAAAACTCACAAACTGCAGAAAGCATACTGGCAACTCATGTTCTCCGTCTTTTCATAGGTGGGGGAGTTGCAGTGGTAACAGGACTAGCGGATTTATTTGATCCAGCATCATCTGGTTTTAAAGACCCCCGCGTTGGTCGCTTTCCACTTCGTTTTGGAGAATCTTCAGTCTTTGTATCAGTCACTTCCTTCAGTCTTTCTTTTCTTGCAGTTAAAGTAGCTAATGAAACATCTTCAAAATCTTCATCTTTCTTAGCTTCTTTTTTTTCTTTTAAACTAACTCTGGGTTTAATTACTTTTTGGTCCTGATTTTCAGTAACATCTTTCTTAACCTCTTTTGGTAATTCTTTAGTCTCTCTTTTAAATTCTTTTTTTAGTTCTTTATCTTTGCTCTCTCGTCGTACTTCCTTTGCTTCCTTAGGTGCAATTTTCTTAGGTTCTTTGATTTCTTTTGGTTCCTTTTTTATTTCTTTCGGAATATCTTTCACTTCCTTTTTGAGAACAATATTCTTAACCTCTTTAACAATTCCTTCTTTCTTGTCAATTGTATCTTTCTTGATAATTTCTCTTTTAATTCCACTATCACTAACTGATCCATGACCTGCTTCCAAGCTCTTTCTCTTTTCTTCCATTAAAGTAGCAAACTCAGCAAGTGGAAGGCTGAATTCTCTTTCCTCATTCGGAAAAGGTAAATTTTCGGTGTCATCCTAAAAAACATGTGTATTTATTTATAATAAACAATTGTGGTGATTTTAAGCAACTGGAGATGTCAGAAAATAACAAAATCATCTCTAATAAACATTGTAATTTGTCTGGCTTTTAATTTAATGAATTTAACAATTTTTAATTTTATGAATATTTATCCCCTTTGGTCCAATAATGAGCAATGCTTCATGTTAATACTTCAAAAGGTTGAAAATAACGTGAGATTTATGTTCTTGAAAGAACTCTCAATTCTTATCAAGATGATGCAGAAGGTTGTTTGTTAGAGGTGATTTTACTGGCACTTATTTCATTTAATCAAGCTTTTTCAAAATTGAAAGAACTTCTATTGCATGCTTATAAGAATTCAGATACGATTTGAAAATATTTTCATGTACTGAAAGCATTATACACAGTTTAAATTATTTTCAAATGGAGTAATATTCTTACCAAAGCCTGCAGGTCATACATGGTATCTAAATGATCCCAAATAACTTTTGATGTTATATTGTCCTTGTTGTTAATTGCATTTTTGAATTTCTCTAATATGCAGACCATCTGAAAATACTTATTGACACCTGCAGCAAATAATACAGAGTAGAGTAATTTTGGTTACAGTCCCTTTGAAACACATTAAAACTTCGAAAATATATCAAATTATAATTCACATCCAAAGTAAATAAAGATTCGGTCTTATTAGTAAGGTTATATTATACAAATTAAAAGTCTGACAGCGGGAAGTCATATTTACATAAATAAGAAACGAATTGTATCCACTAACGTACCAACTGGTTTATGACCATGCATAGCATAGAATAGCTGTACTTCTGCATCGACATTCCATTCAATTTCATCCGAAATATTTTCTATCTTCTCTTTAACCGCCATGTTCACTATTGTTCACGAACTGTTCACAAACGTGGTTCACAGCGCAACAGCGTCCTAAAGAACAATCGAAAATTTCGATAGTCGATTGTGCAAACGTAAACAAACCTTTTAGTTACAGGAACTTGTTCACAGAGTGCAGATATTATTTTTCCAGTTAATGGCGATTTTAGCGGCAAATGATGCTGAAATGCTTCGGATATGGGCAAAAACTCGCATTGTGTAGTATTCAGATAAGTTCATGTACCTCTGTGCGAATGTATTGGTTTCTCCTATTGCCAATTTGAACCAACGTTATTTATCTTACTGCTTCAAACATACTGGACCTCAATATGACCACGTGTTCTTCGGCATCATGAACAGGTAGGAGAGGTGTCAAAGTAGCATTTAATTTTAATCATTTCTGACTGTGTTTAATTACTCCGCTTTGATGAGTGCGTTTCTTTTATAATTTTCGTGTTTCAAATTATAATTTTTTTGACATTGAATAATCAATTATGGATATTAATTTGCGTGAGGTAGTCCCCGGGAAATTTTGACAATTGGTAAACGTCATATGCAGTCATATGAAAGAAGATCTGTCAAGGGTAAATTGTTACGAATAAAATTGCGTTATTTCAAATAAGTACCGTTATAGTGATTAATATTTAAATTATTTCGTTACTGAGCAGTACGAATTGTTTGGCCGAAAGTCAACTGAAGCTTTGTTACCAGTAAGGAATATTTATGAATTTACAAACTTTTACGAGTATTAAAGATTACTTCAAAGCTCTTGGACATCAGAGAAATAATGAAATATAAAAACGATAACTAAAATGCATAGAATTGGATAATGAAATTCGAAACATACTCATTTCAGAGAACTACAGTATTTTGCGAAAACTGTCCCCAATCGTGCCATTGATAAAAATTGTTTACAAATTTTTAATATGGAAATATTAAAAAAGAATTGATAAGTTGAGATAGTTATTCCTATTAGAATGTAATGTATTTGTTATGGTTTTTCGCGTGATTTCGATCCAGTTTTTGTACAAAGTTTCCGGGGAACTCTTAGCAATTAAAACTGTCACATATACGAATTTTCCTCGGAAATTTGAGGTGAATCTGTTCAAGTATTTCCCTGTGAAAATGTTACACTGTAAACCGTTACACAGGGAATAGTGTGCTGTGATTTAACAGAACACATAAAGAAGAATGCCTTTCTGTGATATCTTGTAAAGACCACGGTATTTGTTTCCATTCGCTGATTATTGGGTTTGGGGTTACACTTACCCGTAGGCACCCGCAGCCTTAAAACAAGATGGGAGGGGATAACAATACAGAGATCTCTGTTGATTTTTTTTATTTACATATGGTATATTTCACTAGTTCATGAATAAAATATACTGAAAGGAGAGTGAAATTGTATCTTTCTCGATACAATTAATAAATGCAGTTGATTTCATATCGCACGGTTACCAGATGGCCTACACAACTTCTTCCCCAAATGTATAACAATTTTCCTAATAAGCCAAAAAGGGGGAAAATAAGGGATTAAACATATTTACATTTTTTTACGATAAATGTAAAAAAATACAAATGTTTGATTATGTTGTTCGGCCTGTGCCCGAACTACGCGTATCGACAGAATGTACGCGTCGCATGACGCGAACGACACATCTCATGTCTTGCGGCAAGGTTCGAAGGAAGGGCCTGCCCGCCATGACAATGATTTCTGATCACGTCTTGCGTTATGGAATAGCAGCCTTTTTATATTATTCGTTTGTAAAGAACTGCTCTACTGTGGATCCGTGTACTAGTACATTATATTATTGAAGTATTTGTGAAGACTGTTTTTATTAAAATATTTAATTTATTGAAGTGTTAGATGAGAATGTTTTAATTGTTGTTCTTGGGTAATGTACGTGAACTTTTGGAAAACATTTTGAGTGGTGTTGTTGAGCACCATTTCCTGCTACTGCAGGCTGTATTATTAATTTCCAATGTACGCAGAAACTGAAAGAAAACAATGCAGCCTCCGAAATATAATTATTCCACCTATTCTCATGCTGCGCTGATCGGCTGAATTCTCATACTCAGTACGTTACTGCGCGACAGCAAGTTTTCAAGGAAGAGGCTGCCTGCCTTTAAAAATATGGTATTCACTTGTGTTACGTAGTAGCAACGTCTTTACATTCTTGGAGTATAATGAACTGTTGTTCACTATTCATACACTTCATTCTTATTAGAGTGTTCATTAAGACTGGTTTTGTTCAATATTTAACTTGTTCTGTTATCCGAGAGTATTTTATTTGTTGTTCTTGAGCAGCCTCCGTGCGTGCTACTTTCTAGAAAACCATTTTGTGCGGTTTTGTTCAGCAGCGTATTTCTGCAGCTGGTCACTAGTGTGTAGTGACATGTGAATAACATGCATTGAAATGCATCGTTATCCTAATAATTGTAAATGAAAGATAGTATGAGTTAGAGTTAGATATTAGACAGTCGGACGGACAGACAGACAGACAGACAGACAGTAGGACAGACAAATAGACAGACAGTCGGACGGACAGACAGACAGACAGTCGGACGGACAGACAGACAGACAGTCGGACGGACAGACAGTCGGACGGACAGACAGTCGGACGGACAGACAGACAGACAGTCGGACGGACAGACAGACAGACAGTCGGACGGACGAGGCAGACAGACAGACAGACAGTCGGACGGACAGTCGGACAGACAGACAGTCGGACGGACAGACAGACAGACAGTCGGACGGACAGACGGACAGACAGACAGACAGTCGGACGGACAGACAGACAGTCGGACGGACGGACAGACAGACAGACAGTCGGACGGACAGACAGACAGACAGTCGGACGGACAGACAGACAGTCGGACGGACAGACAGTCGGACAGACAGACAGTCGGACGGACAGACAGACAGTCGGACGGACAGACAGACAGACAGACAGTCGGACGGACAGACAGACAGACAGACAGTCGGACGGACAGACAGACAGACAGTCGGACGGACAGACAGACAGACAGTCGGACGAACAGACAGACAGACAGTCGGACGGACAGACAGACAGACAGTCGGACGGACAGACAGACAGACAGTCGGACGGACAGACAGACAGACAGTCGGACGGACAGACAGACAGACAGTCGGACGGACAGACAGACAGACAGTCGGACGGACAGACAGACAGACAGACAGTCGGACGGACAGACAGACAGACAGACAGTCGGACGGACAGACAGACAGACAGACAGACAGACAGTCGGACGGACAGACAGACAGACAGTCGGACGGACAGACAGACAGACAGTCGGACGGACAGACAGACAGACAGTCGGACGGACAGACAGACAGACAGACAGTCGGAGGGACAGACGGTCGGACGGACAGACGGTCGGACGGACAGACGGTCGGACGGACAGACGGTCGGACGGACGGACAGACGGTCGGACGGACGGACAGACGGTCGGACGGACGGACAGACGGTCGGACGGACGGACAGACGGTCGGACGGACGGACAGACGGTCGGACGGACGGACAGACGGTCGGACGGACGGACAGACGGTCGGACGGACAGACGGTCGGGCGGACAGACGGTCGGACGGACGGACGGACGGACGGACGGACGGACGGACGGACGGACGGACGGACAGTCAGTCGGACGGTCAGCCAGACGTTTTGGAAAGAAATACTTTTTCAGTATCAGAGAACCCTAAAACGTTTATTTCTGTGGAAATCTCGGAGTCGATTTTCCGCAGCATTACAGAACATTCTCTGTACTACGTATATTACTCTCGTATGTACGTGCGAATACGAGAAAACAACTAGAGGTGCTACAAAATGGCACAGACTTTCTCGTTGTAAAGTTTTCTAATTTTCTTGGTGTGGACTGGTACAGTACAGTCTTGCTTTTCCTTCTTTCCCGCAGCTATCTAGGGGTTGGGGGCAGACGCAGTTTATGCCTGGGCGCTGGAATAGCCGAGATCCCGAGGTGAACGTCTTTGCTTCTTCCTCCAATAAATGGGATGTCTTATTGAAACGATCCCTAATCTCTCAAACTGCAAAGCAAAACCAGATGGTTCACTGAAAGGTGAACTGTCACTGTAATAGTCACTGCATATAGGAACTAGAGGTGCTACAGAATGGCACAGACTTTCTCGTACCAAATTTTTCTAATTTGCTTGGTTTGGTGCTACTTGGTAAGGTCGTGCTGCATTCTCTGGCCAGCTGCCATCTATCGGCCCCCAAAGTACATTTTTGACAATTTCTCAACTTACGCTTTCCTAGTAGTTCAACTGAATCATTACTTCAAGAATATTAAAGAACAGTAAAAACTCGTCCTAAATAGAAGTTATCATTGAAGAAGTCGTAGTCGTTTTTAAGAAAATGGCGACAAATGAAAATGAAATGTCCATGTTAACAGCGTGAGAGGTATTTCAAGAAAATTACTTTTGTGTAATTTTTGAAAAAAACATATGAATACACCAAAACGAACTTTATGTCATAACAAACAGTGCAATTAGCACTTTCTATTGAAAAAAAATTGAAGAAAAAAATTGAGCCAATTTTGAGAAAATGGCGTTTAAGCGTTTCTGACAATGCCTAATTTTGTGCTCATTTTTGAAAAAAAACAACAAAAGAAAACAGCAATATGGGATTTATGTCACGGCATAGGGTTCGTTTGGCACTAACCTGATCAAAAATTTAAAGAAAAAATTTGGAGCTGTTTTTGAGAAAATCTTGTTTTTGTTATTTTTTAAAAGTGCAAATATTGCACGAGAACTACTAAATTTTCCAAAAAAATCTACTTGACCTAATTGAAAGAACTATTTATGCACAACAAATTTCACTTGAAGGAAAAATCCATCTCTTTAATTTTGTAGTTGTAGGAAGACGCCGGAAAAAATTAAACTTTGCAAATTTTTGAAAGTTGAGAGTTAACCGTGATATTCTGACATATGCCACCTTTATTTTGCTCTTGTCTTACAAGAAATTTAAAGAAAAAAATTGGAGCCGTTTTTGAGAAAATTTTTAAAATGTCCGGGGGCTTCATGTAAAGTACTCCCAATTTTTAAAGAATGTTTTTCAAAATTTCAAAGCTTCAAATAGAGCCAGATAGACAGGGTATTCTTGAATTTGGAGAAGATCGTACCAATGGTTTTGGCGCTAGGAGTGTTCACAGGCGGACGGACGGTCTCACAGACGAACGTTTTGCTTCCAATTGTATTTTCGGCATCAAGGACCCACAAAATAGGTATGCTGGCTACACCACGTCTTAGATGATTTTTTTCTCTTGATTTAGCTACTGGTTTTATGCACTTTTTCGCCACCAGAGCCCGGCAATGAATTTTTCCCCCGAAAATCCGCAGTTTTTTCGCGCAGCTTTACATAAGTTTTTCTATATTAAGCTGAGCACCATTCCTTTGATTTCCACAATGCATTCAAGCGTTTTTTTTTGTTGTGATTATCTCGGGAGACAGAAAAACTTAATCATATTATTATTATTATTATTATTATTATTATTATTATTATTATTATTATTATTATTATTATTGTAGTATATGAGTCCCATCTAGACGTAAATTGTAACGGCTGTCGGCTGGAAAAAGCGGGCTCCTCCGATCTGGAGTCAGCAGAGCACGAGGCCCTCCGCGACAACACACAGATGAGAGACAAGGACCGAACCATGCTTAAGGCGGGACTCGAACACGCGACCCATCTAACCGAAGCGCTGAGTCGGAACACTCTCGTAGCGGCTGTATTATTAATTAAATTATGAAAACACTAATATGAATTGAGTTCAAAAATATACATCCCACACATATCCTTTTCGGGATGCAACTTTTCGGCTGGAAATTTTAAGACATGTTCCAAGTTTCCTAGCCATTTCCAATCATATTGGGAACATGCGGCTCGGATGTTTTCTGCGCAAGTTCATACAGTTGTAGATCTTTAAATGATGTCCGGAATTTAAAAAAAGTGTAATTGTTGAGTAATAGCGCTAAAAGGAGAAACAATTTTAATGTGCACCGGCTCGCGTTCCCACTATTTCTCTGGGGAAAAGTGTACGCACAGTTGCTTTTTCCTCGGAGCCTTCGGCAGTGAAGTGTCATCCGTCGCTTTACACGTGCCATGCTACTGCAGAATGGATTCGAAATGATCATGACAAAAACCTAAAACTTGGCCGGATTTTAGCCGGCAAGCCTTTACCTGAATTTACGTACTGCGGGCCCCCAAGCACAAAATCGTGTGGGCCAAATATAGGTACCTTCTGATTTATTTAAAAAAATGTAATTAAAATATAGTAACTTTTTGTACAAAAAGCATATGAAAATCAATAAATTGCGTACAGAATTTGATTATATGTTTTTGTTTTACGTATTTAATTTATTGTCGACAAAGACAAATACAAGTTCAGTTTATTAAGGATGTGAAACTTTTTCGAGACTTGAGACACCCAAGGATGTTAGACAGCAAAGTATTTTTACTTGAATTCGAGTTCAATATTACGCGTTGCAGAGGCCTTGTCTTATACCCTGACGCTCGCAGTCTCGCTACTCGGAAATGAGCAGACAAGCATCAAATTGGCCCCAAAAGTTGATTTTTTTAAATTAAAAAAAAATTATTTTTTAAAGAAAATGTGCAGGAAATTTGGCACTGCACTATACAAGTATACTGCAGTATACACTATACATACTTGTATATCCAGTGTGCCCTTAATAGTTTCGCGTTAGTTCTGTTTTCTAAGTGTCTGGAATCAGTTCCTTGTCACTAGTTACGATAGTGTACTGTGATAGCCGCAAGTTCGAAATGAGATTTCGTTTGTTACAAAATTTGCTTCGAAATCTCTCAAGAAGTGGCATACGTCGGTAATCCTGCTCGTGTTAGTGATGACGAATTTTAGCAAAACATCGATACATCGATGTTTCGATGCATCGCTAAAGGGTTTTAGATGTCGATGAAAACATCGATGTTAATACATCGATGTTTTAATTATAGCCTAATAAACATGCGATTTTCTTATCCTTTTTAATTATAATAAGTAAAAGGAGTATATTATATTGTTTGGTTACCTGCATATTAGTAGTATGTAAAAATTATTATCGAATGTAAAAAATAAAATTAACAAGAAAGAACGTCGTGTTTCGGTATCGATTACGTGTTTCACTATCGATTCAGGCAATGACACGCCTGACAATAACTCACATTAATAACACGAGCAGCTCCCAAACTTCTTCAGATTGCACAGTCGAAATGTGCAGCGAGATAAAGATGACGAAAAACAACGATATTGCTGTTCAACGAGATTGCTGCTACTCTACAACGTGCTTAAACCCGTTTATATTGAAAATAATATTTTAATTTTTTTTAAAAAAAAATGATGTTTTTGCAACATATTATCGATGTGAATAAAACATCGAAAGCAAAATATCGATGTTAATATATCGAGTTTCTGGTGAAAAACATCGAAAGCAAAATATCGATGTAAATATATCGAGTTTCTGGTGAAAAACACCGAAAGCAAAATATCGATGTTAATATATCGATTTTCTGGTGAAAAACATCGCTGTTTTAAAAACATCGATGTTTTTTTTTCCATCCCTAGCTCGTGTTGGTGTCGGCCCACTGCGTGTCGCTGCCTGCTGTCGTCAGCGCACTCGGTTTGTGCTGAGTGTGTACCGCGGTGACCGGCCGAGGAGGTGGTGGCGGCGGTGGCGGCGGCGAGGCCAGCGCAGCGCTCGCTCCCCGTCGCACGGGGACCGGTGCCTCGCCGCCGCCTCGCGCATCCGCCCGTGCTTCCGCCTGCCCCCGGGGAAGTTTTCTGCGCCCGACGCGGCCACGTGGGTGTAAAAGAACTGAAAAGGGGCCTGCACACGTCCGGAATTCGTGGTAGTTTTGCCCGTTCGGCCGGACAAATACGAGCATGTGTGACCACAACCCAGTGGGAGGTCACGAACGTAATCGGTCGGCTCCTGATACAGGTTCGTGGTTGCCCGTGTCCTGATGGTTTGTGCGCGTGACCCTGTTCAGAGTATATTCCTGTACAGTGGGGATTCCCAACAGGGTCAATGAAACTTTGAAGAGACTCAATGAACTTTACGAGGACTCGACTTCCTGCGCCCGCCGCGGCCACGTGGGTGTAAAAGAACTGAAAAGGAGCCTGCACACGTCCGGAATTCGTGGTAGTTTTGCCCGCTCTGTATTACCCGTTCGGCCGGACAGATACGAGCATGTGTGACCACAACCCAGTGGGAGGTGACGAACGTAATCGGTCGGCTCCTGATACAGGTTCGTGATTGCCTGTGTACTGATGGTTTGTGCGCGTGACCCTGTTCAGAGTATATTCCTGCACAGTGGGGATTCCCAACAGGGTCAATGAAAGTTTAAAGAGACTCGATGAACTTTACGAGGACTCGACTTTCTGCGCCCGCCGCGGCCACGAGGGTGTAAAAGAACTGAAAAGGGGCCTGCACACGTCCGGAATTGGTGGTAGTTTTGCCCGCTCTATATTTCCCGTTCGACCGGACAAATACGAGCATGTGTGACCACAACCCAGTGGGAGGTCACGAACGTAATCGGTCGGCTCCTAATACAGGTTCGTGATTGCCTGTGTCCTGATGGTTTGTGCGTGTGACCCTGTTCAGAGTATATTCCTGTACAGTGGGGATTCCCAACAGGGTCAATGAAACTTTAAAGAGACTCAATGAACTTTACGAGGACTCGACTTTCTGCGCCCGCCGCGGCCACGTGGGTGTAAAAGAACTGAAAAGGGGCCTGCACACGTCCGGAATTCGTAGTAGTTTTGCCCACTCTATATTGCCCGCTCGGCCGGACAGATACGAGCATGTGTGACCACAACCCAGTGGGAGGTCACGAACGTAATTGGTCGGCTCCTGATACAGGTTCGTGGTGGCCCGTGTCCTAATGGTTCGTGTGCGTGACCCTGTTCCGAGTATATTCCTCTACAGTAGGGATTCCCAAAGAGGCCAGTGAAATTTTAAAGGGGCTAAATGAACTTTACGTGAGGTCGACCGGGCGTAGTACCTGGTTCAGTAACATTTTTGGTTAATTGATTTTTTCGTGTTTCCGGGCGCGTCAACTGCCTTGGTCGTTAGTCCCGTAAGTGTAGTGTTTGTTTTTTCTCGGGAGATGGAGGTGATCTTACCCTGCTGAATCGCGAGATCCGGCGCCGACCTACCGTCGGCTAGTGGGGTTTCCCCCTAACCAGGACTCTCACACCAGCGGGGCAGCTGTCCCAACCGGGACAAGCTCTAAGCTCCCGACCGGTCTCCCGGAATATGTGGTAGTGTAGTGTATGTTAGTGTAAGTGTGTGTTTGTGTGAGGGGAGAGGGTACGACAAGGAAGAGAATGGACAGATCGCTCGCGGTCCGTTTGTTAGGGTACTGCTCCGGCATTCGCCTGGTGTTGATCGGAGAAACCAGGGAAAACTACCGATCAGAGCAGCCGGCCGCTAGTTCTCCTCCTGACAGTGACCGAATTAGACCTAGCTGAAAAGCTAGTGTCGAAAATCCTGCCGCCGTCAGGACTCGAAGCTAAGACCTCCCGGTTCAGTTGTGGAGTATAAACCGGCAACTGATTAATATAAGAAAGATGAAGATCCCATTGACTACAAAAACAAATCTTTTGAAGTTAATTCATATTTTTCTGATAAATTACAAAACTTCTTATAATAAATCACACATTGGTTCCTCTTCTTTCGTAATTTAGAAAACAAAATTATAACTCTGTGTATACGTTAATCTATTGCAGAAGAAAATATTCTTTGCAATACGTCCTCCAAAAATGTTATTGCCCGTTATTAAATAAAGCTCAACAGCGAGTGCACTTTGCACAACAATGAAGATCAAAGAGTGTAACTATAAAGATTGGAAACTCAGCTTACCCCATTATTGGAAATCGACGTATTTACGAAAATATTGCCTGATGTACGGAATTTATCTTTAAGTCATTTATGTGCAATTCTTTATGATTATGTATGCTGTATATTACAGACAAAAATTTAAGGGCAATGAAGCGAACAATTCTTTTAAAAGATGCCATGCAACAAAAAGCCTGCGACGTGACGAGACTTGACAAACATAGTATAATTATTAAGTATAGTAATTATTCAGTAACGGAGGATTACTCCAGAAGAAAGCGCGCAACGCCCAACACGGGTTAAGAGACGCGTTGCATCAACAACGACGCAACGAATAAAAAAAAGTGTTGAGAGTCCCTGCTCCACAGGGTAGGTAGCTACGCGCCTTCTTCCTGGCAAAATCTCACTCCCGCTCGGGCGATAGCTCATGAGGGATGGGCACAGTCGAGCCGTGTAGGTGAGAACACGAGCCGCCTTAAAGTCTGATGGGCCTGATTATGGGTCTGATGGGATTGATTAGTGATTCTGGATGCGTCAAATGCTAACGTCATTAGTCCTATAAGGGTAGTGTGTTTCCTGTGGAGGTAGCGGTGATCTTCCACCGCTGTATGGTGAGATCATTCTAAAACGGTTTCCACTAAAATTGACATTTTTTCATGTGTTTAACAAGTGATTTTATTAAACACACTCTGAACACTTTTTTTAGCCTTTTAAAATCACTGTGGAAATTGTTTTATTTGATTACTTAAAACTTATTTAAAATATATTTCCAAAACCTTTTTGTGGCTTGAACGTTGTAATTTTTGTTACTTGTGGACATAAAATAGCTCATAGTTTCGTAATACAACTTTAATATTTTTAATTTTTTTAGGGGGTCTACGTTTCAGCACTTACCCGGGCCCAAAATTGTCTAGCTCCGGCACTGCGAGCGTGTGTGCCCCTCTTTAGATATTTATGTTGGAAAGGAGAGGGGCGTTCGTAAGTCCTACACATTTCGTAATGAGGGACAGTTTCGAAAACAAAATTAGGGATTGATTCGTTCAAGATCTGAATTTCACAAACGTTCTCTTTATTCACATACTTTCACAAATTCACAAACGTTCACAAATTCTCGTAATTGGAATGTTTCATGAGAAGATTTCGTACACAATGTCTTGCTTCCGTTGCTAAATAGTTGGTCGAATGTGTAGCAACACTGCCTCTGTTGCTACACATTCAAGTGCCTTTTGCAAGCAAAGTGATAGGGGTTCATTAAACAGAATTCGTGACTTCAAGATTTGCACGGATATTTTTATCCCCATCTTCCTCCAGCCAACGAGTCAGGCATCGACCCTACAATCCCACATACTATGCTTCTATCTGGGACAGGTCCGACAAACGTGTTGTTGGAGTATTCGGAGCACACCTTGCAGATCTCTTTGAATTGCACAGGCTGAATGTAGTGATGCATTGTTCTGCAGAAACAGCACATCACCGTCGTCAACAGCTATTGTCAATAACGGCAGAAGTATTTGTGGAATAACTTTTTACACGGGTTAACGAACAATTGACAAACGACCAAGGGAAGAAGTAATTGAAAGATTCATATCTCGGGTCCCTGTAGGGAAACGATAGCTTTTGACGCATCGTTTCCTAATTATTACTATGTTTTCACTATAAGTACGTACTATAGAGAAAGTATTGTAATGTGGAAAACAACGGCGATTTTCGCCAGAAAAACTCGTAATATGGGGCCTTAATATCGAAAAGTGTATAATCGTGTTCCTGTATATAGTAATTTCGCCCCTCTAATCCATTGTGTAGTTAGAATCCACGTGTTGTGGAGTTGTAATACCGAAAAATTGTTGACGGTGAAACGTCTGCCGATATGTCCGTCCGTACGTCCTGCGAGGTTGAAAGGGATATTTTTATTTTTAGGAGAGTACTTTACATGAAGTCTTGATGTTTTCAAAATTTTCTCAAAATTTGTTCTCTTATAATATCGCGCAAGTCTCATTTTCATTGAACTCTGAATTTTTTTAAAGTTAAAAATTTCTCATTTTTTTCGGAGTCTTCCTACAGTATTATATATATATATATATATATATATATATATATATATATATATATATATATATATATATATATATATACACACACACTTTTGGTAACGAAATATGTTTGTAAAGACAAACTTTTAAATAAGGGCATGTAGAATTTGTTTTAAAATGTACTTTTGCACGAAATATAGGCAAATTTTAAAAAAAAGTTTTCACGAAAACGGCTCAATAAATTAGATCTTTAAATAAGATTATGTTCAGTTTTCGAGAAAAAAGGTAGTTTTTGGGAAATATCCGTTTAAGTAAATGCATTTTCAAAACAATTCAAAAACGGCTTCATTTTTTTATGAACAGTGTTTCCGCGGATGAGGCAAAGGACGTTTAAAACTTGGCGCAGGTCTCATTCTCGTTCAGCTTTCTGAATTTTCAAAAATAGCGGAAGTTGCAAAATAGCAGATAATGCAAGTAAGTGCTATGCTGTTGTATCATCACTTGTTTACTTTTCTGTATATGACTTAGAAAGAGAACGAGTATTGTAATGCTGCAGCAAAACGTGCCTTTTTATACAGAAAAATCTTTTAGTGTGAACTTGATACCGAAAATGTGGATTTTTCCTTCTCGTACACGTTGTAAATTACTTTCATGAATACAAAGTAAAGTCATAATCCACGTTTTGTCGACTCTTGATACCGAAAATTTGGTTATTAGCTTTCTGTCAGGCCATCTGTTTATGAATAACACTAGGCTCATTTTTGTTGAGTTCTAGAATTTTCGAAAATTGCAAAAGTTCAATTTTTGTCGGTATCTACCTACAACTACAATATTGAAGAATGAGTCTTACAAAGTCATCATCAACTCCAAGGATTAGACTCCTTCAGTCTGTTCCGGCTTCTGAAAACTGCTCACTCCATCTTGTTAATGGTCTTCCTACATTTCTTCTGCCTTTTGGCTTGCAGTTCAAGGCAACCTTGACTATTCTTTCTTTGGGCATTCTTAATACATGATTTTTCCATTTTATCTATACTCTTTGATAATATCATTCACACTTAAAATTTTTAGATCGTTTCTAATTTCTTCGCTTTTCTTGTGATCAAAAAGTGTATTGCCTGTTATGGTTCGAAGAAACTTCATTTCTGCTGATTCTAATTTTCTAATTTGATCTTTGGTTAATGTCCAACACTCACTTCCGTATAACAGCATGCGTAGGGCCATTGTATTATAGAGTTTCGTTATAGTTTCTTTTCTAAGTTCGAGCTATTGTGCCACAGAAGTGTGTATATCTGTTTAATTCTAGTCTTACTAAGTAAATATCAGTTTCGCGCACATCCTGGTGGGCCAATGGATGAATCTGAAAGTGCTCAGGCATTCATTTAATCGAATTTGTTGAATACTGTTTTTACCACTGACTACTTTCGTCCATTTAAGATGCATTCACGCAGGCCCGGATTAAGCTCGGAGTAGACGGAGGGGGCACTCCGACGCCTCCTGCAGTGTCGGAGCCCCCGCAAATTCCATTCAACACAATTCTCATCCGAATTTAAAAGCGCTAAGTAGTCCCGAAAACACACACACACACACTTACATATACATACATACACACACATATATTATGTGTGACAAGCGATACACGAGTCTGCGGCCCACGAAAATCTCTTGATTGCACTCCACAAAGCGCGACTCAATACTGGTAAACGTTGCTGCAATCAGTAGGGAGTTTGTGTACGCCATAGCGGATAGCACTGTCGATCTTCCACGCATGTGCAGATGCACAAAAGTGATGCGAAACTGAAACTGCGCTTGCGCAGAAGATCGATATTGCAGTCGATTGCTATAACGCTTCGCTGTACACAAACTCCGTAGAAAATTTTTATCTGCACTGTCGTTGGGACCTGGGTCTGCCTTTCCAGAAATCAGCGACCGTATAAGGTTACCGTGTTTTGTCGTACTTCGCTGAAATCAACACAAGCCTACTAGCGCGACTCACTTTTGCGGGTTCAACCCCGATCGAAACCGTGGGTGAAGAGCCGAAGGGCAAAAACTCCTTCGTACGCCTTCCTTCGTTGAGGGAAGTAAATCCGGCTGTCCCATGTTGTAGATTTTTCAGCAAATACAAGATCATCAAGCCGAAAAGATGCTTCTGAGCTAAATTCAAATCACCTATTTCGTCGCCCGAGCGGCATGCTACTTGACGGCGAAATTTGCTTGGTTAGGTGGAAGAGCAGACCTAATGACCTGAGTCTCGCTACGGAAAATAAGGCATCCTTGAAATGAATATATATCAGAAGAATATATACTTCGAAGCTATTCCTACGTCTGACTTTTCCGCCAACAATGAAAGATACTGAAAAATTACTTGTATGTGAACAACAATTGATAAATTGTTTCGTGTTTCCGGGCGCGTCAACTGTTTTGGTCATTAGTACCGTAAGTGTATTGCATGTTTTTTCCCGGGAGCTGCCGGGATCCCCTCTCCGCTGGATGGCGAGATCCGGCGCCGACCTGCCGTCGGCTAGTGGGGTTTCCCCCTAACCAGGACTCTCCCACCAGCAGGGCACCGCCTCAGCCTGGACAAATTCTAAGCTCCCGACCGGTCTCCCGGAATATGTGGTTATAATAGTGCATATTAGTGTGTGTGTGTGTGTGTGTGTGTGTGTGTGTGTGTGTGAGGGGAGAGGATAGGACAAGGAAGAGGAAGGAAAACTCGCGCGCGGTCCGTGGCCCCTTTGGTAGGGTACTGCTCCGGCATTCGCCTGGTGTTGATCGGAGAAACCACGGAAAACTAACGATCAGAGCAGCCGGCCGCTAGAATTCCCCTCCAGACAGCGACTGAATTCGACGTAGCTGAAAAGCTAGTGTCGAAAATCCTGCCGCCGTCAGAACTCGAACCTAGGACCTTCCGGTCAGAGGCGCTACAGTGACATCAGTTGATGCACTGAGCTCCCGGTGTGAAGAACAAATACTATGCCATTTTAAATTACTCGGTTTTAAAAAGCATGTCCGGTAAATGGTGTGTTCCATTATTAACATGTAGATGAAACCTTTCCATGAAGTTGTTCATAGTTCTTCGTTGCGAGATATCTGGTTCCAACACGACGGAGCCACCGCTCACACTTGCAGAGATCTCTAGCAATTTTGAAAGAGTTGTTTCCTGGACGTCTTCTCTCTTTGCGAGCAGAGATCAGCTGACCGCTAGGTCACCTAATTTATCACCTTGTGATTTTTTGGGGGGTGGCGGACACTTAAAAACGCAAGTGTACAGACATCGCCTCACAACCCTGCAAGCACCTAGACAGTTGGTGTCATTTCACCGGAAATGTCACGGAGAACTATGAGCAAATTCCGGGAAAGGCATTGTCAGTGTGTCAACTGAGGAGGACATTTACTGGACATAATGTTTAAAAGCAAGTAATGTAAAATGGTATTGTATTTGTTGTTCACAAATAAAAATATGTTTTCTTTGTTTTTTGCCGGATCCTGTACTTGACATGATCTGCAGAATCGCTCATTTGACTGTATACATACCTGTACCTGTATTAAATTATTTCAAATTGTTTGGAACAAGAATTATTTGTATCATCTTTATCGTTCATTTCGACAACGACGAATCATTTCACACATCTTCAATTATCCGAAAGATATGCTAAGCAATTTTAGTACGAGGTAAAATCGCGCAAAGCAAGATCAGCTGAATTGTGTGGATTCCCTTCAACTCCCGCTTCCCATCGTGTATCTTGGCGCTCTGGACCCGATCAAAATCCGAGAATGATTTCACTTGGCTTGATTAGCAATGAAGATCGTCCACGCCTCTTGTGAGAGTTTGATGCGCGTGCAGCTTGCGCTCGCGGCCCGTGTCTCGCGTTTCTCGCCGCCGGCAGCAACACGTCTGCAAATGCTGCTGCGCTTCCGCTGCCTGGCGTCCCGGCCGCCGCCGCCGCGGCGCGCCGCCCGCTCCGCCCCTATTTCGCCCCCGCAGACGAGCAGGCAAAGAGAGGGGCAGGCTCGCGCGATCTCCCGGCGCACTTGCGCACCAACAGGCCCTGGCGCTGGTGCTGGGCTTCCGGTCAGGCGACCGACCTCCTAGCCAGCCGAGCCCCATCGCACCCGCGCGCCGTCCCGGCCACGTGGCGTTGCGCCGTCAAGTGCACGCGAAGGAAGACGACACTCGGAGAAAGAGCTGTCTGGAGGAGAGTTCTAGCGGCCGGCTGCTCTGATCGGTGGTTTTCCGTGGTTTATCCGATCAACACCGGGCGAATGCCGGAGCAGTACCCTACCAAACGGGCCAAGGACCGCGCGTGATCTGTCCTTCCTCTTCCTTGTCCTATCATCTCCCGTTACACACACACACACACACACACACACACACACACACACACACACACACACTTACACTAACATGCACTACACTCCTACATACTCCGGGAGACCGGTCGGGAGCTTAGAGCTTGTCCCGGCTGGGGCGGTGCCCTGCTGGTGGGAGAGTCCTGGTTAGGGGGAAACCCCACGAGCCGACGGTAGCTCGGTGCCGGATCTCGCCATCCACCGGGGAAAGATCACCGCCATCTTCCGAGGAAAAAGCATGCACTACACTTACGGGACTAATGACCTGAACTGTTGACGCGCCGGGAATCGATAACCAACCAAACAATCGGAGAAAGAGGGCAAGGAAACAATTAGTAATAAATACTGGTATGTTTCCATGAATTCGTACTAAAACAAGTGGTGCTGCCAAAGCACATACTTTCTCGCATATAATCTAAATGATCCGCAATATTATAGTAACTACTGCATAAGCCAGGAAAAGTGTTTTCAACCATCATTTTTTTCCGCTCCGAGACCCTAACTCAGAGTGAACGTGTTGGCACCCATACCTTTACGCCACACAAGCACCGTATGGATCGAACTCGGGTAGAGGCATGAGAAAGTAAATGCCCGATTCAGGAGAAAAAAAAACTCTCAACAATCAAATTACCCGATAAAAACTCTCTAAGCCTCCAGTCCATTTAGATCAGTCGGGGAATATCAATTTTGGAAAAAATCGGCTGAACGGTTTAGGTGCTACAGGTTGTCCACAGACGGACTAATACCTGTTAGGTTGATTAATTGACTTATAGTGATTCCGGGTGCGACATTACGGGGATAAGGCCATTAGTCCCGTAAGTGTAGTACATGCTTTTTCCCTGGAAGTAGCCGTGATCTTCCCCCCTCCTGGATAGCTAAATCCGGCGCCGACCTACCGCCGACTAATGGGGGTTTCCCAACCACATACCTCTCACCAGAGAGGCATCGCCCCAGCCGGGACAAGATCTAAGCACCCGAACGGTCTCCCGGAATATGTGGTTGTATGGTGCATGGAAGTGTGTGTAAGTAAAGGGTAGGATAGGACCTGGAATGGGAAGAGGAGATTGCGTGTGGTTCGTGGTCAGTTTCTTAGGGTACAGCCCCGGCATTCGGCTGGTGCTGATCAAAGAAACCACGCAAAGCTACTAATCAAAGCAGCCGGCCGCTAGAATTATCCTCCAGACCTCGCGACAGAACTAAACCTATCTATCTCGTTAGTGTCGAAAATCGTCAGGACACGAACCTAGGACCTAGCACTAGGTAGCACTACAATGACATCAGTTAATGTCCTGAGCCACCTCTCCCGACCAGCTATCTAAAGATATCTAAGTCGGTTCCATGGGCAGTGTATATATTGTATTTAAATTTCATGTTGATAAATTCATTAATTTACTTATATCGGTTCATAAAGATGCACAGAAAGACAATTCATTTGACGTGGCATACGTTTCACAAATCGAATAACTGAGTTGAAAGAAAAATATAAAAGTTGCAAGCTGGAAAAGCACCTACAGACACGTCCACTTTACTTACATGTATTGACTGTATTTGTGAGCAGATTCAAATGATTTTCAATAAAGTTTCTCGAATCCTCAATAGTTTTGTGCAACAACACATTTATCAAATTAAAATCCATGCCTAGCATTCGAACCCCGTTCCCTTTGACCCGAAGCGTTCAGTCCATATACACCTTATGAGGTGGTGTTAAGCCTTATGCCCGCAATGTTAAATTTTCAAAGTTTGTGACTCATTTTTTCACAAAGTATTAACTGAACATAAACCAAATTTAGCATGCTGATTTAAACAAATGTTTAAATTTATTGTAACATGTTAAAATTTTATTTAACAAAAAAACGACAAGTTTTTCCCCCAAAATTCTTATCTATGAATGTGAATCTTTAAAATAATGTTAATTGAATGCACCTTTTTCAGTTAAATTTTTTCTTTATGTGTGTATAACAATGCCATTTTTAATGAAAAAGTTGCACAAACTCTGTAGATATTAGTATAGTGGTATAACATTGTGTAAAAAAATTATTTTTGGATGTATGGTCTCTGAGAAAATGGGACATTTGTACCAAAAGAAAAACACTTTCGAGAAAAACGAGTTTAAAGTTATACAGTTCAAGGAAATTCATGGCACTGCATTCAGATTAGTAGCATAGCACTCACTCATTGTTGTCGACACTCACCCATTATCGTCGCGTCCGTGCGCGCAGGGTCATTGTTGGAACACTGCTAGCATGTATTTGCAACTTTTAGTGCCAAACAATTACGTTGCTAAATTATACTACTAGAGCACTCCAAAGTAACAAAAGTTGGTATATGAGCAAGTGTCATTTTAACCCGTTTGAAAGGCCGCAACGCCAAATAATTTTTTCCATTATTACTATAAGTACACAGAATAGAAAATCAACGAAACCAATAATTGAAAATTTTCATTCACTGGGCTTAACACCTCCCTTTAATCAGCTAGGTCATCCGGGTCTGTCTGAGCTCTATATTTCTATATTATTCAAGAGATAATTATATCAGTTCTACAATTAGGAAGCCGAGAATTTGAAGGAAAAAAAAGACTTTTGGGCGACAAAAAAAAAGCAGCCGTGAAGAGAATACGGCATACCGAATAAGATAGAAGACTAAAGAGATTAAAAAACTAACTAGCGCGAATACATTTTGCCATTCTATAGCACCACTAGTTTTTCTACATTTAGCAACACGATTTATCCTCTTTTTCGTTACCAGAGCCCGGCAATAAGTTTTTCTGGTTAAAATTAGCCGTGTTCCGGCGCACGATTACATAATTTTCTCTTCTTACGAAGTATGCGTAGGGCGAGAAAGTAATAATAATTTCGGAACCGTTAGAGATATCTTAAGTGGGTCCCATGGGTACTGATTTAAATTTCATGTTGATATATTCATTAGTTTACATAAATCAGTTCATACAGATGCATAGAAAGACAGCAATTGATTTGATGTGATTTACGTTTTACAACTCGAAGAAGACAGGTGAAAACTTTTTCATAAGTTGAAAAAACCAATATCACATACAGACACTTCCAGTTTATTTATCTTAATTGATTGCATTTTTAGTAGAATTGCTTCAAATGGTATTCAATCAAGTTTCTGGAATTCTCAATAGTTTTCTGCGGCAAAGGAAAATTGTAACAAATGTGGTATGAGAGGCTGGAGGGGGATGGCGGGAGAGGGGGCGGCGTGGGAATTATTGATAATGCAATTGGTTTCTTTAGGCCGCGATTATACACCGCTCCTGTGAAGTCGAGGCGGGCATAAATAGTAAAACACCAGGATTTTCTCAAATATTCACGAACTAAAAAAAAGTGGCGTTACGAAGTTCGCCGATTTGGCTAATGTATGTATGTATGTATGTATGTATATATATATATATATATATATATATATATATATATATATATATATATATATGTCCTTAAGAGGTGGGCGTCAAGACATCCTTAATAGTGCGAGTCGGAAGATGAACATTAAAATGAAAATTAGTTCGCAATTGTGCGTGATTGAATGATGTTTTCGGGCACGTCAATTAGTATACTCATTAGATCCCTTAGTGTAGTGAATGTTTTTACCGAGGGAGGGAGTAGTGTTCATGCCCTACTGGATGGTGACATCCGACGTTTACCCTACACGCCGGCAGCTGAGTGCGGAAATTCCCGGAAGCTGACGGTAAGTCCCCGTCGGCTTGCGGGAATTTCCCTCTCCAGATTTCTCCCCCAGCGGAACACCGCCGCAAAAGTAACAAGCTCTGACTGATTTCCCGAAATGTGTGGTAGTGTAGTACGAGTACATATAAGTGTGTATGTAAGGGGGCAGGAGAGCACAAGGAAGAGGTACGAAAGATCGCGCGTGGTCGGTGGCCCGGTAGGGTACTGCTCAGACATTCGCCTGGGGTTGATTGGAGAAACCTGGAAAAACTAAGATCAGAGCAGCCGGCCGCTAGAATTCCCTTCCAGGTAAAGGCTGAATTCGGCCTATCTGTGTAGCTAGAGTCGAAAATCCGCCATCAACGGGACTCGATTCAAGGACCTCCCTGATAGAGTCGCTGCAGAGACAGTGGGAATGCTGGCTCGGAGCAAAACCTGGTCTTCTTGTGAAGATGGGAGAGGCAGTGTGGGAGGGATAGAGGCGGGCCGAATAGGTTGGGCTCGTCGTGCGTGGTAAATAAATACTCAAGCTTCGCCGGATTTTTTATTACATATTTATTTTTCATTCGGAAGCACATCGTTCAGTTTACATTCACTTTTTCATACGTATTTAATGGCTTACAATTATTCTTATTTCCTAATCGAAAAAACTAACTCTAACTACAGGAAGAGGTAGGAAGCTACAATCCGCACCTACTGTTAATTATTGTTCGAGAATATGTTTAGGAAGGCGTTAAAAGTGCATCGATTTTCTTATTCGTGTTAGAGTGTAGTCTAATAGGCGAGGTTGTAGTGGAAGGCATCTGGTGCAGAGTTGATATTTGATTAAAAGTTATTGGAGAGATGGGCTATGTGTTTATTGATGGATGTTATATTCAGTACTTTGTGTATTTGTTTGTTGGATATAAACCATGGAGCGTGAGTTGCTAATCGGAGAAATCTATTTTGTATTATTTGCCGTTTGTTTATGGTTGAAGCTGATGCGTTAGTTCAGACTACGCCGGATAATCAGCTAGTGTATTAAAACGTAATTGGCGGTCCTACGTCTTTCAAGGATATCCATGGACGTGATTCTAAATCCTTAACTCGAGCGAACATAAAATATTGTATTGCTGAAGTGTGTTGCAAGAACATGAAATGATTTGTCGCGCGAGTCTTGAATCGAAGTCTTGCTGTTAGATTCTTGCAGAACTTGCCGTGCTGTCATGAGTACACAAGTGCTGTCGACTGCTGAGTCGTGGATGAAGTATCGCAACGTTGCTGAAGCATTAACGCTTGGAAATCCTGTCTGTCCTTTAGACAAACCGCTGAACAATAAAACTTCTTTCAAGTAAGAGAAGTGCTTGTTCCTTCACAAAGATTTTGTAATGTCGGATAGAACAGACTCCTGCCAACTATTTTCTTCCCCTTTAGTTTATTGTTCCTTGATTTTTCACATCATTCGCCCTTCCTTGCATTCTGTTAACGTGTTTATTCCATCCTTTTCTTCAAGCAGTAATCCATTCGGTGATTGGCTTAATATGGCGATTTGTCGAATGTTTTTATTTATTTCTCTATGGTTAGTAAATTTCTCATTTCCGTGTCTAGTTGTTATTGTGTGTTTTGTTTCACTTCTTATTTCATCTGCATATGATAGTATTCATCTTAATGTTGTTTGATGTAATTTCTTAGACTTATGTTTGGTCGCAGATATTTGTTATTCTATTTTCAACAGTAAAGGTAACCAGTCTTTCTAGTCCATTTAGTTGTTTGCTGTTTTAATTATTTCTCTGTATTTTTCGAATTGGTTAAATATTCCCAAACTTAAAGGACTAATTCTATTATTTGTTCGCCCACCACAAAAGTTAATCCAATTGTTGCGTGCCCAATAATCCATTTCTGTGGGGAGATCGAGTTCTTTGTAGATTTTACTGACTTTTTTAACGTTTGGCGTTTATTTATCATAAAAAGGTGAAAACTCTACCTGATATTTGGTGGGGCAATTCATGACAGATTCGACACTCAATTTATTTATTACTAGTTTTACTTAACCTTCATAATGAAAATGGTTTACAATTAAAATATTTTTATTAAAAATTTCTCAATCCTAACGTTCACACACCGCCAGTTTAGTTTATAATTTGTTGTGAGTTGTGACAAAGTCGGTCGGGCGGATCCCCGTCTGTGTGCGTCTTCGAGATTCTCATAAACACGAGGCGCGCAAAAAGGGCCGGATAGATCAATGACGTGACTGCAGCCTGTAAATGGGAATCGCCCGATTGCATCCCCCAGTCAGGTTTCCTTCACACCCGCTTTCCAGTTGTTCCCCTTTCACTTTTGGCTACCTGAGAATCCATAGCCCGATTGCATCCGGGCTGGTGTTTTGGAACAAAGGGGGAAACAATTTAGTTGACTTTTCATTCGTTAGTAACGTTCTCCCATCAGTTGAGAGGAAAACCTTGAACACAGGTGAATATGACAGTCTTCGGAACTGTGTACGTAATCTAACTATAATATAATTATTTTAATTCTGCATTTTAAAGGGCATTTTAAAGACCATGGCCCACTGTTCTCTTGTCCTTTAGATCACCCCACGGTGTACGTAGAAATCAGTTTCAATAAATTAAGAACATTCGATTCAGTTGAATTCTAAAATAAGTCTTTCCTTATTAGCGAAGCGAAAGGGCGAACTCGCTAGCACTGATACTTGGAAGAACTCTTCCATGATGCAATGGGGATGCAATGGGACTAAAGGCGGCTCCACACATTCGTTATTCGACGAACACCGAGCAACCGCTCGCCGAATCCCGAGTAGTGTGGACGAGTTTCTTATTATTTACCAAGTGACGAACATTCGTTGTTCGCCCTACCCACCGCGTATCGGTCTTTTGTACACATCAAAGGGAGCGAACATTCGCCGAACACGTCAGCTGCTCGGGATTGGGTGAGCACTAGCTCGCTGCTCGGCGAGTGCCGAATGTGTTGAGCCGTCTTAAGCATTTTTGGGAAAGTAGGTAAAAATGCTTAGGAAAAGATGACGCCCTCCTTGTTTAGGAAAATGCTTTGGAAAAGATCACCCGTTCTCCTTGTAGGCAGTTGGCTCTGACCACAGAAGTGATCTGAGTGTCTCCTACCACCCACCCGTAGGGGATTTTCGAGGGGCGCGGGGTGGCAGGCGCCGCGCCGGGTGCGCGCGCAAAAGAGGGCAAAACAGCGCGCTCCGGTGCGGCGGTCCAGGGCGGGCGGGCCGCGCCGCGCCTTCCGTCCGCCTCCGCCACCGCAGAAACGCAACACCTCCGATGGGCCGGTGGAGGCTGTGGGAGCGGCGGAGCTGCGCGGCGCCCAGGTCGAGCCCAGGACGTTGCTCTACTCGCTGCCCCCCACCCCCACCCCCTCTGCCCGTCTCACGAACAGGCGATCCGTTGGGTTAAGGGAGCAGTGCTGTGATGGATTGATGTTTCCGGGCACGTCAACTGCTGTGGACACTACTCCGCTTAGGATAGTGAATGTTTTATCTCGGGAGATGTTCCTCCCCCTCTTTTTTTTATAAGATTCGACGCCGACCGATTCGTCGGCTTGCGGAGTGCTTCCTTCCTCCAGATATTTCCCCTTCCCCCAGCGGGGCACCATCCCAGCCGGGAGAAGTGACTCAGCATATCAACTGATGTCTCTGTAGTGCCTCTGACCGGGAAGTCCTTGGCTCGAGTCCCGATGCTGGCAGGATTTTCGACTTTGGCTAGATATTTGGGTCAAAGTCAGTCGCTGTCTCGAGGAGAATTCTAGCTGCTGGCTGCCCTGATCGGTAGTTTTCCGTGGTTTCTCCGATCAACACCAGTCAAATGCCGGAGCAGTACCCTACCAAACGGGCCACGGACCGCGCGCGATCTGTCCTTCCTCTTGCTTGTCCTATCCTCTCCCCTTACACACACACACTTACACTAACATACACTACACTACCACATATTCCGGGAGACCGGTCGGGAGCTTAGTGCTTGTCCCGGCTGGGGCGGTGCCACGCTGGTGGGAGATACCTGGTTCGGGAAAACCCCGATAGTCGACGGCAAGTCTACGTCGGATCTCACCATCCAGCGACGGAAGATCACCGCCATCCTCCGAGAAAAAATACACTACACTTACGGGGCTTACACTTACCTTAGCAGCTATTGTGCCAGAATCATTTAATCAATCAATTATCCCAACTGGGGAAAGCTGTAATCTCCCGAAATGTGTGATAATCCTAAAAGTGTGTGCGTATGTGTATTTGAGAAAGGGGAGAGGATGGGTTTGGATAAGATTAGATAAGGAAGAGGAAGGAAATATCGGGCGTGGGTCATGGCCCGTTTGTTAGGGTACTTCTCCGGCATTCTCGTGATGATTTGAGAAACCACGAAGACAATCGATTGCCGCTGACCGCTAGAATTTTTTTCCCAGACAGCGACTGAATACTATCTAGCTATGTAGCCACTGTCGAATATCCGCCACCCGCGGGAATTGAACCCAGGGACTTCCCGGTCAGGGTCGCCGAAGAATCACCGGCATTGCTGGCTCTGTGCTAAACTCAGCCGGTGCGTTGCTGCGATGATAATGACAAAAATCGCAAGGATTTTTTTCATGGGATTTAATTGGGAAGTGTAGTGTATTTTTTTCTCGGAGGATGGCGGTGATCTTCCGTCGCTGGATGGTGAGATCCGACGTCGACTTGCCGTCGACATTATCAAAATGTGCCGACGTTTCTGAAGATGCAATTCTATTGATACGTGTAATAATTTATACGTACTTATCCACCATACGCCACATACAATTTTTACCTTTTCTATTTTTATATTTTTACAAAAATCAAATCAAATCGTCCTCAGGAATATGAAATGCATAATATACCAACCCTGTTAATGTTTCACTAAAACATAAACAAAACGGCGAAGCAATCAATGTTATACAATACGGTGTATAATGAAAACCTTCTTGTGTATCATTGATCAGTGTTTCGTCGTTTTGTTAAACTTTACATAATATTGAAGTATTGTTCCAATCGTATTTTGAAAACTATCATTTAATCCGTCGCTACTGTAGCAAGCACTTCTCCCGTCTTGCAGAGTTTAACTTCACGGTACGACATCTAATTTGAAACTGAAGATTTGACAGTTGTTGTAAACCTTAACACCTATCGTTAGTCCTTGAAACGTATCGTAATGTTTCCGTCAACGTTTCGTCTTCCTGAGCGCAGAAACTCTTCAGAAACACATCATGAAACATGCTGTCGCTGTTGTGCCCGAGGTCTAATTCACGAGCTTCTGAACTGCATATGTTACCTATTTATTTTCATCAGAGGACAGTGAAAACGATATGTCATGTATGGAGGTCTGCACGCAGCGATGGAATGACTAATTTAGAAATGTCGGCACACCTTAAACATGTGTTTTGGTATACCTGATCCAATACCTTGAAGTAAATTTTCGTCTATTCCTGGGGATGGAGGGGGCAGCGAGCGGAACAACGTCCTGGGCCCAGCGTACCAATCAGTTGAAATGTGTCCCCTTTTCAGAAGAATTCAGTGACTATAATTACATGTAATGCGTTACATTTTAGCAATGTTTAAATCAGGAAATAATAGGATTTTCTTCTACAATGTACATGTTTAGATCTTCGTAAATACTCGTATAAAACATTTCAATTTTATTTCCAGAAACAATTTAAATCTGTGAATATTGATTGAATATTGAAGAGAATAAATACTGAACGTCACGAAACAATATTTTGGGGTTTCGATTTTCAGATAAATGCATATGTTGTACTTTTCTGTTGTAACTTTTCTACAGTTCTTGTTCGTACTTTTGTTTGGTTGAATCCCAACCGTTTAGCTAATATTAATATTAATAATAATTATTATAATAGTAATGATAATAATAATAATAATAATAATAATAATAATAATAATAATAATAATAATAATAATAATAATAATAATAATAATAATAATAATAAGAGTAATGATAACATTAAGGCAATGCAATCAACACTGATTAGGCGAATAGTCACCGCACATCCCTGCACGCGAGGCAGAGGTCGGGGGAATGATTGGTGAGGGAGAGGGTTGTGCCGCAACCTGCGAGGCGACTGCGATCTGCAGTACCGGTTAGATAAGTGGCAGAGCAATACGAGCAAAACTGGGTTCGACTCTCGTGACCGGTTGTCTAAGGTTTCCTGTACAGCCCACGCACAGCCTCTCTGAGCTTTTCCGAGAGAACCAGGAAGACGCCTTGTCCTCTTCAGTCGGGCGCTTTTCGTGTCTCAACCCCCCCAGCCATGTACCCCGTGTGTCACGTCGAAGGTATTGTTTGGTTCGTTTATTACTTACTCGCCTTCCTACGTCCTTACATAGTAAAGAGAAAGTATTGTAGTGCTGCCACAACAATGGCGATTTTTCAACTGTATTTCTCGTATTGTCGGGCCCTGGTAACGTAAAAGTGGATAAACCTTGTTCCTATTTGTAGTAAATTATTTCCTATAACACTGTGTGGAGTCAGAATCCAGTTTTGTGGATCCTTGGTATCGAAAAATAGAGTGATGACAAAATGTCTGTCTGTCGTGATCTGCCCGTTCATGTCAACTCTAGAGCCTAAACCGTTCAGACCTTTTTATCCAAAATTCATATTCCTCAAATCCATCAAAACGAACTCGAGGTCCTCCGAGTTTGAAACGGAAACTTTGTTTTCGGTTAGCGTAAAGGAAGCGTAAAAGAATGACGCAGGTCTCATTTTCGTTAAAATATCTGAATATTCGAAAATTGTAAAATAAAAAAACAATTTCGGCGTCTTCCCGCAACTACAATGATGAAGATATACTTTTCCCCTTAAAAAACTGTTGTTCATAGATACATCTTAAAATAAGGTCGGGTACAAGTTCACAAACATGAGTGGTTTTCGCGTAATTTTTCATGATATACAGGCAATTTTAAAACTTTTCTCGAAAAAGAAATAGAACGAAAAATTGGTTCTAAAAGAGTATACACGTAAAAAATTGAATTTTTTGAATACACAAGTAGCTTTGGCGTAATTTCTGCTTGAAGATAATGGAATTTATATTTTGTTTTCAAAAAGGCTTCAAATTTGTTCTTTAAACTTTGTTCAACGAATAGAGCAAATGACGCTTAAAAAATCACAGGCCTTATTTTCGTTGAATTTTCGGAATTTATGAAAATTGCGCAAGTCAGAAATAATGCGAGAAAGTATGTGCTGTTTTAACGCCACTTTTTTTGTCTAAAGGAGGTCATCTTAATTGATTCGTTTGGAACTAAAGTTGCCAACTCAACTGGGACGATACGTCAGGAACGCAGGTAAATTCCGAAGGCAACTCCCCCTTGCATCAAACACAAGAGCTACAAACGCTTACATCTTACGAGCTTTACTGCACTAGTTATGAATACGCTGTTTTTTACAATAATGCAGTGAGATGCGAAATTTTAAAGTCCACAATTGAAAAAGTCACAATATATTATTTAATGTCCGAATTGTGAACAATATACAAGTATACGTATCGACATCTTATGTTCAAAAGTAAATTAAGTGGAGTAAGTTTTATTTTCCTACATTGTATGCATAATCTTTCTAGGAGTAATTGTTTTCCTAGGAGGATATTATTCATTCACCATTCATATTATCTTTGATCTCAAATGTTGTGTGTAAGAAAAAAAATTAAGCACCTGTGAGAAAGCGCATCCATCATAGTAAGCGGAAGAAGCATCAAATTCTGTCACTAGCACCATAGATGCCACACGTATGGATACGCGATGTTGAATTCAAATGTTATTAGAGGAATAAACAAATTTGTAACGTTACCTGTCCGTTTTGCCAAATCATTTAGTTAGAGGAAGCTCATCGCTTTATCGTTAGATATTATTGATTGTCTACAAAACAAAATACAACAAATGAAAGTGCAGGGAACGATGGGTGCTAGCTAAAAGCAGAGGGCGTAGCAATTTCGGTGTAAATCAGATTTGATTGCGTAGAGGGAGGAAAGGTCTTGAGCTACTTTTGCTTATGTTTTTTACTACTTTTGTTTACGTACATTCACACCTCGTGGGATTCAGCACCCCGTTCCAACGTGGGGGAAGAGCAGAGTAGATTATAACCACGCCACTATCGTGCGTGCTTGGGCGACCACCCGAGAACTTTTCAGAGCTTTTTAGCTAATTAACGTGGTGTCGAGGGAAATAGGAAAGGCAAGTCAGGGTGAATCTTCACATTTTGCGTGTTCCTTAATAAATGTGATATCATTATCGGTTACATATTTTTAAACCAGTTCTGGGATCTTTGTGGGAGTTACACCTATCGTGCGTGCTAATTGTGAGATTTTTATTCCATATGCCGTAGAGTGTTCTTAAGATATTCTGTGGAAATATTTGAATTGAATTTCCTTTCCGTTATTTTTTTTGTTGAATGCGTCTTCAAATACCAACAATTTCCTATCAAGAGAACATCTCCGACAGATTCACGGCAGAGTTTATGAATTATCACAATCCGCAAATATAATAGTGAACTGTGATTCCTCTCGTAGGTGAATTTGGTTTTGTAATGGTTTTCAGGTGAACATATATCAGTACTGAGACCAACATCTAATAGGAGTAATAAGAATATTGCTCGTAAATTTGTTTAAACACCAGTCTCTCCTGGCCTAGTTTATAAACGGGCATATCAAATATAAAATGATCTTTATTTTTCAGATTGTTTTGATTGTATAATACTGAAATAAATATCTCTCTTTCATATATACTGGTTTCCCTCTTTCGCCAGACATTTTGTCTGTCGGTTTGGGTCTCTCTCTCTCTCTCTCTCTCTCTCTCTCTCTCTCTCTCTCTCTCTCTCTCTCTCTCTCTCTCTCTCTCAAAGAGAGAGAGAGAGAGGTGGGAAACACAGAAAATGATGGGCATGCAATGATCCAATTGCACAAAATTCCATCTTGCAGATCATCACTGAAACGCTATGTAACTAGCGTCTCTCTCCTCTCCTCTCCGACTCCTCTGGGGGACTGATCTGATTGAAAAAGCATGGTAAGAGTTCTGGATTGTAAGGCAAGTCTCAAATGCAAAAATGGCCCGCGGAGGCCCGCGCGTGCCACTAGTCTTTCACTAGATTAGAGCCGATCGCATCCAAATTGGCTCGCAGTTCGTCTGTATCCACCTGCTTTCTCTGCCAACAGGCCGCGTCTGTAGATTCATTATCTTAGCTTGTCTATCGGTGTCGGATTTGGTTGTGATTATAAGGTGTGCTTTCAACGGTTTTGAGAAATTGATTCTAAGGAGACCACCACAAAGAAAAAAATAAAATTGGCCCGTTTATTTAATTAAAGAATGGGAATCATAATCGTTTATGTAGGTATCTATAGTGAGTCGTAATGCTTGATGTTTAAACAATCAAGAAATATCGCTCGCGCCACTACTCAGATTCCTTTCAGCAATTACGAGCGGCCTGCCCCTCCCTCCCCCTCCCGGCGAACTCGCTCAACAAACAGCAGACCATACCAGTGTCCAGCCAATAAGCACTGGGCCAGGGTTTGTCAAGTGGGCCACCCACTTGAGCAGCGCTGTTGCTTCTCCGTACTGCGAGTGAACCAGTTTTAAATTTCAGTGGGATTTATATTTTCGTTCGCAGCAACGCACTTTGCAAAAGCGCGAGCTTAGTATACTTCGTAACCATGAGCGAATAATCTCTCGTTCAGACGCTCATTGTCATAATAAGTGGAAGTAGCTAACAGGCGATTAAGTGGAAGTTTCACTAGAAGTCTTTCCAGTTGTGTTTCATCACTGGCTGCCAGTGACAATTTTTTAAGGGAGGGAAGGGAGAAATTTTATTCTGTCATATTTTATATTACCAAATAATATATATGCCTTGATATTTATGGGAAAAAGTCCTTTTCTCACAAATTTGAGTTTATAACTTGATATTTTAGGGAAATTTATTTTCATTTAAACTACGCGCGGCATAAGCTACTCGAAAATTATCGGAATCTGAAGATGAAGTCTCAACCTTTTCTCCTCTCATGAATTAACGCATGAATTAACATCTTTCAGTGCAATCAGAAATGATGACAAGTGTGTATTCTGTATATTAATATAATATTCTGTACATATTTGAATTATAAACCATGAAAATTTTATTTGACATTCTAAGTAATATTTAACACCCAGAACTGAAACAAAATTCCATCTCAGATTTATTCTAAGGTTCAGGGGAAACTGGATGAAACAGTCATTCCTATAGAGAATGTGGTACCAGTAAATTTTGACAGTACGTGTTGGGATCAATACTTGGCGAATCATTTGAGGAATAAATTAATACCTTAATGTTTTAAATTGAATACGTAATTAGAGTCCTAAAAACCGTTACTGTTGGATTCTAAAGCTAAATTATGTAGACATAGTGTCTGTCATTATATTATGGTAAATATAAGCAACACGTATCATCATCACCTTTTCCTTGTAGGAAAGTAGAAGTAGTGATTACTCCACTGTAAGTTTCTTCGTGCGTGACTCTACTCGTACGTAGCGGTAAGTGTTGCCCAGGATCACAATGTCTCCCACGTGTTTGTTGCTTGCTTTCAATAAACAATAGCAAAATATCACCTAATTCGTTTTGTTCTCTGAATACGTTTGCAGGTGTACTTTTCACAGGAAAACAAAATGACGTTCAATGACTAAGGAAGACTTACGTCCTTTTTTGTGTGAAAACTATGTCCGATAACCTTATTACGTATTACTATGACATTGGCCTTATTATCGCGAAGAATGTGATACTGATGAAACTAGTGTTCGTGGAATTTTCGAAGTAATGCAAATAAATTGTTTATTTCTCGCTCCTAAAAATTTCCTTTTGTCTTCATCTGAGACGTTAGAGATGCAGACCACAAAAATAGAAGTTTCAGCAAGACGTACCCTTAGATAAAAAATTTTAATAAAAAGAAATTGATATAATGATAATTAATGTTACATATTTTTAACTTTTTAGTACTATTTCTGTATATTATAATACATATATATGTTCATATTTTCCCAATTTTTAGTACATAATTATCCGGGCCTTACTGATAAGAAAGCTTAACGACAGAACAATAGCTATTAAACTCAAGTGCTAATTGGCAACGATATGAAAGCATGATTGAAGTTCGGGAATGAACACTAAGCTGAAAATATCGCTGGAAAAAAAAACGAAATACATTTGTTTAAATAGAAGACCCTCTTGCGAATCAATGTTAAGGTGTGGCAATTGTCATACTGTTCTACATGTTTGTTCCTGGTTTTTTTTTTTAATGCAGATACTGAGTCTAATAAGAAAAAATCTTGTTCTTTATGTACTACCTTTTATATTAGTAAGTGTTGAAAGTAATTTCTCAAGTAGTTTTCTTTTGTCGAAAATGCGAGCTGACAATTCAGTGCGTGCCATGGGTGTCAGTTTGCCTAGATACGCCTCTGGATCTACTGGGGACAACCTCGACGTGTGTGTGTGTGTGTGTGTGTGTGTGTGTGTGTATTATTGTGAATGAATCACAATTGCATTATTATTTAATGAGGGGGAGGGGCCAAGCAAATTCAGTCTATAGGGTCCCCTAATAATATTCGAAAATTGAACATAAGTAATCAGTATGAATGTGAAAACAAACTAATCTTTGCAATTTTAAAAATTAATATTACAATATGTTTTAATATTTATAAACTAATCTAATATTTTATTAAAAAAATATTAGGGACCCCCTATCCGGCGGGACCAGCAAGGACGCGGTTAATGTCGTTAATTCAGCCCTGACGTGTGTGTGTGTGTGTGCATGCGCGTATTTGTGTGTGTACGTGAGTGTTCGTGTGCGTGCACGTATTTGTGTGTGTATGAGTATGCGTGCGCGTATTTGTGTGTATGGGGGTGTACGCGCGCGTATTTGTGTGTATGGGGGTGTACGCGCGCGTATTTGTGTGTATGGGGGTGTACGCGCGCGTATTTGTGTGTATGGGGGTGTACGCGCGCGTATTTGTGTGTATCGGGGTGTACGCGCGCGTATTTGTGTGTATGGGGGTGTACGCGCGCGTATTTGTGTGTATGGGGCGTGCGCGCGCGCGTATTTGTGTGTGTGTGCGCGCGCGTATTTGTGTGTATGGGCGTGCGCGCGCGTATTTGTGTGTGTGTGTGCGCGCGCGTATTTGTGTGTGCGCGCGCGCGCGTATTTGTGTGTGCGCGCGCGCGCGTATTTGTGTGGGTGCGCGCGCGCGCGTATTTGTGTGTGTGTGTGTGTGTGTGTGTGTGTGTGTGTGCGCGTGCGTGCGCGCGCATATTTGTGTGTGTTCGTGCGCGTATTTGTGTAGTTCTGTTCGTGCGTGCGTGTGTGTGTGTGTGTGTGTATGTGTGTGTTTGTGTGTTGGCAGGGCCGAGAGCGGAGCGTGGCGTGCTGGCGGGCGCTGGTCCGCTCTGCCGACGGCGCGGCGCGGCGGGGCCACAGTGTTTTGAGGCTGCCTGTCCACCTGTCCTATCTCCTCGCCTGTTTCAATGACCCCTTCCCCAGCAGAGCAATGAACTGCCTGTTACCCGGCATGCCATGCCGGTTTGCACTTCACTCGCTTTTTCACCTTCGCGTTTTCTTTTTCCTTTCTGATTTGTTCCTGTCCCTGTCTTCGTTTTCTGCGTCGATTTCTTTGTTCTTTCCCCCTTTCTCTTTTGAGCTCGTGTTCTCGATTCAGCTTTCGTGAAACCGCAAAGTTCGCCGTGTCAGCAGAACGGTAGGGATGTTGGGATGGATACTTCAGTTTCAATGTCCGTGAAATAAGCCAGTTTTCGAGTTGTATAGGAGTATTTCAATTTGGATCTAATCTCATTTTAAAACACTGAATCTTTTACCTTTCAGCTATCAAGGATTTCTTGAAAGTAAATGACCGAAAACATCAATAATATCGAACAAAATATTCTAATGCCAATCCAATGTAGTGATTACTCCATTAGTGTTAGTTATGTCAGCATAATAATTTTAAGATCAAATGCCCTACAAATTCTGAAAAATTGCTAGTGTTATAATTTGTGATTTTTTTTTAAATTTTCAAATGCATTAAAACGAAAAATGGGTGGTTTACGACAGTTTGTAAAATTGTCTCTAGAGAAAGCATGTTTCGTCCTATACATTACATTGATTGACAAATCCATGTCATTGCATTTTCTCACCCCCCCTTTCTCATAATTTGGCAAATTATGGCGAATCCTTACTTTTCATTAGAAAGTATTTCATCTTATTTCAAACGCACCGAAACAAGGTCATAGCATTTTAGTTCGATTTTTGAGTGACATGGGGGAGGGGTAAGGTGAGAGTTGTTGGAGGCGCGTCCAAACTTCACACCTGATATTCGCAGGTTAGAGCTGTTACACAAAGCCAACACGGCTTAGGCGAAAGGCGGCGATTCAGCGATGGCGGCGGCGGCGACGGCGGCGCTGTGGTTTGTGAAAGTGATTTCGAGGGCTCCCGTTTTTTCACGCGAGGGAGGCGCTCTCGTGCCTGCTGGCGACGGCCGCCGCTGCTTCTGTGGTTCACTTCCCGTGAGATGCACTGCTTCCTCGCGATGGGAAATGTGACGTTTTCCATGCGTGTAGGTCAGTGTCCAGAGGGGGTTGCGGTGGATGCCCTGGAATCTATGGACAATTCAGGAAAACGTTCTTTTTTATTTATTTATTTAGTCAAAAACAGTAAAAAAACTGTATGTGACGTATGGGGGAGAAAATCATCTGCGCACGCTTTCTTGAGTTTCAGAATCCCTCCCCAACAATTTAACTATTAATAGTTGAAAGATGAAAAAATAGTAATAATAATAATAATAATAATAATAATAATAATAATAAATTTAAAAAAGCGAAGGATCACCCTAAGCTCTACTACCACTACAAGCAAAAGGAACGCTCAACAAAACGTGCGCATAGTGAAGCTACATTTACGTTCAAAAGCAAATCAAGGGGCCATCTCAACATTTACTCAATGGATCCGGGAAACTGGACCAAAACCCGATCGAGTTGGGGGTCATTGACCCGGAAGCTGAAGTACATCACTTGTTACAGGCATTTAAGTCTTTTTTAAATTATGCAATGCAAATGTAAACTAATTCATTATACTATATCATTGTTTTGTTAAAGTAAACATTATTTTTCTTTTAGACGATCAGTATAGTCTCTAATTGTTTAGAAACAGTTTATAGCAGAAAAGATTTTACTTTTAACTTAAATTTGTGTACCAATTTTAATCGTTTAATTTCATCTGGTAATGCGTTGTGAAGTAACGTACATGTATTGTACGTGGATTTCTTGTAGTGAGCTATTGATACTGACACTTGATGAACATGTTTTCTACATCGAGTGTTGTAACTATAAATATCAGTATTTCATGAAAATATGTTCCCACCGTTAAGTAAGTCAGTTTTGACAAATACGTTCACGTGTGGACATAAATATGTTCTTTTAACGTAAACATCGGCGCACGTGCAACGTGAAGACTGTGAACGTAAACGTAAACGTGAAGCTTAAGCCTGTACGAAAATGTCGATACGATGACAATGGTAATAATGATAATAATAATAATAATAATAATAATAATAATAATAATAATAATAACAATAACAACAACAACAATTCTCTGTGCAGAAATTCTGTAGCCTATACAATCGAATGACAATAAGCACGGGACCATGAAGCATTACAATTACTTCTTATACCGTGAGCACGAAGAATTATTTTCTACGCAGCGTTTTCTGAGACGTGATGATGCATGCCAGTTTACACTCTTAATGCAAACTGCATTTTCTTTTAACGAAAATGCTTGGCGCTCTTTGATCTTGCTGCAAATCTTAGCATCGGAGATGGTCCAAGCCTGATTTACTCCGTACAATTGCAGTCCATTTGTTGGTAAACACACACACACACACACACACACACACACACACACAAATGACGTGTGGTGTTTACACTTTACCGTTTCTGTTAAAAAATGGGATGAAACTTGAAGGCGTTTTACACAACATGTATATGAGGTTTGAATGAAATTGTTTCACTAGACTATCGCAAGGAGCTCTAATGTGAGATTTAATAACATGGCGCCTCGCGTTTCGGTTCTTGGTTTGCGACAGATTCGAAATTTGTAGTTGTGACGTTTCGTAGTGTTGGTGTTATGTGATTTCCAATTTTTGTCTTAAATGGGGCAGGGATGATTTTGACAAAAGAGCACTAACTCCTTTAAATCTAAACATTTACACTTGTATGTCACTTAAGAACAATTTCGCAATGGAACACGTCATAATGGCGCCAACAGAGCTTTGCAGAAGTCATCAGAACTGATGTGGTCAAAGGATTTGTGTGAAAAAATGAAGCAGGCAACCTGAGCCATTATCTAAAATAATTGAAGGGCTTAGGGCTTTAACAAGGTAACACACACATCTTGAGCAAGACTCCCACTATTCGTAAGTATTAATATCTCGATTTTTGTCACAGTGTGTCTTATTTTGATACTGCATCAAGCCCTTCACACATGTGAACAAGACATAGTAACAAGATAAGCCACGCTATTACCAAAATGGAGATATTAATATTTACGAATAGTGGAGACTCGCTGTGGCTGATGAGGCTTATCTGGTTACCGTCTAAAGCCCTTCAGTAATACAACTTGCTCTCTACATACGAAAAACTAACATATTGATTGCGTTGTAGATAACTCCGTTACGGTAGTTAGTCTTATCGCTTTGTCTTCGTAATGTGAATTTAATTTCTGCGTATTTTGTAATTCTAATGAGGTATAACTTTAATAGAAATGGTGTGTTATCGAAAAGGATGAAACATGTACTTATTACTTCAAGAGTAATTTTAATGTAATAATAAGTAGAGCTGGTGAACAATTTTGTAAGTTCTTGATAGGTTTCTTATTTATTTTAACACGCTTTATTTAGTGGTGGAAAATAGTACAAATGTGGATACGTCGTTGCTCAAGAAAAGGGACACTTCTAAAAAAATCATTTTTGAGCCGAGCGAAGAAAAATATTTAAAAGGTAGCATAGTGTATATTTTTACTTCTAAAAATGTCGTAAAATAGCAATTTTTGCAATGTGCCTTTTCGTTTGTACGACCGATTTTAGAAAAGTGATCTGGTCACTACATCTTGTTATTAGGTCCAGTGAGATTTTCAGGAGGATGTGATGGGCTCGTAATTTTGTCAAGCCAGAAATTATCAGGAACTTAAGTTACACTGGTATTAAATGCAAAAAATGTCGAGAGATAGCTTTTAAGACATTAACATTTGAAACTGAATTAAAAAAAAAACAAAATCAATTTGTTTTGTGTCTGAAGGTAATGAATGTACTTATAATCTCTGTAATAGTGCCTGGTTTTAAAATTCTCTATTTTAGCGTACAGAAGTCAAAGGAAATTAATTTGTATCTATAGACAAACATATATGCAACGCAAATTCATTTTAGCTTATATCATTTTAGCTTTCCAATGAAACAATCTTAATTTTCGGACTTTAATTGCTATAAAAAGGGAAGTTCCAAAGATACTACATTCTATGAAGTTGTTACTTTAGTCACCTTTTAATAATTCACTCTTTTCCTGTATGCATTTCAAGTTAAATCGTGTGCTGGAACAATACTAAGTATTCTCATAAACTTTCAGAAAATAGGTTTAATTTTCATTGAAATAGTTCTGCTGAATTGAGCGGATGAAAACTTTGTCCCTTGAGTAATCTCCAGATATCCCGCACATGCCTATTTCTACATAATCTGAGAACAGTTGGCTTACTTGTCTTCGGCAGTAGGCTCTTAATTGTGGAGATGTCCGCGAAACCTGATTCTACAATTTTTGTCTTACCGAAGCGCGACAGCCCTTCTCCCTCGATTGTTCGCGCTGATTTTTGTATTCTTGAAGTCGGTCAAGAAAGTATCAGGTTTTGCCAACGTGTAAAAATGTCTACGGCAATATGCTGAAAGTATCCTTCTTTTCCAGTTTATAATACTGTTAAAAATGTAACAGGACGCGTGCTTATGTTATTTTATATTCTAAATTCTGAGATTTTTTATTGAGTCTAATTAGCTTATTTTATTAGTTATACTTCTATAATTTCTGTTTTGTGGTATTCACTTAATTTTGTTATATTTCAGTTGTAATTCTCGATTTAAAATTCCTTTCAACCCATGGTTTTTAAGACCCTTAAATTTCACACACGTAATTCGAAATGAGTTGGTGACAGTTTAAGGGACATTGTGTTTTGAATACTTATTTTACTGATTCGTTTATAGAAATGGCTTTGCAATAAATATAGAATTTCTTTACATTGAATATAATTTTATTTATTACTAGGCCAATGAATGGTAAGATTATGATATACACCTGATTAATAATTCTTCTTTGACGCAATCAAATTAAAAATAGAACCAAGGAGCAAATGATCGTTGAAAGTCAGGGGATAGTGGGAAGACGATGAAAGTTCCTTTCTCGCAAAGAAATGGAATATGTTACTAATATTATTTGTTTTTCTTGTTTTTTCCCTTGTTCACAAATAAAATTCGCTTCAAGTAGCGCATAGCTCCAAAAACAATTCCAATTTTCAAAACAAAACGAGTTATTTTAAATCCACAATTCCGAAACTAAAGTACCTAATCGCAGAAACGTTATGAAAAGATCTTACAATTCGTCAGCAAATGCCTTGAAATATTGAGGAGAAATCAGAGTAATGTCAGAGAATTTTACTGTGGAATTTTCTGGGCACTGTGAGGATGTTTCTGTTTGTTTGTTTTCTTTCTTTCTCAAATGGAAAAAAGTGCAAAATCATTCATTTTTATAAAATACGTCTCTCTACGAAAATATTTGCAAATGTTATATCTACCCTAAAATGTATATTGTAACTTGAGTGTGCGTTAAGCCGTTGACTGTACTCTATGAATTGTAGATGTTCAACAGCTGAATTAATATACATTTCATAATAAATATTATTTCAATTTCAAAAATAAATAAATAAAATTAAAAAAATAAATTTCAATAAAAAATCAGAAAGGTAAGGTACACAGTAAAAAGTTCAGGAAGGTATGAGTGGATCTTGAAAGAAAACGCAATGAATGAAGGCCTGGAATCATTCAAGAAATAATTAGTGCAGAAAGTGATTGTACACCTAAGAAAATTTGATAAGAGCATCTACAGAACATGTACGGGGAGTTACCAGTCTACACGCCAACTACACTCGAAAACAAAATGTAGGCAATAATTTCTAATTATGTAATATAATTTATAAACACTTTGGAAATAAAACAGTTCAATAATATTTGCATCAATCTTCCTACTCGATTCCTATTGATCGACTCCTAATTGATATCACTGCAGTGACTGTGATCGGGAAGTCTTAAGGTTTGAGTCCCGACGGTGGCAGGATTATCGACACTAGCTACATAGCTAGGACGAATTCACTGTCTGGAGGAGAATTTTAGTGGCCCGCTGTTCTGATCGAAAGTTCTCTGTGGTTTCTCTCATCATCTCCAGGTGAATGCCGGAACAGTACTCTAGCAAACGGACCACGGACCGCGCGCAATCATTCCCTCCTCTTCCTTGTAGTATCCTCGTCTCTTGCTTACATACACTTACATGCACTACACTACCTGACATGTCAGAAGACCAGTCGGGAGCTTAGAGCTTGTCCAGACTGAGGTGGTACCCCGCTGGTGGGATATAACTGGTTGGGAAAACTGAGGTAGGTCGGCACCGGATCTCGCCATCCTGCAGGAGAAAATCACTGCCATCTCTAGCGATACGAACATACGCTACACTTACGGGACTAATGACCTTAGCAATTGACGCGCACGGAATCACTAATCAGTCAATCTACCGGTGAATAGTTCGAATTTGTACTCAGAGGCGTTTAAGATATACAGTCGACTCCGGTTATAGTGAAAATTTGGGGACTAATATGTTTGGTTCACTACATCAGAGGTTCGCTATATCTGATGATGACAAAATGAAATTCAATTTCTCCACAAAGATTGATTTTATTAATATTGAGATACAACAAAATATATGAACTCCACAAACTGAAAATTTCTATATCTTTATTTGTCCTTAAAAAATATATTGTTTTCAATTGTTTGCTTCGTACATCTTCCAATAGTAATTTCTCTAGATCCTTCTCCAGAGTTCGTGCTCTCATCATACTTGATTCTGCATTGCTTACTGTCTCTAAGAATCGTAATGCTGTCGTGACACTCAATGCCTCTTCGACTTTTGCTACACCGTCCCACTCTCCGCAGGCCCTTTTACTCGCTTTATAACGTACAAGATAGTGTCGGTAGCGGTAATGCGCAAGCGGCTAATGAAACTGATCACTTTTCCGCGTGGCGCGGGGGGTGTTGCCAGGCTGTGGGGCTGTGGCAGTCGCGCGCTTCTTGTCGCCTACGCAGAACACCACGCGCTTTGTCCCGCGGAATCTCAAGTAACGCCAAGCTTGAAACTGAAGCGAGCAATCGCGCGTCGCCGCCGCGTATTGTAGCCCACGCAGGTCACGGCGTTCGATTGCGCAGCGAAGCTGAGTTACATTAGGTCAGGCTTCTTCGATTACGACCTTTGGCCGACGTTATTTTTTTCAAGCTGCCTAGTATTGGAATTTGTAGCACTGAGACGATAAATTCTATTCCTGGCGGGAATTAATTTCCAGGACGTTGCATTTCGTACGTTCACTCTAGTCGAGGTTCAGGTTCTGTACAACTACAACTCTTATGATTATTTGTAATGTAAGTGTAACGGGATCAGTGACTTTAAGTTCATTAAAATCAAGGATTCAGTGTTTCAAAGTTCATTATAACCAGATTCAACTGTATTTTAAACGTACGTGAATTGTTTGATTGATTTATTCATGTTTCCGGGCGCGTCAACCGCTCTGGTCATTAGTCCCGTTAGTGTAGTGCATGTTTTTTTCTCGGGAGATTGCGGTGATCTTCCCCCGCTAAATGGCGAGATCCGGCGCCGACCTACCATCGGCTAGTGGGGTTTCCCCCTAACCAGGACTTTCCCACCAGCGGGGCACCGCCCCGTGGCTCGTTTGATAGGGTACTGCTCCGGCATTCGCCGGGTGTTGATCGGAGAAACCACGGAAAACTACCGATCAGAGCAGCCGGCCGCTAGAATTCTCCTCCAGACAGCGACTGAATTCGACCTAGCTGAAAAGCTAGTGTCGAAAATCCTGCCGCCGTCAGGACTCGAACCTAGGACCTCCCGGTCAGAGGCGCTGCAGTGATATCAGTTGATGCACTGAGCTACCGCTCCCGGTACGTGAATTGTGAATTTCATTAAAATAAATTAAAACTAGTATGTTACAATAAGTAATTTACAGTTATTTTAAAATATATTAAAATCCTCCACTTCTTGATGGGGAGGGTCATGGCCCCTCTTGGGTCACATCCCTTCGCGCTGCGTGTTGGCGCGCAGTCAAGTCTATGCCATCTCCTGGAGCCGCACGGGGCCGCTGGACTGTTGGGGGCCATTCCTCCAGCCTGCCATTCCAGCCATGGCCTCCCCCCTCCTGCTCCGCCGCGACCGCTGGCGCTTCGCTCGGTCTGTTTGCTCAACCGAGTGCTAAGCTGCAGTCCGCACTTCGTAGCTTCTGTTGACGCATGGAAGCACCGCGCCGCGTCGTTCATCGCCTGCCTCCTCAATTGGCTCTTCTTTCTCTCTCGGCGGCGGTTGCCTTTGTGGGCGGAGGCCCTCCTTTGCGGCTGGCTACGGCGCGACGGGCTGTACTCCACTTGCTGCGGAGGATTGGACGGCTTCGCTCGAATAACCTTTTTTTGTTTCATTGCGACCTGCTTGATATTTGGCATGAAGGTATACACCCTGGGTTAACTTTCTAGTATGTGGTTTACGGGCGCAACATATGAACAAGCCGCTCTCGGGAGCCAAGCTTGTGCCGGTCGTAAATTTGTCGTTGCCGCATTGTTCCCGGTTGTGCGAAAAATGGAGCTGGTAGCAGCGGTGTCAGATTTTCATCTGTCGTGAGGCAGACTCACCAAGAAAGTCTTGCTCGTGAGTGCCTAGTTTTATTGATGGTGTAAGCCGTGAGTTAATTGTATGTAAGGAATTGAATTCAAGTTTTTTTTTTAAATTTAAACGAATCTTTCTGTTAAAAGAAGTGGAAAATACAGTAGATTAATATATTTCGAATTACGTGATGTTTTGAATTTTTTCTACATTTTATACATTTCAAATCCCCGTCACAAACCTCGTTTAGTCCAAAAATACGATTGCATGGATTTTTTCTTTTCTTCACATTCGAAATATCGATGTTCTTCAGTTTTTTAAAATTTATATTGCAAAATTGTATCTAAGAACTACAGTTTTTATGAATAGTTAAAAGTGTAAACTATGACTGAAAAAGCAGTTTTATGGTAATAATCCCGATCGAACTTGTGGCTTAGGTCGAAATAAGCTTCTGAACCTGAAGTTCACGTTGATCCTAGGAACGACATATGAATGAAATTCAGCTTCATATTGCAAGGCCTCAGCCCAAAGATACTTGCTTTCAAAGATGATAAATGTTTAATATCTGACGAACTAGCAATTTGTAGACGTCCACTCCGGGTTCAGTTATTGTACACATTTTTTCAGCTTGAAATTTGTTCCCCTACTATAAGTACTCGTACGTAACTGTTTTGGGGTACTAAACAAACTCTTTGTACATGCCTGTAAAACTAGGGACTATTTTTGAAATTCAAGCTAAACGAAAAAGAAAGACTCCGCATTTTAGTGATGATTCTAGAGACATTTGTGCATTGAAGCACATGAGGTTGCCTGTTGTAAAGAAATTTGAATATTGTAGTAGTGCTAACGTCTACCTTAAAATGACGAATGAATCCACAGAAATGACCCATCAGTTAGGCTCAATTGGGTAGACGTCAATCTGTATTGCAAGTGTTATTCTTATTGTTTTCAGTGTGATGTTGTTAATTAACGTTATGCGTTAATTGGCATTGATTTGAACACAATATTTCTTCTCTTCGGCAAGTAATAGTAGCAGTCTCTGTCAAACTTATTTAAGATAATAGTTGCGTATGTTTGTTTGAAATCATATTCCGAAAATATTTGAAACGTACTATTGGTATTCCGTGTTTCTATCTCCTTATTTACGGTCCGTAGGATTTAAATACCTCTCGTAGTTCAGCGTCTTATTACAAACATTCTCGAAAACTGATATAGGAGAAATAGGTAAGTTCTTACTTAGAATGTTCGATTCAGGCTTTCAGTTATGTGATTCAGTGAAGAAGCTTGATAAAATTTTCTAAACTCGCGTCATACAGATTTTGCAAGAGCCTCGATTCCGAAAGCTTGCCGTTCGTTAAAGTGAAACCTCCAGTTAGACACCGTATCAAATAGCTAGAAGTTACAAAAATCGTAACCCTGGGAGTCACATTTTCTTCATTTAACGAGTCAATATAAAAAAGAGCCGGTCCCAGTGGCATAGGGGGTTAGCACAATGGCTCTCGAAACTCAAGATCGCAATTAAAAAAAAATATATAAAAAAAAAATAAAGAAAAATTTGGAGCCATTTTTTGAGAAAATTTTTAAAATGTCCCAGGGGTGTCATGTCAAGTATCTCCAAATTTTAAAGAATATTTTTCAAAATCGCGAAGCTTCGAGTCGAGCCAGAGCAGCCCCTGTCATCTTTCTTTCTCATTTAGATTTTTAACACTACCTGAACCTGCGCTTCCACAGAAAGACAGAACACGATCGTGCCTTCGTGTTGTCCACGTTTTGGAGGTATGTTTCCAGCATTATTGAGATCGATACCGCGAGAAAACAAGGTATAAATGATGGAAAAGGCGAAAATAAGGCAAAATATCAAAAGCTACAATATGCAACAAAAAAGGCAAAATTAAAATATGTTAAAACAACACCAGAAGTACAATTAAGTGATTACTATCGTTAAAAGTAATACAATCGTAACATAGAAAAAGAGATTTTGGCAAACTTCCGGGCTCTTGTGGTTTCCAATCCCAATGGTGTAGAAATCACGTAAGAAGGTAGAAAAAACGCTTGAAATGTGTAGTTCTTCCGAACTCGTATGTGAGTGAACTTCGCACTCGGAATGTACCAGTTGGCCTGTACGTTAAAAATAAACTTTCTTTTGTAGAGCACTCAGAAACTGAAAAGATTAATCCAGCTCAGTCCAACATTCTCGTAACTCATATCGGCAACATCTCCACAGTGTTCGCACATTGAAGTCGCTCGTGTTTTCAAGCAGAAACTTCTTTTATTTTACGCTTAAAGTTATCTTAGGAGTCCCGATTGCCAAAAATAATTAGAGATTACAATCCTAGAGGAAAGAGAGATGTTAGAAGTCCTTCAGAAAGATGGGAAAAGTTTTTTTTGGGTGAAGTCGGATCAGGTATCGCCTGTCCTGCAAGGGAAGTCTGTCCTGCATCGCCGACACCTAAGCGTCTGCTACACCTACACCTACACGCTACACCTACGCGTCTGTCGTATCGCAGAGGATTAATTCTAGGACTACAAAATTCATTAAGACCTTTCTATTCTGAGTAAAATTTGTATTCGCATGTCATTTCTTGCCTTTCGTCAGGGATCAAAAAAACAAAAATTGATGGGAACGGCAGACAAATTGGAGCCAGAGAAGGGCGAAGGATATCGAGAGAGTTGGCGAAAGGTGTGCCTTCGTGCTCAGTTTCTCTGAAATGCATCCAACTTCTTACTACCATTTCAATTTATTTTCTTGCTTCATTATTTCTCTATTTACTGTGAAGACCTAGTTTTTTCCTACATTCTCGTTAGTGAGATAAGCTCCCACGACGAAATTTCAACGTTGAAATAAGTGTGTTAAGCAACTTCGTATAGCGAAGGAGTAAGAGATTTACTCGTAGCTGTCTTAATTTTCTTCCCCCCTGTAAGTATTTTACGGATATTTTATGGGGCCTCCAATTTTTCTGAAAGTCCATGGTATCAAATTAGTGTTTTGTACCGTTGCTATTGATAGAATTAAAATTAATATTGTTTTTCTCATACTAACTTCTTAGAATATTATAGAGCATGGATTTTAATATTTTCGATTACTTATTATTATTATTATTATTATTATTATCATTATTATTATGCTTGGTGATTTTATTGGGTTGAATAGACACATCATCTTTAGTTAAATCCACGTTTGTTATATAAGAAACTGTTAAATTTTTATTCAAGGTTTTGATTATCACTTCTGCTTTAATTTAATTTGTTTTGGATAGTACACAAATGTGATCACTTTAATTTGTTCCCTAGTCACACTAGAAATCTCCATAATTAAAGCCGCAAGTTCATCTCACTCAAACTGGACCCCTACCAAGAAAGGGGAAAACTGGGAAAACGTACGACAGAGTAAAACAGTCACTTTTGCTCAACTCCATCGTAGGATTTTATGCCGCTTAGACGATTTATTTGTTAATGTGGCACCCTTGGCAGTCGGTGGTCGAGAAATGTCCCTCTCAATCTGTCCTCATTAGTCTTTAAGTTATGCGCATACATTTATTTATCGCCTCGTATTTAGTTTATTTGTTAGATTGTTTATAGAATTTTATATGTTTTTACGTTGTCATTGTTATTAATGAAGAGTTCATTCCTGACAGGCATGAACAATGAATTCGTGACAGGATGACATGACCTGCTTTCGTTTCGTTTCTTTCGTCTAACTCTCGTGTCATATAAACTATACCTATTCGTCATTTGTTCTTCTACTATTTCTTTTAGTATTTTGCTCCTTTCTGCAGACAGCTTCCTTTCTCTCTGCGGATCACCGAGTGTCTTCCTAAGACAGCTGGACAAGAAATGCTCTAGCGTTCTAAGACGGGTCATTGTCTTGTATATCTTTTACAATGCTTCTCTATCGAGTTAAAGAATCCGTGGAATAAAGAGCGATTCTCCATGGTGGCATGTCTTCTCAATTATTTCTTGTGAATACGCGTTCCATCCGAAATTTTCAGCATTTTTGTGAGTTATTTTTATTTTTTTTCCTCTATGCATTTTTGCTCGAATAGTGTGAATTTGGTATTGGGAAAAGACTCAAGTTATTTTTTCACCCATGCGTGTTAAGAAAGGTGATGTCACGATGCAGCGTGTGTGCGTCTCTAATTTTGGAGCTTACGCTTCATTTCCTGCCCCTTTTGAGACACCTTCCACCGTGTGTTCGTTTTGATTCGTTGGTTTGTTTTGTTTTGATTTGATATTGATATGCGGCGGCGATGTAACGGTCAGCGTATCGGGCTGTTATACCCAAGTTCGCGGGTTCAAACCCGATCGAACCCGTAGATTTTTAAGGGCGAAAAAAAAAGCCTTCCTTCGGAGGGGAAGTAAAGCCGGCTGTCCCATGTTAGTAGATTTACTGCATGTAAAAAATCCTCAAGCCTAAAGGAAGCCTCTGAGCTAAATTCAAATTGCCTGTTTCGTCGCCCAAGTAATACCTTCTTTCTCCCCTAGTAGGTGAAAGGAGCGTTACGAAATTTGCGTGGTCAGACAGGAGAGCAGGCCTCATGGCCTGAGTCTCGCCGCGTAAAATAAGGCATTCATTCATTCCATTCAGCTAATTTTGTCTTACGATCTTGCCTGTCGAGATTTTTCAATGGGCTCTCCTCAGCACATCATTTATTAACACGTGTAAGTATATTATAATGTTACAGAGTGGTAGTTCGTCTGGAAAGAATAGCATCATCTAGAATATTTAAAAGTTGGTGAGATTTCGTGATAAGTACTATTTCATAGGCTAAATAACAGTTTAGTTTAGAAGTAGTGAGTGTACGCTTTGTCTTAATTATGAACTTTGGGGGGGGGGGGATTGTGATTAAGGGCATTTTTCTTATCACGTGAAACCGACTTCAATTTTTAGAGAAAAGCTTTGAATGGTGTACGCAGGTCGATGAGTTCACAAGGCCCATGCTCCCTCTTCTGAGCTTCTGTTTCCATCCCAGCAGCCGTTCCCTAAGCCGCTCCCCCGCTGTGACTCGACTTCCCAGATGCCGGCCAGCATCAACGCTTCCGCGAGGAGGCTTCTTGTTTCCAAGCCCGTCTAAACCCCTTTGAAAGTAACGAAATTCCCCCACTCCTTCCCGCCCCCTCCGTCCGAAGCCGCTCCGCTCCACAGGTATCCGCCATGATGACGTGGCATTCGGGGCGGTGGGGGCGGCGGCCGGGGCCCGACAATCCCTGCCCCGCAAAACAGGAGCAACTACGCCGGCCGAAAATACATCTGACTCCAGCTTCGTCGGCGCCTTTTATATCTAAAGTACACCTCTTAGGAGGCTGCAGATAATGAAAAAGCTTGTAAAAAACGAATGTAAAATGCGCATATATTGATGGTTATATGAAAACCATCTTTTGCTAGGCAACTTAATACTTACGGGCTGTTTTTCTCCTCAAGAGGTTTTTTAAGTGGAGATTAAATGTGTAATTTTTATATTAATGTCTATGAATGTTTTAAAATCTAGAAGACTAAAAGCAGGTCACCCTCCTACGTCTTATAAAACGTAATAAAACGGGGTAATTTACTTACTTTTGCACATGCCTTTGGCAGAATTGATGGTGTCTAACTTTCTGTAGTGTTAACCCTCTTTTCTTTCTTCAGAGTTTCTTGACTAGTGTTAATTTCAAACTATTGAATATTGTTGAGAAAAATGAGGACTTGGGTTTCGTCCTTATGAGAGGCTCAGGATGTCTTTCGGATGGGAAAAAATAGTAGGATTTCTTAAGAACAAGTACGTTCTTTCGCGATTTTGAAAAAGACTTGCCAATAACTCGGTTGTTTTCAGCAAGAAATTACCGTCAATTTTCATGATTTAAGAATTAAAAAAGAAACAAAAAACACGAGAAAGAACTCGTTCTGCGATTAGTACGGCTCAAGAAGAGCCCATGCATATTGAAAATGTATCTTTTTATTTTCTGGATGGACATTTATGACGAGCTTGAAATATTAATAGTACAGAGATTTAAATAGTGGAACAAATGTGACATTTGTGATGTTCAGTCTGTTGAGTGATTGAATTTTAAACTAAACATGTCAATTCTGTTAACTGTGGTGTAATATTGCAAAAACAACGTAATAAAATGCCTTTTATATTTTCCACAACTATTGATATCGGAATAAAACTCCGAATAAATGAAAAAGTAAAAATGTTCCTTTTTGTTCGAGAGTTTACTTAACCGTCCTAAATGTTATTACGAGAAAGTTTGTGCTTTGTAGTATTTTTCCGATGTAACCTCGATACCGGAGGTTGTTTAACCGTCCTAGATGATATTACGAGAAAGTTTGTGCTATGTTAATTTTTTCGATATAACCTCGATTCTGGAGTTTATTTAAAGATCCTAAATGTTATTACGAGAAAGTTTGTGCTATGTTGTATTTTTTCTATATAACCTCGAATCTGGAGTTTACTTAACGGTCCTAGATGTTATTACGAGAAAGTTTGTGCTATGTTGTACTTTTCCGATGTAACCTCGATTCCGGAAGGAACAGAGCAGCGGCGTGCGCGCGGGGCGGACCACTCCCCGCCGCCGCCGCCGATGACCTGCACCGATAGCCTGAATACCGCGAAATGTATCATGAGCGGCAGGGAGCGGCGGCGGAACCGCGGGCGGGGGACCGGTCCGAGTCCGGGTCCGGGCCTGATCCCCGGCGCCTCCGCTGCGCTGTTGGAGCCCTGTACCGCAGCGCCCCGCGCCCCGCGCTCCGCCAACACCGTCGCCTTCGCAGCGCACCACCGCCCCTGCTGCTGCCACTGCCATCTCCGTAACCACTGCCGACACCACCGTCACCATCGTCACCATCGTCACACTCGCTACCATCTCCATCGCCGCGCACCACCACCCCTGCCGCTGCCCCAGCAACCGGCGCCATCTCCGCAACCACTCCTACCATCTCCACTACTACCACTACCACTACCGTCACCTCCGCCACCACCGTCACCATCATCACTCGCTACCATCTCCATCGCCGCACCCTACCACCCCTGCCGCTGCCGCAGCTACCGCCGCCATCTCCGCAACCACTCCCACCATCTCCACCACTACCACTACCGTCACCTCCGCCACCACCGTCACTATCGTCACTATCGCTACCGTCTCCATCGCCGCGCACCACCACCCCTGCCGCTGCCCCAGCAACCGCCGCCATCTCCGCAACCACTCCTACCATCTCCACTACTACCACTACCACTACCGTCACCTCCGCCACCACCGTCACCATCGTCACTATCGCTACCGTCTCCATCGCCGCGCACCACCACCCCTGCCGCTGCCCCAGCAACCGGCGCCATCTCCGCAACCACTCCTACCATCTCCACTACTACCACTACCGTCACCTCCGCCACCACCGTCACCATCGTCACTATCGCTACCGTCTCCATCGCCGCGCTGCACCAACCCTGCCGCTGCCGCAGTAACCGCCGTCATGTCCGCGACCACTCCCACCATCTCCACCACTACCACTACCGTCACCTCCGCCACCACCGTCACCATCGTCAGTATCGCTACCGTCTCTATCGCCGCGCTGCACCAACCCTGCCGCTGCCGCAGTAACCGCCGTCATGTCCGCGACCACTCCCACCATCTCCACCACTACCACTACCGTCACCTCCGCCACCACCGTCACCATCGTCACTATCGCTACCGTCTCCATCGCCGCGCTGCACCAACCCTGCCGCTGCCGCAGCTACCGCCGTCATGTCCGCGACCACTCCCACCATCTCCACCACTACCACTACCGTCACCTCCGCCACCACCGTCACCATCGTCAGTATCGCTACCGTCTCTATCGCCGCGCTGCACCAACCCTGCCGCTGCCGCAGTAACCGCCGTCATGTCCGCGACCACTCCCACCATCTCCACCACTACCACTACCGTCACCTCCGCCACCACCGTCACCATCGTCACTATCGCTACCGTCTCCATCGCCGCGCTGCACCAACCCTGCCGCTGCCGCAGCTACCGCCGTCATGTCCGCGACCACTCCCACCATCTCCACCACTACCACTACCGTCACCTCCGCCACCACCGTCACCATCGTCAGTATCGCTACCGTCTCTATCGCCGCGCTGCACCAACCCTGCCGCTGCCGCAGTAACCGCCGTCATGTCCGCGACCACTCCCACCATCTCCACCACTACCACTACCGTCACCTCCGCCACCACCGTCACCATCGTCACTATCGCTACCGTCTCCATCGCCGCGCTGCACCAACCCTGCCGCTGCCGCAGCTACCGCCGTCATGTCCGCGACCACTCCCACCATCTCCACCACTACCACTACCGTCACCTCCGCCACCACCGTCACCATCGTCACTATCGCTACCGTCTCTATCGCCGCGCTGCACCAACCCTGCCGCTGCCGCAGCTACCGCCGTCATGTCCGCGACCACTCCCACCATCTCCACCACTACCACTACCGTCACCTCCGCCACCACCGTCACCATCGTCAGTATCGCTACCGTCTCTATCGCCGCGCTGCACCAACCCTGCCGCTGCCGCAGTAACCGCCGTCATGTCCGCGACCACTCCCACCATCTCCATCACTACCACTACGGCTTCTGCCACTCCTGTCACCATCGCCGCACACCCCCACCCCTGCCGCTGCCGTAGCTACCGCCACCAAACCCGCCATCTCCGTAACTACACCCGCGATCATCGCCACTTCCTCCTTCGCCATCACAGTCGCCGCTGCCACCGCCATCATTCCCGCCACGTCCGCTGCCTGCGTTGCTCGTGACACCTCTTCAAGCACCTCTTCAGAGCGCCTGGACACGCCTCCAAGGGTCATAAAACGTTGCGATACTTCAAGTATCAGTTTCCTTTTGATATAATCGACGGTGAAATGGAAACAATTATATTACAGGCGTAAGAATTCATTTTATAAGATAATTAATTTTATGTGATATGAAAAGAGTTATTTTCTCTCTGTGATTTCTTCGTACATTTCTCTGAGGGGGGGGGTGAATGTCTTTCTTTTTTCACTATTGTTTTGTGGAAAATTTTATATAATTTTTCTTTGAACTAAAAAAATTATACTGATGATTTTAAACCAAAATAATGACAAATGTGGTTTCCCAGAAGGGTAAATGCATTGCTAATGATCGAATATCAAGTTACGTCATTTCTGCTGCAAATATTTCACACATACAATGTAACAAAACTGATTTATTTTTCTATTAACCATGTATAATATACTCTGAAAGCTGAATGTGTAAATACAATGGAACATTTATATTGTGTTTATTTTATTTGCCCCAAACTAAATAGTTGTAGTTTCGAACTGAATATGCTGCTTCGATGGAGTAACCAAATACATTGCCAACTGAAATGCAGGTAACGAGCGTACCCGTGCGACTCGCATATTAAACCTCACCCTCTACCCTATGTTTCTATTTCCTTATTAAGTTCGGAATATATCTTTTTCTTCAAAACCCTCTTATATAGGATCTTATATAGGGCGAAAAAATCCGTCGTACGCCTTCCTTCGGAGGGGAAGTAAAGCCGGCTGTCCCGTGTTAATAGATTTACTACATGTAAAAGACCCTCAAGCCTAAATGAAGCCTCTGAGCTAAATTCAAATTGCGTGTTTCGTCGCCCAAGTAATACCTTCTTTCTCCCCTAGTAGGTGAAAGGAGCGTAACGAAATTTGCGTGGTCAGACGGAAGAGCAGGCCTCATGGCCTGAATTTCGCCACGTAAAATAAGGCATTAATTAATTCATTCATTCTTATATTCCGTGACTTGTTCTACATGTCTCCTTGTAATGGATAACAATAAAATGCATCCCTGCCAATACAAACTATTTTTATGTAACGTTATTACAGAGCAGAGAGGTACACTCGTGGAATTCAATCGCGTAGAATATCAAGTAATTAGTTTAATATCGCATACAGTCGCAGATTCTACAGGATCTGAGCAAGTGGGGTAGAATCGAGGAAGCGTCGAACAAGCAAAAATGTAAGAATCTTCAAGAAGATCTCATCCCGTAGAACAAGGTGTGAGAGACGTTCTTTGAGTCCACTGGCCTCACAATTTTAGTTTTTAAGGCTCTTAAACTCTTAATTTAGGATTTATTTAACGATATAGAGTCAAAAATCAGACAGTGTTGCTGGTTGCATTTAACATGAATATTTAAATGCTTTTTTTTTTTTTTTTCAACAAATCATTCATATTTGTAAAGTCAAAGTGCAATGCGTCAAGTCTCCGTGATATTCTCTTTCATGAGACACCTCATTTATAAAGATTGGTTGCGTGTGAGATCTACAAAAAATATGTATACTACTGAAATAATATGAAGCGATTCCACACCTTGTTCATTGAATAGCAATGTCTATCCTACAATAAAACTCACAAACAACTACATATCATTATTGTGCTATTTGCGTATCCTGTGTCTTTTCTGGTTCCTCTTCCCTACACTATGTTTCTATGAGATTTTAAAAACTATACTTATCTGATCTTACATGAATAGGCCCACTAGTTTTGACCGATGCACTACCGTTTAGGTAACCCTTTGCTGTTTGTAAAATTCTTTTCGCCATTGTTTATTCTTTTTAGTATCTCTTACGCGGTATATTCTGTTCGCTGTTTCGACGAATGTAACTCTTTATCATCTCAAGATCCATGCAAACACAATCGCCTCAATAAAATATAAATCGATATTCGCTTGAGTCTTTAAATATCGATAATTAATTGATAGCTACTTAATTTATAGTTAATTGATGAATTGATTAATTGATTGCTCTTATCGCAATCTTCTGTTGTCCACGTTGTCCACGATCCAAGTTGTCCACGTACGACTTCTTTATTCCACGCCCAGTACCTAAATGATTGGTCGTAGTTAAAATTGATCAATGCTTTGATGAATTGATGAAATAAAATGTTACATGATATGAATGAGGGTGATAGAAATCATAATACAATGGTGGATTGAGAAAGAGTGAAAAATGGAGAATTCCAAGAAAACATGCCGCGGGCCCTCTTTGTCCATTAATTCCACATAGTTCAACGGAGATTTGAACCCAGATGGGGAAACGTAACTCGCTGACGGCTACGATGGGCCGCCCCGGTTCATGCACCTCTTTATTACGAAGCCAGTTCCATAGCCTAGTAGCGATTCTTGGGAGTGTGTAAATGATTTGATGGTTAGGTGATCGTGATTACATGACTTGTACGATGATGAAGCAATGGTGGAGTGACGCATGGAAAACGGGAGAGCACCTAGAAAATCTGCCGCAAGCCCGCATTGTCATCCACAAACTCCACATGCATCGACCGAAATTTGAGCTCCAGAACCCAGAGGTAAAGGGCGAGTGCTGTGACCACTACATCTCGGGTCGCCCCTCTTCATGGTTTTCGTCGGTGGATATCTCCGTATTTCTCGCTCAACAGCTGCCTCTCTCCGCACCTCCAACTCTCAACATGCTCTCCTCTCCTTAGCCATCTTGTTCTTCTAGTCTAGGGGCTCCAAACGGTCTCCGTAATCGCTCCGTTTGAAGCCTTCTGGTCACGTGGACGAGTGTAGGATGAAAAAATCTATTTTGATGAATTGTGATGTATTTTTTAAAAATCAATTTGAAAACGGTGTTCAGGGACGATGCTATACTCTCAGAAACGTCTGGATTAGTTTTAATGTTAAAGTACATGAAGTATTTTTCATGTATGCAAATTAAATTTAATGTACACGTACAGTACTTTAGTGTACATGTACATTAAATTTAATGTACCTGCACTATTACATTTAATGTACACATGTACGTTAACAGTCGTACATTAAATTTACATTGATTTTAATTTAAGCATTCAATTTAATGTATATGTGCATTAATCTCCCTTTAATGTACCAGGTAAATTAAAATTTATGTACAGTCGTACATTAACTCTACATTAAATTTTAAGTAATTTCTGACAGTGTACCTTTTACGCTGCTGTATCCGTCATTTTTTACTTTCTACTACTTCATTGCCTTTGTAAAAAATGCTTTCTTTTTCATGTAATTCGTTTTTCCAACACAATAATTGATCCATGAAAATAATTGAAATTGTTGAGAAGTTAGGCAATGTCCCAGGAATGAACACGACAATAACATTTCAAAACAATTGCTACACAAGGGTAATTGAAGCAAACAATAGGTCCCGATCATCATTAAAGAGATCAAAATCGAAAAGTGGGCCGAAAAAGGAATGCTATAGATGTATCATGTAAACCGAGGGGCAAATGAAATACTTAAAGTACGTATTTACGTCAAAACGTAAAATAGCCATCGGCAAAAATAAATGTTTTTTTTCTTACATTTAGAAATCGCTGAATTCGGTTGATTTAATTTAATTTAGATTTATTTAATCACTTCCTGAAATGTATCTCCTTGTGGAAATACACGATCGACAATGTCAGTGAACTTTTCCCCATATGTTTTTCCATCCCGTTTTCTTTTTATCTTCAAACACAATTTCCCACGTTACATGCTAGCATCTCTTTACTAATGAGCAAATTCTGCGAACAGGATTTTGAAGAAACGCTAGAAAGCAATTTTCTTCCCATATAGTGCACAGCATAGTGTTGCATCCCATAAATGCGATTCATGTTAGACGTTTTGTTTCGCTACGAAGTCCTAACTTACCGTTTGTAGAAGAGTTTCCTCCTCTCATTAGTAGGTGTTAGGGGGAACTTTCCTCAAGACCTAAGATTCATAGCCAACATCAGCAAGAAACAGTGTTTTGCAGGAAATTATGATATAAATTTCTTTCCCATCGTTCTAGAAACATCAAATACAATTATTTTCTATAAATGAAAATGCAGCTATTATTGTAAATAAATATAAAGGAGTATAAATATATATTAAGTTATTTATTTTAATTATTTTATTTTATATAGAAAAGAAGATTTGTGTAAAGACATGTTCCTTGATTTTATATGGCAATCAAAATGAATAATATACTAACATAGTGTAGTTAATATCTGCTACACTTAATTACCTGAGTTCTAATATCAAAGTGGATTTAATATTTTTGCGAGTTGGAAACACTTTTGCGGCAATATTATATTACATAAACGTCATACATAATGCGAGAAAGTACATGCTGCTTTAGCACCACTAGTTATCTTGTGTTATATTGGTTATCAGAAAATGCGTTTCTAAAATAAATGAGCTTTGAATTTCTTTGCAAGGATCTAGAACCTGCCGATGAAACGAATAAGAAAATCTTTTAAAGATGAGATGTGATGCTAATTTTTAAACATATTTCGTCTGAAAAATCTACAAAATATTTCTGTGAGGAATATGGATTATATCCAGTTCTTTTAATCTTTACAATTATGAGTTTATTTAGAGAAAACAAGCTTTTATAATTCTCACCTTACCTGCTGATTATTGGCGATCTCGGTCGCTGGCCGACAGTGAGAAAGGGAATCGAATTCTGGTGGTTCTTGAGGGATGGAAGATGAATCGAGATTAGATGAAGATTTTGGATACTATGCTGCCCTCCTGCAACATTGTGCAGGCTGTTCTTTACAATAACTGTTGAAAAGTCAGGCGCTGTTAGTTTACCTTTTCCTGAGCTACTGGTTGTAAAAAAGAATTTTTTTCTATAGTATACAGTTTGTGAAGAAAGGCATTATATTAAAAAATGAAAATTAGTTTGTGTTAATTTTTATATTTTCTCGTTTATCCACACAAAAAACGAATACTGCTCGGTCACTTTCAGCATTACAAGCGAGTCATTTCCTAGTTTGTAATGAATCTTAGAAAAAGCGACAAGTGGTGTTTATCTTCACGAAAGCAATGGAGCATGTCGGTTTCTGTGACTTGCTTTGCTGTGTTTCACTTCGTTAAAAAAACGTTAAAATCTGTGTATGACGTATACGGGAGAACATTATCTGCCTACGTTATCTTGAATACCAGAATCCCATCCCAACATTTTAACTATAAATATTTGGAAAATGAAGTTATAATAATAATAATAATAATAATACCTTGTAAGAATTAATTGACGTAGTCTATCCCGTTCTGTGCTTCCGCTTCCTCTGAAACGGTAGTGATGTGTAACTTTCAACACGACCGTTGCTGTCACTGCATCCTTTTGTGTGTGTGTGTGTTTTTTTTTTTTTTTTTTTTTTTTTTTTTTTTTTTTTTTTTTTTTTTTTTTTTTTTTTTTTTTTTTAACTCTACAAGTAAGTTGTCCAAAGGGTTCAAAGAGAGACGCGAAAATAAGAAAAAGCAGGTTAAAATCACAAAAAATGAGGAAGAGGAATCAAGAATTTGTTAATTTCTACGTTCTCTGAAATTAAATGAAAGAAATCCCTTTCAAAACATATTAAAGAGAGAGAAATTAAAAATTTTGTCGCTTCGTATCGTAAAAATAGCGACTATCTTGAATTGAAAAAATTAAAATTGTGAAAATTAGTTGAAATATACGGACATGAAGGATTTTTCGAAAGTTCTACCTCAGATGTGAATCTCTAGAAAAAGGTGTTCGAGAGGTCAGAAAGCACATGCCCCTGTCTTCGCCTCTAAAGATGGCTCCACACATTCGGCATTGCCGTGCAGCGAGCTAGCGGCTCGCACAATCCCGAGCAGCTGACGTGTTCGGCGAATGTTCGCTCCCTTTGATGTGTGCAAAAGACCGACACACGATGGATAGGACGAGCACCGAATGTTCGTCACTCGGGAAATAGCAAGCAACTCATCCACACTACTCGGGATTCGGCGAGCGGTTGCTCGCTGTTCGCCGAATAACGAATGTATGGAGCCGCCTTAATGACGGCTCCACACATTCGGCATTCGCCGAGCAGCGACCTAGCGCTCGCCCAATCCCGAGCAGCTGACGTGTTCGGCGAATGTTGATGGATGGTTGAATGTTGACGGACCTTTCATGTGTCCAAAAGACCGACACGCGGTGGGTAGGGCGAACACTGAATGTTCGTCACTCGGCAAATAGCAAGCAACTCATCGACACTACTCGGGATTCGGCGAGCGGTTGCTCACCGAAAAACGAATGTGTGGAGCCGTCTTAAGAATCAGCAGCCCCGCAAGCCCTAGGCGGAGATCCCCGACCCCCGCGCTCGGGCGGCGGCGCGCGACCGTCTCGCCACCTGCGCCCCCTCCTCCCCCGCCTCAGCCCAATCCCCGCCGCGCCGCGCCGCGCAGCGCCACCCGCATCCGCCTGCGCCTAATTGCCACCGCGGGCGCTGCCTCTTCCTCGCCAATGCTCGGCTGCCCCGTCGCAGCCTCCAGCCTCACCTCCGGCGCCCCTTCTCCTTCCTCACCTCTGCACCACCACGTCAATCACCGCTTCCGTCTTTTTTTAAATTTTTTTATTTAAGGTCGCATCAACATGTAGGTCATTAGTGACCACTATTGGTGTTAACGTTATGGTAACTAGGAAGGTGAAACGAAATGGTGATGATAAGGAGTGAAAGGACGAACACACATGCAACCATGCCCAAGGTGGGAATCGAACCCGCGACCCTTCGATTCGAGATTACTATGACATTACTGCCTTGGCGATTTCGGCCACCGGGCCGCCTGCTTTCGTCTTTGTCTCCGCTTCCTCCTACTCTTTCTCCGCCATCTTCTCCGTCTTCACGGTCGCCGCCTTCTTTATCTCGTCAGCCGCCAACTTCTTCGATTTCGCTTCAACCTCGACCTGTGCCTCATCTCCCGTGCTCTCCGTCGGCACCACTACCTCTCCGCTGCCACCACTTCCACCTTTTCTTGCGCTGTCTCCTCTGCCGCTTCTATCAATTTTTCTTCATCCGCCCCGTCGTTTCTCCTCTGCAGTTTGTCCCCCGCCGATTCTTCCCCATATTCTCTCCTCCGCCCTCATCAGGGTCAACTACTTCATCACGGTCACCGCCAGCGCCTTCACCGGCATCACCTGTGCCTTCTCCGGCTCCACCGGTCTCACCGCCATCGCCTCCACGACAGACTGCATGCCGCCGTCGCCACGTCCATCGCCGCCAACTAATTCGGCCCTGCAGTACCTGCTTCCTGTATAGAACGATTTTCCTAAGGATGAGCCAGAGTCACAGTTCGCGAAAACAAGTGAACATCACATGTATTTCAGAGAAGTATCCCTCCGCCGCGACAGCTGTTCAGCCCCTTCGTAAAGTGTTTGGTTATGGCTCCTGAGAAGACATCCCTATGCAGAAGTCTAAGAGTTTCGCTAAGGTATATGCACGTACGCGAGTCCGGGAAATATTTAAATTTAATTACTAATATGGAAAATCTCTTAACATGCTCTCACAACCAGTAAAAGATAACTGCCTCGAATGTAAATAGAAAGCTCTCAATCACAGCTCGCCACACAACAGCACAATAGACGGACACACGTGCACCAGTGCGCATCTCGGTTTTAAAATAAACGTAATATTTATCACATAAAAAGTAAATTCAATGTAATGTTTACAGAAAAAAGCATTTTTAGAGAAGAGCACATAACACTGCACATCCTAATTTCAGTTATTTCTCGCGGAGCAGTATATTTTTGTCGGACGAGGACACAAATATAGTCACAAAAGGAAGCGTCGAAGCCATTTACAAGTTAGCTGACTGCAAACGAACGAATGCAGGAAGGGAGTCCATTGGGCTCGAGGGCACGACGACCACAGAACCTCCAGTTATGTTGCCAGCACTAGCTGTCACTTTGGCTCATCCTTAAGAAAATCGCTCTATACCTGTCTCTTGCATCTCCCTCGTTTCCTTTCCCGCCGCTGTCGTCGCTGCTTCCTCCTCGTCCTCCTCCTCCTCCTCCGCCAGCGTCTACGCCGTGCCGTCGCCCCCGCCTTCGCCTCCGCCGCCGGCGCCGCCGCGTGCAACGCACTCCCGTGCGCTGATTCTTAACTTACGGCGGCGGCCGTGCGTCTTGTGGCGTTCCACCATCTTGCCTTGGCGCGCGATGTACCCTTAATTAACCGCCTCGGAAATCACTACGCACGTTTTCATATTTATTTCGGCCAGTTATGGATCACGTGAAGGAATAATAATCTCGTTAATGGGCGTGTCCTTGAGAATGGCGGCCTCGATGGAGCAGACACTAGAACTTGCAGTAGCGTTGAAGTGATTGGTTAAGATTTTAGCGCTGTGTCGAATATGCCGCCGACGAGGAAACCCAAATAATTCTGTTTTTTTTTTTTTCTGAATGTTAACTGGGCATGAATTTTAGATTCAGAAATTTGTCATGATTAGGGTATTTTGGTGGGAAAGGATAACTGAAAATGATGCAGATGAAGCTTGACCTTTGGTATTAAGCATACGCGAGCAAACGATGAGTGAAGTTCACATGAAATTCTTAGAAGTTTGAATATGAGATATCAAAAACGTACGTTTCTTGTCTTGATGACTTGCCTTTTGTGTGTGTTTGCACAGAGCGTACTTGAAAATCATTGCATGTTGCAACTTTCTTACACCAAAAAATATTACAGCAATATACTAACTCCACCAGCAGAGGCGAAAGTGATGTTCTTTATTGTAAATACAGGGAAAGGAGAATCTAAAAGGGAACATACTAGATCAAAGAGAACATCTGTTACAATCAGTTTCGAATTTTGCATAACCTTTTTGATAGCAGATATTGTAGTATTTACAAGAAGTTTAGCCCTTTATCGCCGAGTTGCGGCCATTTAAATTGTAAATATATGTTTCTTTTTCAAAATTAATAATTAAAATATTTTTAATAAATTAATTCAAATGGTAGTGAATAGAACAAATTAAATTTAAAAAATCAATATTAGTTGAAATATTATCAGTGTAATTATTGCGTACAAATAATCATTATTATTGTAATAATACTAAAATGACAATCTGGTGAGACATCCAGCGTTGACGGTACATTTCGACTCCCATAATTACCTACAGGAATCGCTGCAACAGTGGTTCCGGTAATCACTAGGGGGCGGATTTTGATGACCTACAACATCGCCAAAAATTATCAATAAAATGCTCCTAAAATATTTTAAATATGCCCTAAAAGAAAAAAAACGTAAAAAATATTATCAAAATCCGATCAGATGAAGAACTCTAGCTGTTGGATACTTACCGATGTAATCGAGGCTGTTCCTATTCGTTAAAGTGAACTCAGCTTTCAAACTGTTGGTTTGGACTGTTCTTTACCACAAAATATCTGTCTTTAGTTTACGCGAAATCAGCCGAACCGACAAAGGACCTGATAGGCGTCACAGAAACCGTAGATTACATACTACTAGATGTACGTACTACTCACAACGGCCGACATTACAAATTCTGAGCGAAGAAATCGAATAGGCTACTCAGGAAGTCTGTGGAGAACATAAGTTGCTTCTCGCAAATATTATATGAAGCAAGTACCATTCAAATGATGAGAAAATCGATGAAACCAACGAAAAATGCGTTAAAAATGACAGGAAAGATAAAAAATGACTTTAGTCAAAATTGAAGAAAAATGCAACAAAAAAATGACGCATAAAAATGTGTCATTTCCTTTTCTTATAACATACAATTAATGTCTATACTAAATGGCATTTTCCTAAAGTGAAAAGAAAAATATTGACATTTCATTAGAAGATCCGCCCGTTAGTAATCACTCATTACTTGAGGCGTTCTTCAAATATGCGATCTCATTGGCACCGAAATTGCCGAAGGATTTAATTTACGCAGGGTTCTTTTATATTTCGCAAGCCCAATTTGGCCATTGTGGATGTTCCGCCCTACGAAAATCTTCGCACCTCGACCTCATCGAACGCGCTTTCTGGTGTTTGAGAGACCAGCAAGCTAATTACTCACACATAGAGGAGTGCTACTTTTTAAAACGACCCCCTCAAATTAGTTTTCAAACAATCCTTGCCGCTACGCGTGCTCCATTTGGTTCTCCCGGGTATCGACTGGGACGGCAGCTCCGCGGGCGACCGCCTGAAATGAGGAGGGAGCGACGTGCGGACAGTTTAAGAAGTCGTAAAGGGGGCCGTGAATGATGGAACGACCGTGAGGGGCGTAAATTTTCGGGCGGGTTGTCAGAAGAGGAGGTCTATTTCTCGTTGAGGCGTTTACGCTGGTTGTAAACATTACGATGACTCGGAACATAAAATTTGCAAAATACTAATATTAGAAACATTTATATCTAAGTAGATGAGGAACAAAGCAATGAGAACGTCGGTATTGATAAACAAGTTATCTCATTGAAAAGTAAAGACCCTGCTTGTATAGACGTCTCAAAATATTCTGCGACTACAGTACAGGCTCTTCCTTTCAGGGAATATTTTTAAACCAGCATGCGAAGGCAATCTGTTTCTCTCCTAATATTGCAATGAAGTGTGGCAAAATTAGTAAATTGTGGATAAAGGGAGGTAGTAAAAGTTGTTAAAATAAAATTAGTTCTCATTTTATTTTCTTTATTGAAGTTGATCACTGGCTGCGATATTGTGCGTAGTTTCGAGTTCGGAACTTGTAGCACCGTAGACCAGTTGGGCTCAAATCCCAACGATAAGAGAATTGGCGATGAGTCGAAACCATTGAATGAAAATTATAGATGCCGCTGGCTGCTGTGATCGGTCGTGTTCATGGTTTCCGGTTCTTTCCTGGTATAGATCGAGGCAGTAAACCAGGGGCGCTCTCGTCTGGATTGATTTTTTTCGTGTTTCCGGGCGCGTCAACTGCTTTGGTCATTAGTCCCGTTAGTGTAGTGCATGCTTTTTCTCGGGAGATGGCGGTGATCTTCCCCCGCTGGATGGCGAGATCCGGCGCCGATCTACCGTCGGCTAGTGGGGTATCCCTACTCACGAGTCGAGCATCAGGATCATTCTCCATATCCGTGAAGCCCATCCTATCATAATGTAGAAACCGTTAACTGGTTATTAAATATGGTTAACGGAAAAACGGCGAAAGAAAATTAAAATCGATAAGTATTTAGTGGGGGTTTATGAAATTTTATTATCTTATCTCGTGCACCAACTGTGAAAAGTTATCATTTTTAATATAGAAAATAGTACACTTATATTTCATTACCCATTTTCTTTATGCTATTATGTTAATTAAAACGTATCGGTCGAATACTTCATGAAATCATGAATTTTTTTCTCTGATCTCAAGATAAAGAAAAAATTGCCTTTGAACATTCGAAAAATCCACTAAATCTTGAAAAGACTGTCTATTTGGGTGCATTGCTACTGCTATAAAACCAAACTTCCTTTGAAATTACTATACGTAAATTTTCAGAATCACGTCTTTATTCCAGTTCCATAAAAGGTATCGTGTGTTGTATTATTCCTTGCTTAGCGAATGTACTACAGGTTCCCGCTTGTATTTGGAAGGAATTCGGTCGCCTGGATACCAGTGTATCGGCAATTCAACCAGTGTCGATTGACGTTCTGAGGGCTGCTTGAATCGCAAAATAGGAAACGATTGAGGGCTGTCGCCGCGCTCATAATGCTTTCGCTGCTGAAAGCTCCGAATGGTTCCAGTCACGTTGGGGACTCACCCTCGCAGCAACCTAACAACCCTGGTTCTTTCTAATTTTATCTCCTGATGAAGTGCCTCGAATTGTAGAAAATTTCATTCTGAAGGTTAGACAGCATCCTCACAATATCCTTTCATAGATCAGTTTAGTTACAGTTAATATAGCCTACGCGATTAAAAAAAAATTGGGGAGACGGTTTATTTGTGTTAACAAAGGTATTCTATGGAGTTGTAGCACAATACAAAGATATCTCATTTTGAGTGAGATGTGAGGCGAAGGACTAAAAGATTGAGCCGTCTGAGGTTCGGTACGCACTCGTGTTTGACCTAAGGTATCCAGTCGCCTAGAAACAAGTGTATCCGCAATTCAAGCCGTGCCGATTGACTTTCCAATGAGTTTGGCTTTGAATTCCCAAATGGGAAATGAATAAGTGCCAAAGCAGCGCTCGTCATTCTTGTTAGGTGGAGATATTCAAGTGGCCCCAGTGTGTGTTAGCGCTGGGTCCCCGACTTTGCAATAAGTTAGCAATCTAGATACTCTAGTATTCTTTTTGCCCTACTGCTCTGTGAGGTCCTGTAGGGTTGTGCTTCTTGTCCTTCGCGAGATCTGCCCGTAACACGTTGAAGCCTACTCGCCCATTTACCAAATCTGTGCTGGGCGAAAATTGTGGTTTGCGTTTACTCCGGATTTGCAGGATGAAAGCTTGATCACACCAACTGGCAGCACCATTTTTGTTGTGCGAATTCTAATGTGGTGTTGTTGACGTTCTTATGAGAAGAAATAAAAGAGGTCATCTTCGTCAACATATTATTTTTATTAAGATAGCCGGCTTTCGACGGCTTTGCCGTCACCGTCAGTCTCGCTGGTTTCAGCACAGTCTACCCACTTTTGACGATGACGGCCTTTGTTGTTGTTGTTGTTGTTGTTGTTGTTGTTGTTGTTGTTGTTTAATACCGTGTGGACGTTACCTAGTAGGACCACTTCAGATTTCACGGGAGAGGAGTGTCATTGGCTAAATGGCCACCCAGATGTGTCGTGTTTTCCCAGGCTCCTTCGCCAATCTGGAAGGCTAGGCATACTGTTGGTTATATCTCTAACGCTCAGTTTAGTTTCACGATCCTACGGAATTTAATAAAATGAGGGAGGTCTGCTGTGACTGTTTTTAGATTTGCAAGTAATGAGCATGATTTCTGGTTTTTGGTGATTTAATGATATATGTATAGAAGATTGAGCTGTCTATTTGCTTTTACTACAGAATCCATGAATCTGCTTAAAGGTTTACACGCTCTTCGTGCATAACCATATATATGTAATCTCGCTCATCAGCCTCGTGAGGCTAGGGCCTGCCATGGTGCCCCAGCCTGACGGCTATTGGCTCGGGGAACCTGTGGTAAGCAAGTCGCCATTCCTAACCTAATTTATGTGGAATTCTCTGCCTGAGAGACGTTTTCACGTTGTCATGTAGCTATATGAACTGGGACCTGACAGTGACAAGCGACAACATTTTTGTCCTATTCGTGAATCGAAATCGGGGTCGCGACACGGATAGCGAGCTTGATACCCATGAGCCAACATAGGGCTCTCATGCACAGCTATGCACTAACGTAATTGTTGAAATATATTATTGTTGAAATACACTTGTGATTCGATCATCACTTTGAATCGTTCTCTTTGTTGTTCATAAGATCTTCGCTTTGCTTGTAGTGTGTGAGTTCAGAAGTTTTGCTCATTGTAGCGGACTGTATTATTGAAGGAACATTGAATACATAACGGCGTGTGAAGAACATTAGAGACTTGTAAAGCCAAAAAAGGTCTAGTCACGTAAGAGCCTGTTCCTTCTTTTTGTCTTTGAGAGCTTCCTTCCAATGCGTTACTGGCACTACTTCCATACTTCTTCCGTTAAGGCTATAGTTGTAGTGTGTTGTGCGGATGCAATCAGAAGACCTCTTGTCGTGTGGAAAAGACTGTCTTCTGACCGTAAATCAAAACCCCCCTGCTACTACAACTCTTAATGGTCATGACAAGTAGGGACAAAATACGTGTACTGAATGTATGTAACCTCATGTGAAACAATACTTCTCTTTGTAATATGTAATATACAATTTATTTTACCTGCTCTTGTTACTGAAAAGTACAATACTAATTTACTTGCATTTTAAAGAATATATAGTAAGTCAATTATATGACAAGAAACTGAAGTTACTTATTTTTAAAATATATTTTGGTAGTTTACCAAAAGCTGGTATTCCAAATTACTATTAATAATGGATAAGTTACTTAGGTTCAGATACTAAATTTCGGGTATTCCTAATAAGATTAATTATGAAATTTCTCATAAAATGTACGTTTGTACAGAGCTTACACAAATAGGAAAAAATTGTTGAGAATAATAAAATGTAAATAAGCTGTATATTAATGAAAATATCCATCAAATATTCTAGGAATATGATGTTTATAGCTTGTGTTTCTTTTGTTTCTTCCTTATCAAGCTGAATATTAAGTATCAATTTATTGTACCATTATGTTGTGATCATATATTGATGTAATATGAATTGTCCAAACGATTTGTACCATTTTGTAATATTTGTAATTATGTCGTGTTTTTTCACATATCGTTAATCTTATGTACAAACCAAGTGGTCGCTCATGACCTAGACGTTTATACGACCTTAGTAAATAAATTTTTAAAAAAGTAGGGACAAAAGACACTCGCATTAAACGATTTCGCCTGTTCATATTGTCAATTGTTTCTATTATGTTCAAGATTTAAATTCACTTGGAAAGTGTTTCTTTCACAGTCTAGCCTTAGCCCGAAAAGGAGTTGAAAGGTGTAAAATAGAGTAAAAAGGTCTCATAAATCATACTCAGATATTTTAAGTTTCTTATCCGTTCTACTAGAAAGCCGGATTTTCTCTTTTATTCCAAAATTTCTAAAGGAAATTTCACAAACTAAGTAAATAAATAAATAAACAAACAAATAAAATGAACAATGTTCGATTTTCCAGTTGTTTCTTATCATTGATATTTTACGTAACTACACCGTTATGTGAAGAAAACACAGAAAATATTGTCTACAACTTTATTCATGCTTTAAAAAATTACTCACAAAATCGAAATATGTTCATTCGCATTGAAATTATTAATCGACATAAAAAGTATACTGTAGATAGGTAGATGAATATCAATTTAATTTGTATGCCATAGTTTACTCAAACCACTGCATTTTAATTTAAAAAGCTACAATAACCTAGTACTGAATAATTTACAAAACCGTAATTCTCTACAAATGCGAAAAGTGGCGCGCGGCTAAAACAAAAATAGTCGCCATTAGTGAGCCACCACAATAATTTTTATAAACTGTTTGAAACAACCAAAATATAAGGAAATTTAAATAAACATGTTTTCTGAGTTTTCTGAATTTTCTGAGATGGTAAGGTGACCAAGTTATTTAATTCTGGACCACTTAAGGTCCAGCTTGTGTTCTCAGTTTATACTTGTTTTTTTTTAACATGTCAATTAACGTAAATCAGCTGTTATTGTGTCATCCAATCAAGAGCTAAAACGTCGTCGTGGTAACGTTTGAGCTCCCGATTGGAGAAAACCGTCAACAGCTGATTTCTGTCTACTGCCACGTTAGAATAACCGACGTATAGTGCGCCGTAGCACGTGGCCAACACCTTGAGCACTTCCACAAGCTCCCCTCGCGGTAGCGGGGCCGGCGGCGCGGAGCTGTGCGAGGAGCTGTGCGAGGAGCTGTGCGAGGGCGCAGCCACCGGCGGCGCCGAGATGCGAACTCCTCCGATGTGGCACGCGATTGGCGGCACCGTTAGCCTGGCTAATTGCGGCGCGGGCCCGGCGCTGGCGCGGGCGCTGGCGCGGGCTCTGGCGCGGGCGCGGGCGCGGGCGCGGGGGCGGGGGCGGGCGCGCGGAGCGGTGGCCGCCGTCGCCACGCGCTGCCCCACTTGCGGCGGTCGCTGCCTCCGCGCCCGACGCCCACCCACGCCCCATTCGCAAACCGCCGAAGGGGGCCGAACGCTCTGTGAGAGATGTGCTCTTAAATCGGTGGGTCTGCCTGATGACAAGTGCTGCCCCTAGATTCATTTTTACTTTCTCGTATACTCCTTACGCAGTAAAGAGAAAGTATTGTAATGCTGCGGGCGAAAACGGCGATTTTTCGTATTCTTTCGCCCTTGTTCTGTAAAACTGGATAAATCTGTTTCTTTTATGTAGTGAATTACTTCTTTTTACATGTTCTGTGATCAGAATCCACGTTCTGTGAGTCCTTGATACCGAGAAACCGATTGGCGGCAAAACGTTTGTCTGTTTGTGAACAACGCTAGCGACTGAACCGCAGATAGGATTTTCTACAAACTTGATATTCCGCAATCCATCTGGCTGATATCACAGACTCCAGAATTTGAAGCACATGTTTTGATATTTGTGGTTACTTTACATGAAGCTTCAACGTTTAGTTATGAAAATGGCTCTAAAAGTTTTCTTTAATGTTTTCCTCGGATAGAGCAAAAGAGCTGAAGGAAATGGGGCAGGTCCCAATTTCGTTGAACTCTTAATTTTCAAAAACTGCAAAAGCTGAAGTTTTTTCGGTATCTTCCTGCAACTACAAAATTGAAGAATATTGTTTGTTGTTGTTTTTTTTCTTTAAAAAATCTGTTCCTCAAAAGTAGATCTCAAGATAAGGTCATGTACAAGTTTTTGAAAAGGCGTTTCCGTGTCATGCTTAAAATATGGCAATGTTTAAACGAAAGAGAGTTTGCAAGGCGGGAAATCTGATGTAGTTCGTAATCATTTCGTCAATAGGAAATACCGTGTCTCGAGAAAAAGGAGTTTTTGCGACTCGTACTATCGAAATCATAGGTAAAAGTAGGAACTAGTTGGAAAGAAAACCCTCTAAAAATACTCAAACGCTTTTACTGAACATCTGTGAATCTTCTGATTCTATTTTGCCTTTTATAAGGATTACAAGATAGTAATACGTATAGTACATGAAATCTGATTCTATCACGCGAATATGTAATTTAAATGTCTTTACCTCCAAAGAAAAATAAAGCTTCTTAGACTTGGAATGAAACCCCGCATGTTACTATAACATATTTATATTGTTTATATTAGGAATGTATGGCAATTATATCGCCCTGTAGATAAAGTAATTATTCGTAACAATTGATGTAGCCTCAACGTACACATAACCTCCAAATCCAAAACAAATACGTTAGTCTATTTCTAACACATTTGAATTAATGTGAGTAAAAATTAACTAAAAAGTCCCTGCCATATAATATTGGTAGTATACCATGAGTATTCTATTTTTCATTATTCCCATAATTATTGTGTATTAGTTTCCAATTCGTGTTTATTTGTGACGGTGAAACTGTATAAAGAGGAAGCTATGAACATATTTGTCGTTGGCGACAAAACGGAGTATGACTGGACCCGTCAATAGATATCTCGTCTTGGATGCTGGCGCATGCGCAGTAGAATTGTCGTGTTTCGTCTTTCAAATTCACAACTTGCAAAAAGCTGTCTAAAAATTTTTCTCAAAACTGGCTCCAATTTTCTGAAATTATTTTCCTCGTGTGTAGCAAAGAACAGTATAACAAGTGGTCCTATTTTCGCCGAACTCTCCGTGTTTTTTCGAAAATTGCAAACGTACAGCATTGACGCGAGAGATTTTTTACTTAGTGAAAACTTACTTAGTGTTTTTCAAAATTAGATCTTTAAATAAAATCATGAGCATTCCTTTGAAAATATGAGCAGGTTCGCGTAATTTTTGCAGTTTTCAAAATGCAGATTGGAATTTCCCGCACTTCTTTTGCCTATTGAGATCTGTTGTATTAGAATGTATTGAAATTTGTTGTGTTGTAATCTAATGATTCCCTTTAGGGAATTTTTAGATTCCAATTCAACAATTGTAACTCCACGACACGGCAGTTTGAAATTCTCAGAATAACTTCTCATGGTTATGTGGTGTTTCTGGGTGTATGGGACAAAGGTTTTTATTGTCCGATTTGTGTTGATATATTAAATTTAAACGAATTAAATTTTCGCAACTAATATGTTCCAATTGGTAATGAGTTATACAAGTGATTACTGAGATGGATTAATATGGACAGAAATTGCTGCGTTATAATTTGAGGTAAGTAACTGGCGCGAGAAAGTACGTGCTATTGTAGCACCACTAGTATGTGGTGAAATTTAAAAAAAGTACATGTGACACTATTCGAGAAACGTGTGTGAATCTATAAGTTATTCAAGAATGCATAAATGTAAATTCATGCATTGTTGAGAAAACGCCTTTAAAGTTCTTGGGACGATGGCTTTGCCGTAAAGACCTATCGGCTCTCAAGAGCAAAGGGAAGAGTTAGGCGACGTTCACATTCACAGTGAAGCCTGAAATTTCGGTCGGGCAACGTCCGACAGACAAATCGAAGCAGATCTTCGTTCAACAGACGACAGTCTGAGAAGACACGTCCGGATCCGAATTATGTGGACAAAGATGAACCTGATTTTGAATATAAGCTTTCGTGTGCGAGACAAATATTTCATTGGAAACTAGCGATGCTACAACAGTACATACTTTGTCGCATTCTTTCTAACTTTTGTGAGAGTTCGACTAAAATGATATCCACACCATTCTGATAACCGTTCCTTGTTCTACCCATAAAAAATAAAGAAAAATTTATAGCGGATTTTGAGCAAATGTTTAATTATAAATTGCATTAACTTCAAGTAGAAATAATCCGAAGAGTTCTCTTTTGTTTGAAAAAATTCTACGTTACCTTTTTTAATGACTTGATTTTTTAGAACAGATTGCATACAAAATAAAAATCTCTATTTTCAGTTTTGTACTTTTGCAATATTAACCTTTTGCAATTTTTGAAAATACAGAAAGTTTAGCGGAAATGCATCACTTCGCTTTTTTACCGCCCTTTAATACATACGATCTTCCCCCACTGGATGGCGAGCTCCGGCGCCGATCTACCGTCGACTAGAGGGGTTTTCCCCAACCAGATATCTCCCACCAGCGGGGCACCGCCCCAGCTGAGACAAGTTCTGAGACCCCCAACGGTCTCCCGGCATATGTGGTAGTGTAGTGCTTGTTGGTGTAAGTGTGTGAGGATAGGAAGAGGAAGGAAGATCAGGCGCGGTCCGTGGCCCCTTTGTTAGAGTACTGCTCCGGCATTCACCTGGTGTTGATCGGTGACACCACGGAATACTACCGATCAGAGCAGCCGGCCGCTAGAATTCTCCTCCAGACAGCGACTGAATTCGACCCAGCTCACAAGCTAGTGTCGATAATCCTACCCCCGGGACTCGAACCTATGACCTCCCGGTCAGAGGCACTACAGTGGCATCAGTTGATACACTGAGCCACCACTCCCGGTACCAATACTAAATCAGCGAATCATAATTAAAAAAATGCTAAATGAGGAAATGTGGGTAGAATTATCCTTCATTCGTTTAACGATAAAGAAATGTAAAAGGCTCTCAAGCACATGTGACCCTCTGAATGATTGTAAAGGCGAAACTACTTATGTTTCACTCTTAAAATTTAATGCTATTGTGTTTCATTTACCTCGTATAAAATGTAATGATGCCGTTTCTTTTTTACACGTTTAATGAAAGCTTCAAATTACCCTAATTACGATGAGTTAGTCTTTCATTTGAGGGCTAGGGTGAATGTGGAATAAATGAATCCGCTCTTTTATCAACGCAATGAGGTCGACTCTTTCACTTTTACATAGGATGCGGGATCAAATAACCAACGTGTAGGTTTACCAAATTTGCTTTGTTCAAAGGGAGGTAAATGACACTTCGTGGTAAACCTTTCAATCTCAGAGAGTAGAGCTTCCATAGATACTTCTTGGATCCATCTAACTCCTAAGCATGTATAGTCCTCGACTCTCGGGATATTAACTTTTCAAAACCACCCCTTCCCTGTGATCAGGAATCTTCAACTTATTCTCTTTTTCTTCTTCTTTGCGGTCGATTTTTTTTCGACCCTGCCCTCGTAGACAGCCTGGGAACGAAGCCCCAGCACCACCCCTTCACCCCGTCCTCGCCGCTACGTTCCCGCCCACAATTCACCCGAGTCCTCAATCACGTGAAACATTGAAGTTTCCGCTCCCCGCGACATGAAGCGCTCGTTCCGTGGAGGCACTCAAGGACTAGAAAGTCATGAAGGCTTGCGCAACGGAGTTCCTCAGGGCCCGAAATACTGTTATTTTCTGCTACCGCGCGCACCTGCTTCGAGTGTCCATTAATAACTCGACCGTAAATCGACCGTGTTGGAAGAACGACTAGCTTTCACTTGGATTGCATCCCCCCGCCGAGTGGAGGGCTCGGCGCTTGTGCTTCGGCGTACGATGACCGCGGAGGAAATCTGCAAATGTAAGACCTCTTACCTCAAGTACTGCATTCGTTGAACTTTTCGTTCAGGAAATATTTTTTTAACCGTTTTTAATAGCATTGCCATCAATATCTTGTTCGAAAATTCAAATAGTTGTACTATTATCTTTAACTCTTCTCGTTATAGTTCTTTAATTAATAAAAACTGTTACAGTTTGTTGAAATACTGTCGTGAAGACTTTTGTTACGAACTATTATTTTCCTCTCATGTCTTGCACTAAATATTCAGCCAATGATTGGATTTGTGTGACTGATAGTTAGGAACTGATAGTTATTATTTTGACTAATGATTTATTTGGAAAATTTCCTTCTGTGGATGAGAATTTATCTTCTTTAATCACTATTTTTTCTCGAAGGGGAATGGATTCATGGATATTTTGTAAAAGGAATAAAATAGCAGTAAAAATAGAAATATGCGTTCGACTAATATTATTTGTGTTCATGGATCATGTGCACTTTCTTTGCCTTCGGTCTGTATCCGTACACGAGTATAACGCCTGCATATTTATTTATCAGTTATCTGAAACCTAGTGTACTCTTACGCTGGGGATGATGGCAAATGACTGGTGATCGTATAAGCGGAGACGGCGTCGAAGGTGAAAACAGGTGAGCGACTGAAGGAGAACGATCGGTAGTTTTCCGAGCTTTCTCCTATCAACACCAGATGAATGCCGGAGCAGTATCCTAGCAAATGGCTCATCGGACCGCGCGCAATATTTCCTTCCACTTCTTTGTCCTATCCTCTGCCCTTACACACACACATACATACATACACACACACAGACAGATAAGGTCGGAGGGTGCTATTTTTTCAGCGCGTTCTAGCGCCTATATTGTTTTCTGAAAAAAGAAGTAAGGAAATTAAAAAAGCGTGACCTTCTTAGGTTTCTGCAATTCTCTCTATGAATTTGACCTTTTTTTCGTGGTGGTAAACATAAAATTCGAATTCAGTGCCCCAAAAAATGTAGAGCAGTTCCAGAGCAAACACGGTTTTCCTGGATCGGGCCCTTTTCAGCCCGTGGATTAAATGTCGGTGTATCAACAGCGTTGTGAAAGTGAAAATTCATCTTTTTGGTTTCAGGTTGATTTAAATATTATCTATTCAGCATTTGCATTTTATAGCATTCACTCCATACTAACTGGTAACGAAGTAAAAGGTTCTCGCAACCACCATTAGCTTTAGGTTCTTCTCTTCTCTTCTCCGTCTGACGATTCTTCATCTCTCTGTGTCTCACGCACACATCCGTACGCATGTAGAGAAGCGCAGTCATACTCGCATGATTCTGATCTTTTCCTCGCGCCAAACTCGCTTATTGCTACGCTAGCGAAAGAAAGCAAAATTGTCATCAACGCATCGGCAAAGCAGCTACACAGCCGATTCAATTACCTCCCCATCTCCGTCTCCGCCCCCTGCGTCTCGGCCTAGCGCCCGCCCGTCCGCCGTGCAGATGGCCGTGACTCGGCGGCGGAGACGCTCTTCCACGCCATTAGCAGCGCGGAAGTTGGGCGAATTCGCGGCGCGCCCCGCGTTGCATTTGCCCGCGCAATTTACTCGTCGCTAGGGGAACGCCGCGCCGCGTCATCGCGCAGCACAGCCTCCCGGCGGGGACGAAACATTCCGCGAGAATAGCCTGGGAACGCGAGCGATTAGCTATGGTGAGGGTGGAGGCGAGGTACGTAACCTTATAGAATGTCTGGTGAAGAAGTGTTGGCACCATGTTTTTTCGGGGTTCCTCCCGAGTCTCGTTACACATTTCGTTATTGATCTAAAAATTATCGTGGTGGACATCTATCAAATCAGTATCCCCGACCTAAGCGAAGGCGGATTTTTAGGAAAATATCATATTAAATAAATAAATAGGTAGGGCATTCACGCATATAAAAAAGTAAAAATGTCTTTCTTTCAAAAGAAAGTCATCTCATATGCAAAATAATGGAAGGAATGTATTCATGCATGCTTTTTATACTGATAAAAATTGTACTATTATTTTTTTGGCGGGGGAGGGGGAGGCGAGACATACAATTCTCCTAGAAACTATGAACTCACAAAAATGTAAATAATAAATGTTAGAGATGAATTCACAACACCTTTAGAAACATGAAACTTGATCCACAGATGACATAACGTGAAACATGAAAGTGAGAACAATCTCATTCAGTTTGGAGCTGAGTAACAACACTCTTTGTGAGATATTATGCCATGGTAATACGTCCTGATACAAATTCGCTTGCTTACATTCTCTGTTTGTAGTGTGGTGAACGGCGAAGTGCGCAAGACGAGGGTAAAGCCGCTTACAAATCACAGTGCGCACGTGCCATTTCTCTTCTCGATTGGCTCTAGCGGAGGATCTCAGTCGAGACGCGCCAGGGATACGTAGAAGAACGACAGCGGTCACGTACGTGTTTAATGGTGTCACGGGAAACGCGGTACAAGGTTTTGCGCTGCTCGGAGCAGTCTGCGCTGCGCTGCGCTACTCGTCTCCGCCCCGGCCCGCTCTTCCCGTTCCGCCCGACCTACGTCGCCCTTTCCCCCCTTACAACCTACGCCCCTCCCCGAACAACCCCTCTACGCCCCGCTCAGGCTTGCACCGACCCGTTCTCCCCGCTTTTAATCGTCTCGCTCCGCTCTGCTCTGCTCTGCGTCTTACTATGTGATTCTCCTCTCCTCTCCGCTCCATTCCTTCCAGCCCCTCTCCACTCAATCGTATTGCATTTCATCACACTCCATTCTACCCTGCTGCATTCCATCCTACTCCTTTTCACTCCATTCCTCCTCGTTCCAGTTCACCCCGCTCCACTCCAGTCCAACCCGCTTCACTCCAGTCCACCTCACTCCACTCCAGTCCACCCCGCTCCACCTCAGACCTACCCGCACCACTCCAGTCCGCCTCGCTCCTCTCGATCCCGCTTCACTTCAGTCCAACCGTCTTCACACCAGTTCAATTCGCTCCATTCCAGTCCAGACTGCTCCATTCCAGTCCATCCCGTTCCACTCCAGTCCACCCCGCTCCACTTCAGTCCAACCCGCTCCACTCCAGCCTCTTCGCTCCACTCCAGTCCACCCCGCTCCACCCCAGACCTACCCGCACCACTCCAGTCCACCTCGCTCCACTCCATCTCGCTTCACTTCAGTCCAATTGTCTCCACACCAGTTGAACCCGCTCCACTCCTATCCTCTCCGCTCCATTCCAGTCCAACCCGTTCCACTCCAACCCACCCCGCTCCACTCCAACCCACCCCGCTCCACTTCAGTCCAACCCGCTCCACTCCAGCCTCTTCGCTCCACTCCAGTCCATCCCGCTTCACACCAGTCCAACCCGTTCCACTCCACTCGACTCCATTCCATTCCATTCCATTCCGCATTGCCCTCCCCTGCGTATTCTTCCTCTTCTTCTTCGCGGCGCATTGCCACGAGGCAGAAACAGTAGTTGGATCGGAGGGCACTGGCCTGAATCGAACCGAATGGCGTACAAAGCGAAAAGGCAAAAAAATTAAAAAAGAAAAATTTGTATGAATTGTTTATTTACGTATGTATTATTCTTTTACTTATGTAAACATTTTTATATTACCACAAACTTGCTTTTAATGCAACTAAAATTGAAAAACTTTCGACGATGTAAACAGCTATTTTGAGGAGCTGAAATTACTGAAATTACAATGAGATACACAAATAGTCTCAAGGTTTCAATTTTGCCATCAATGAAGTCTTCAACATTGCCGGAAAGGACATAATTTTGCTCATGAAAATAACTAATATTGAATTGTCTTATGATATATATAGACGTGATGAAAATACACACACACACACACAAAGTTTTGTCTTTGAATGAAAACTATTATTTATGTGCCATTCAAAGAAACTAAAAACAAAAACTAGCTAAATTTAAAAAATAGACAAAAATGTGGTTTGACTGAGAAAAACGGTTACAATTGCATTTGCCGTTTGTGAAGCGTGTCTAAGGAAGCCATGATTACTACAAGAGACATTATTTTATCTCCCTAAAAGAATGTTGAATTTTAACATTATAATTACCCATTGAGATAAAGGCCAATAAAACAGATATAACAATTTACATATATTATATTACATTTTAATACTCTTCTGTATGATCCAGAGTTTTATGATCTAATGAAATATAAGTAAATTTTTATGTCTGTTTTTTCCTTTATCTCATCTTATTCCATCTCAGATAAATATCAATTTTTATATAATTACCCAATTTGGGTTAAGATTTTAAAGATCGAGGAACAATTTATTCAAGAAATAAGTTTAGCAAAATTTAATGACATGTTTCCAGAGAATTCTAACAATGACCCTTCGCGCATAGATGAAACTGCAATAGCAGCGTGGATTGAGCGGCATAAGGAACTCGGGCGTCAGTGCGTTAAAAAGCGGTGTATTTTTTCGTTAGATGTGTGTGCAAATAAACATCCAGAAACAAATTCAACAGAAAAATAATGAGTGAAAGGTAAAAATATTACAAAAAGATGAGAAAAATAAATTGATAGAAACGGGCACAGGCCTATCTACACTACAAGTGCTGTTCCCGTCGTTTCGGCCCACATATAAACATCCAGAAACAAATTCAACAGAAAAATAATGAGTGAAAGGTAAAAATATTACAAAAAGAAGAGAAAAATAAATTAATAGAAGCGGGCACAGGCCTATCTAAACTACAAGTGCTGTTCCCGTCGTTTCGGCCCACTGCTCGGCGCCCGAGGCCAGGTAAACGGCAGCGGCGGCGGCGGTGGCGATTCGAGATTGGCGTGCCATATGGTCGATGCTCGCGGGCGGTGCATTGAACTGACGGCGACGTCGACGTCCGAGACGCTGCCGCCGTTGCTCCCAGCGCCTCCTCCCCCTCCCCCTCCCCCCGGCTTCGCCACCCTCTGTGGCTTCCATCCTCCGTTGCGCATCCTGAGGTCTCGCCTCCTCCCATCCTTCCTTCCCGTTTTGACGCGCATTCATCTCTATTAAAATGTGTTGTAATTTTGTTAATGGTGAGACTCGTGCCATAAAACCTGCCTTTCCATTTGATCACTTAAAACATTTTATTGTTACAATAATTCTCCAGGATTCTAATCAGTGCTTGATTGATAAAAGTTTTGGTCCTGGAACGCTCCCAAATTAATAGTTTAATAAAAATAGTTAAATATTTATAATGTAATTTTTAAATTATTCCCGGGATGCCATTCCGTCGCGTTCCACCAGAAATCAAGCCCTGATTCTAATAATATTTAATGTTTCAAATAATTTTAGTTTAGCCTTCACCTTTCCTAAAACCGCGTACTTCGGATTAAAAGGAAGATCATCGGTCAAATGAAGTCGATTATCCGTGCCGTACTGACATATTGTAATTAGGTTAAGTTAGAAGAGGCTACAATTTTACTATATTACATTACTGAGTGTTATGTAAATATCCACACACTCAAATGCAGTGAATTTAGCGTTTTTCTTTACTACCTACATTCGGAGTATAATGTAATAATAGTATATTATGTAATATTTTAATTATGTAATAATAGTTGTGCTGCTCCAAAAAAATCGTTGTCGAGATTTTCACGGTGGTATTTGTTTATGGGGTACCTAATAACAATTTTTTTTTCGAAACGTCCTGTCTGTGAACAATTCTAGACCTAAACCGTGCACGGAATTTCCCCCAAAATAGATATTCCCTTATCGGTCTTTTTGTTTCTAGATTGGAGCAATGTGTGTCTAAAATAGATGTGAAGTTTTCAATACATTCTCTGAAATTTGTGCGATTGAGAAGTTCAACTTTTTATCAAACCTGTTCTACATATTCATTATTGATGCTAGATTTTTAATGCAAACTATTTACTTATTTAGAATATATCTATTTACATAAAAAGAGAAATTCATCATTGTATTCCTCTTTTTATGAACTATCCATTGTTAGTGAGAATAATATACAGTTCCATTTAAAATATCAGATTGAGAAGACCAGAAATAGCAGATCGATATGTGCTAATCACACGTACCCCTCAACCCATGGCCGCAAGGCCGGGACGCCGCTTGTAGCTCGTAAAGAGCTGTAATGTCAAAGTGCATACATTTACAAAATCAATATGAATACATTTCTTAAAAACTAAACATATTTCAAACAATATCGCAAATTACTTGTCTAATGATTCCGCATTGCTAAGTAAAAACTGCATTTCGACATCGTTATCTATTAAGGAGTTAGGGTGGGACATCTTGTATATGTAATATATGTAATGGAGAAAAATAGGATCGTCTACTGTACTGAATAACCTAGATGTGAAGCGAATTCGAAATTTTCAGGTGTTTCAAACGTTCTCGCGACTTTCGAATATTTTCAGTAAAATAATCCCATTAATGATCGATTTAGACAATAGAGATTTATGAGTATAGAAGATCATTTTCAACAATAAATACTATATAACAACCAATGTATTGCGACGATGCTACTCCCTCTCAATTTTTTTACTTTTATTTAATTAATTTGGTTGGCTAGCTAGGTTTTGGTTGTATAATTGGGCACTGTTATGCTTACTAGCCCAGGGTTGCGTCTGTTTCTTTTTTGTGGACTGAAAAATACACCGCTCATACAAGGATTCGCCTGATCAATACCTCTATTTACGTTAGGAATTTATTAATTTACTAGTTATCTACTTCTGAAATAATAACACCTTGTTTTTATCGAATTATCTTCCAGCGACATAAAGTGGTGTATGCTATTTCTTTTAATTAAAAAATGTTTATCTTTCTTTCCTTTTGAATTTTTTTAACAAACTTAAATCTTATTTACATTTACTCTTTTTTACCTAATGAATGCTGATGGCCGTCGAAACTTTATGATAATTAATTTTGTTATAATCTTTCTCTCGTAATTTAACTTATTGACCATGACATTCTTGGCCTTGAACAATTTAATACTGCAAAGTCTTTTTATGCTTAATTACTAGACTTCACTGTTACTGAGAAAACACTGCTCTCTTGGCTATGAAAAGAATCATTCGTCCATTTAAGTGTCGTCCTACCATTTCTTGTTCCCCACTGTTCTTCTTCTTTCCACTCTAAGTTCGTATCTGCATACGTTTTCCACCGTCAGCGCCCTACATCTAGTTGTTATCTACATTCACGACTCAATTTTATATCTACAATTACGTTCCGTTTCTACTGTTAACTTTACTTAACTCGCAGGTATGCATCCTCCGTTTATCAGATCACGACATATTCTAATTAAAGCTTGTCTAAACAATTTCTTCTGCCCGTCACGGCCACACGTCCTACCTCTACCAGATCGACACAAATTCTGACACATTTTCATCTTTCAATCCAGCTTGTTTCCGTTATTCCAATGTTATTATTGTTACTGCCTGATTCGGATGCTAATTTGTCCCCTGTAAGTAAACTATCGGAATTCTCTTGTGTATCCTAACTTTTATTAAATATAATTTATTACAATTTTTTTATAAAATTTTAAATATCTCCTCAAACTCGTCTTTCTTGCTGTTTAATGACGCCTCACGTCCCCAATGTCTCATTTTTGTTGTTTTTTTCTTCGTATTTTCCGTTTCTACCTACTATATACCTGTCGACATTTTTTTAATTTTATTCCAAAATACTCTATTAGTATTTTGACCTATGTCAATATGTAAAAGAATTCTCGAAGAGTGGAATTGGTTTTCCTAGAGTTAATTAGGACTATGTCGTTCATAACAAGTTCACATAAAGGAAGTTACAAGTATTTTGAGTTACGTTAAGAGCAGGTAATGCAAATAAAATGTAAAATACCTCAAAAGGTAGATTATTGGAGAACCAGATGTTTTTGAAGTTGTTGGTGTCAAAAATTCATTAATTTGAAATATTCGGAGAAACTAGCAAATTAGTTTTTTAATTCCCAATCCTTCTCAGGAATCCAAGAATTTTTATTTCTAACCCTTTTTTATTATAATTTACGAATCATTAGGTTTAAATACGCATATTTTCTCTCGTCACCTTGTGATTTCGTTCTCACTTCCGTCCACTTCCATTTTTTGATTGATTGATTAGTGATTCCGGGCGCGTCAACTGCCAACGTCATTAGTTCCCTAAGTGTAAAGCATGTTTTCATCGCGGGAGGTGACGGTGATTCTCCCCCGCTGGCCAGCAAGATCCGGCGCCGATCTATGTTGGCTTGCGCTTTTTCCCAACCAGGCATCTTTCACCGATGTGGCACCGCCCCAGTCGGCACATGCTCTAAGTTCCTGACCGGTCTCCCGACAAGTGTGATAGTGTAGTGCATGTGAGTGTAAGTTTGTGTAAGAGGTGAGGATAGGACAAAGAAGAGGAAGGAAAGATAGGTCACTCACGAACGGTCGACGGACCGCGCGCTATCTTTCCCTTTTTTTTGTCCATCTTGCATCAAGTTATAGATAGATTTGCCGACAAAACGATTAATAGAAAAATTGCATGAGTAGAAAAGAACACAAATTAGACTGAGTTTGTGGAGATTTAAACTCTTCAAAAATTAGGAGACAACAATATGGAAGTGTTAATCAAATCCTGGGAAGAATCAAATTTAGTTGTAGAAGATGTGGCGACAGAATATTCGGAACTAAGGAGAAATGAGCTTCTTAATTGAAAAGTTACTGTTATTTGTTGTATACATAAAAATACTTGCTTCAAAAAGTACCTTAATAATTTAGCCATCAGATAATATTATTTAAAACATGTCATTTACGGACTTTTCGTCAGGGGGTACGTCAAACTTTTATCCATATGTAAAGATTACAATACTTAAAGAAATCGAGAACCACGGATGTGGTTTCATCGTTTCAGAAATGCTCACAAAAGTGAAAATAAGCTCAGCGCTCTTCGTAGCCAACCAGTTAGATAGTGCTAAAGAAATTAAACTCTGAACGTTTAGTATAATTTGCTGTTGCATTTTTCAAAACTTCGTACTAACTGCTAACACGATCAGTTTGCTAGCATAAAAGTTTTAAAACGTATTTCTATTATGTCGTTGCAACAATAATGACAAGGGAGACGGAAATGTATTAAGATTTGTGTAGCATGGCGTGAAGAAGCAGCAATTTCGTTCCAGAAAAACGGAAACGGAAATGTTGGCACCGATGAACGAGGTATTAACATGGGCGATGAGAAGGAAAAGCACCCTTCACAGGAGAAGGTGTTGACAGCGACCGCGTTGAGAAAGGCGCAGAGTCGAGCACATGACGAGGAAATAGGTCTCCCGCGAAGTGAGAGAAGGCAACCGTAGAGCAGAAAACGGGCGAGAAGAGGCAAAACCGGCAGAGGTGGCTCAGCGCATCAACTAATGTCACTGTAGAGCATCTGGCCACGAGGTCCTAGAGTTCGAGTCCCGACGGTGGCAGGATTTTCCACACTAGCTAGGTCGAGTTCAGCTGTTGTCTGAAGGAGAATTCTAGCGGCCGGCTGCACTGAACGGTAGTTTTACGTGGTTTCTCCGATCACCACCACTCCGAGCGAGGACGCGAATTTTTATGAGTATTTCCGAATCACGAGTGGTATCTAATAGGACTATTCCACGAATGAAATTACGTCCAACAGAGTTCCAAGAAGCGCCAAATGTTGCCTGAAAGCATGTTAAAATCAAAAAGTTATGTTATATGCCTAGTACATACGCTGTTTATTGCACATCAACCCAGCTATCGATACATACCGTCTCCTAAGATAGATGAATCGCCAGTGTTAATAACACCGATGAACCATCAGTGTTGCCATCATCATGAAAGAAAATTATGACGTCTTGGAGCGAAAAATATTGCCTCTGAGTACTGGGGTTTAATCAATGCTACCTATATCGATCTATTTATGTGGCGTTGGGTTAATTCTCGATCTATCCACCAAGACCACTGCACAAAAACACGCAAAAACAGGTTTTTGAAAATTTCTTTGAATCTTCTGACCTATCCGAAAACAAATTATCAGTTCCCCACCAGGAGCTTGAGATGCGTAGAATGAGACTTATATGTTTCGATTCGTATACGGGAAGTGGTGTAATCGTGGGTGACGGTCAAATACTATATAGAGATTTACTTCGAAGTTCGTAGAAGAAGAACGGAAGAATAAAACAAATGGTAATTACATTTTTAACTTTTAATAAGAAAAAATAGTATATTGTATATTCCTGTATTGCGTGTACAAACTTTCTTATTTTATTTGCACTACGTCTAAGCTTACAACAAATGTAGTATGTACAGTAAAGTGATGAAAATACTGAATCTTCAATGCATCATGCAGTATTTGATTTTTTTTCTCACTAGGAAAGAATCGACATTTTTGATCATCCGCATTTTTGAGGTCCGCATTATTGATGTACGTATTTTGAGGTTTGTTTATTGGTAACTGTACATGAATGCAGTGACGATCTCTTCGGTTTTGAGATCCGCAAAACGCCATATCCTTCGCCACACAAACACATCCTGACGGAACCCGCATCCCTTCGAATCGAGGCGTTGATAAAGTGACGTACGCGTTTTAACCACTTCGGCCATCCAGGCCGACCAGAAGCGACCTCCCTCATAATTTTTGTCCGCACATTTCCTTCGCTGCGCCTCCGGCTCCTCGGCCCGTGGTCCATTGCCGCCTCTGTCACCGCCCGCGCCGCGCCGCGCCGCGCCGCGCCGCATCGTCGCTGTTTCGATTCGCGGCGCGTACGCTCGGGCTCACCCGCGAAGCGTTGACCGGTCGCTGAGCCGACTCGGCGGCGTTGCCGTTTCCACGGGTCTGCACGGGACTTTTTTTGTTGTTTCCCCTCCGCAGTAACTCTGAGGAGGCGGGAATTTATTTACAAATTACAATGTACAAATTACGCTGCCGCCTTACGGCTTAAGCAGCTGAGAGGGAGAGGTAAAAAGCTAATACTAACTAAAGCTAACTTAATTCTAGCTTAAATCTAATTTAATAATTATATAGTAGCACTTTGGCATACTTAATTGACACGAAAAATGTTGTTTTGTTTTTTTCTTCTTAATTCTAAATGTTTTTGTAAGGTTTTCTACGTGTTTCTTTTCTAATTTATTTTTCATTCACGCATCATTCATTCATTATATACATAATCATTCATTCTACTCATTCATTCCCACAGCACTACACTGTCTTCTGTTTTTCTATTCGCCACGGCACTGATTTGGCTCAAAGTGTCCGTGGCGCTCAGGCCCATTGGGAGGTGTGGCAGGAGGGGCGCGTCGTCGCGTTGCCCACGCGTGCCTCGGCCGATGGCGAGTCTTCCCCTCCGCGTTCGGTTGCCTCCGCTTGCTCGCACAAGGTAGCAAGCGTGTCGTGAGGCAGCGCACGGAAGGTGAAGGCGACGTGTTTCGGTCCTTTCCGTAGATAGGACCGATGTGTGTCGCGTCTGCACGGGACCCGTCAGTCCATTCCTCCAGCAAAATACGCTTTAGCCGAGTTACGTTAATGTTGTCCGTAATACTGACTTTTTGAATCCACTTTACGCAATGGCAGGCGTCCGTTAAGGATTTTAACTGTCCCCCGTTCGTTCGAACAAACGAAACAAATGAATTATTACTAATGATGTATGATATCTGCTATTACAGCGACAAGTATTTCTTATTTTAATAGTTTTTTTTTCTTGTATTAAGGTGGTATTACTAAAGGCATTGGACTACACTCGGCCGTTATCACAAATAACGGCCTAATATCGTCAAAAACTATTATGCGTGAAGGTGTACTGTATTATCTTCACATGATAATGAATACTAGCTGCATCTGAGAAAACTTACCGTACTTTGTAAACCATTGTTTTAAAAGCGATAATAAGTGGGTCCTAACTTCGAAAGGCTAGCCCCTGAGTTGTGTTTTTACGCTTTCTGCATGGGCAACCAATTAATAATGCCAATTATTGAAATTAAATTTCACTGAAAATCAAATGGTCGTTAATTTTTTTAAACTATTATTATATTAATGTTACTCGTCTCTATTCCTTCAATTTAATGTGACATGGATTTCGAATTATGCGAATTTCTGACCATCCATGCTTCAAAATAGACTCCTACTCCGAAGCATGGTTGGTCAGATGGACTTCCAACAAGAGCTTTATTATCGAAATAGTAAAAGGAAGTTTTAAAAAGGCATTATTTTCAATAATACTACTTCAGAAACATTAATCTCGTGTCTTTTGCTACACTTCTCTCGTGTCTCCACAAAATTGTCCTGTCCCCTCGTAACTCGCATTCCTTCGGGATACGCGAAAACGCGTCGTTTCCGAGTTATGCGCAATATTAATGTGTTTTGCTGTAATCTGATCGGTCTCCCGGAATATGTGGTAGTGTAGTGCATGTTAGTGTAAGTGTGTGTAATGGGAGAGGATAGGACAAGGAAGAGGAAGGACAGATCGCGCGCGGTCCTTGGCCCGTTTGGTAGGTTACTGCTCCGGCATTCGCCTGGTGTTGATCGGAGAAACCACGGAACACTGCCGATCAGAGCAGCCGGCCGCTAGAATTCTCCTCCAGACAGCGACTGAATTCGATCTAGCTGAAAAGCTAGTGTCGAAAATCCTGCCGCCGTCAGGACTCGAACCTAGGACCTCCCTGTCAGACGCGCTGCAATGGCATCAGTTGGCGCACTGAGCTACCGCTCCCGGTTTACGCATAGTCAAAGTGATGAACATCGTAAACACTTTTGGTATATACGGTAAACTCCGATATATCCGAAAACTTCGTTGAGCGGCAACCGCGAATAAGCGAATACCGCGGATAATCCAAAATAGGCCGAAAAGGAGCGAAGATCAATACAAAAATGCTTTTATTGAATTCCAGCATTATAAACTACCTTTTTCGTTAAAATAAATCGTTCACTGAAGGGCAACTTAAAACGTAGATTTTGACGTATTTCACGTTTATTGTAAGCCAATTGCAGCGAGAGAATCATGGGCTGGTAAACGGAACAGCCGACCACCGTTTTCTCGCTCAGATGTCAAGTACTCAAGTCATTATAACAAAGGTGTTTCCCAAAATTAAGTTTGATTTTCTTATAAATTGATCATGATATTATACAAAAAAAATAGCTGATACAACTCGCTTATAATGTTGCTTTGTTGCATTTGTACAAATTTTAAAACTCGTTTATTACTGATGAAACTGATTAATCCAATGTTTCTTTATCCAAACGAGTAATTTTTAAATAACATTAATTAATTAATATTACAGCGACAAGAAGCATCGGCAATTTGATCTTTCATTACTACTCTTTGGTTTGTTTGTTTGTTTGTTTCTTTTTTTATTAATTGATAGAAAATTTACTCTTTCATATAAATTTCTCCTATGATAACCATCGTTACTTTAATCCCATTATTTTTGAAAAGAACTGACTTAATTTAACTTACTATTCTAATGACATTCTTGGCTTTAAACATTAAATATTTCTCAAAGCCTTTATGAGATTCTTAATTTCTACATTTCCCTTTTGATGACAAAATACCCTCGTGGCGATGAATCGAGGAGAATTCCATTCTTGGCCGTACACTTATATTTCCAAAACAGTGTTTACGGGTCGTCCATCCACTATTTCTTGCAGTATTCCACACTTCTTGCAGTATTCCATGTTACTAGGAAAATATCTAAATCAGCGTTTGCCAACTGGAGAAAAAATGACGTCAGAGCCGCACCGGCGATGGTGTAACGGTTAGCGTATCGGGTTGTTGTACCCAAGTTGCGGGTTCAAACCCGATCGAAGCCGTGGAGTTTTAAGGAGTTGGAAGCCGTGGAGTTAAAAATCCTTCACACGCCTTCCTTTGGAGGGGAAGTAAAGCTGGCTGTCCCATGTTAGTAGATTTACTGCATGTAAAAGATCCTCAAGCCTAAATGAAGCCTCTGAGCTAAATTCAAATTGCCTGTGTCATCGCCCAAGTAATACCTTCTTTCTCCCCTAGTAGGTGAAAGGAGCGTAACGAAATTTGCATGGTCAGACGGAAGAGTAGGTCTCATGGCCTGAGTCTCGCCACGTAAATAAGGCATTCATTAATTCATTCATTCATTCCATTCATTCCCTCCGTCGGAGAAGCACCGTGAGCAAATGGGGCAGAAGGGAGGGGCAGACGGCGGTCACCGGGGACGAAAACCCTGGCACTGGGCCTTTGCGGGTGTTTCAGGCGACATGAGCAGCAAATCATCTACATCCGTTAGTTTTGTTTCGGTTTCGGAAGAAAGGTTTCATTTTGTAGATTTTGGAACAATAATGAAGTGTTTAGAATAATGGCGATATGTCATCAAAAGAACTGCAGTGTATTAAAAAGTTCAACCTATAAATGCATTACGTAGCTTTGCGACCCAGATAAATCTGCGAGATATAAATAAATTTTGAGAATTGACATAGCCCGCAAGCTTGGGATGAGTAATAGAATTTGCAGTTTTAGATTATTTAAAAGACACTGACAATCACGAGGATTTATAACATTCTTAAAGAAAACTGTACATAAGAAATAATCAGGCCTGGGATTCAAATTCTCTCACGTGACCCCTACCGAGTACCTATTTGTTATCTATGTGTTAATATGAATTATTGTTTCAGAACGAACTAATTCGTTGTATTATATACCATTGAATAATATTTTTGTTCTAAACCGTTAAAACTGTCTTTTCCAAAAATGTTATCTAGAAAAATAGAAGCGGAATTACAGTACTGATTATAATAAAGAGTCGGATATATCTTTCAGTTATGTCATAATGTATGTTCTATTATTTAATTCATTTTGTTATAGAATCATAAACATTCTAAATAACAATTACCATTAAAAAACGTAATTACTAGAGATAGAATTTTCATGCAAATGCATGTTTTTATTTATGTTTCGTAGAGATTTCAAACTGTGTAAATATGTTTCGTGAAAAACTCGTTTAAAAAATGTATACTTTTTCCGTGCTTTTTTGCATGTTTTGTAGCTTTTTTGAGAAATACATGAATAATGCGTGTATGGAAGTTTTGAAATTAATACCGCATATTTAGACTTCTATATAGCATATTATGTACTTATATTATTTCTCTGCATAGTGTGTGAATGTTATAACTGACGCATATTTTGTATAAATAGTATATTGATCTTAGATCCTGAGAGCACGCAGTGGTCTTTGGTGCTTATTGTTATATTACACATTTTAACTTTCCGGTACACTACTTGGATTTAACCCAAGTAGTGTAATACAAGAAAAATAATCAAGAGCAGCCTCTCAGTCAGCTGGTATGCAACAGAGGATTAACTCTTTGCCAATTGCATGTGGAGTCCCTCAGGGATCGATTTTAGGCCTTATTCTCTTCCTAGTAATAGTAAATGAAAAGAACAGTTTTCCATTTCAAATAATCAATTCTGTACTCCATTGAAAATGAAATGAACCATTGAAAGTGAAAAGTGTATTTAAATGAATTGAACACAAAATTAAGTTCATTATGCTACGTGTTCAGAATTCTTTCAAATTTAGTCAGCCTTCATACTGCTCGTTGTGTATATTTCGCGAATGTTCATTCCCGCTTGAGATATGGCATAACATTCTGGGGAAATCTTGTAGCATCAAATCTTATAGGGGCGTCTTATAGCTCCCAGACTTTTAGATTACAAAAAAGAATTGTACGAATAATAACCAAATTCCACCCACGTGATTCTTGTAAGCCTGTCTTTATTAATTTAGGGAGTTTACCATTAGCTTGTCTGTTGATTTACGAATCAGTGGTTTTTGTCAAAAAATATTTGCTTAAGGGCGGCAGTATATTTTCAGAAAACGCCGATGTCCATAACAATAACACTCGACGTAATAATCAGCAGTCCATTACAAAAAAAATCACTTACAATACATTTCCATTATTTTACAATACTTTGCAAGATTACATAAACGATTAAATTCGATATAAAAGTTAAAATCCCAAGTAAAATCGTTTCTACTGCATAACCGTTTTTATACAAATAGAGACTATACTGAGCATCAAAAGGAAAGTAACATTAATTTTAACAGTGATATTTGATGTATTATTTACTATTTGGACTGTATAATTCTAAACAACCTGTAACAAGTACTGTACCGCAGCTTCTCGGTCAATAACTCCCATCGCGACCAGGTTTTTCGTCCAGTTTCCCTGATTCATTGAGCAAATGCTGAGATGACCACTTGTTTTGCTTCTGGACAAGTGTAACTTCAGTATCTGTGCACGTCTTCTACAATTCAATGGGAAATATAGTTATTCAAATTATCGTTCTCCATGCTGGCAGGAAGTATTATTCCTTGACGAAGGACATGAAGAGGGATGAGCCTAAATTTATTGCTGGTTTACCCTTGAAAATAGATTTTTATCACATCGGAGCGAAAATTTTGTTAACAATCCTCGAAAAAAAACGCTCATTTTCTTTCTGTATTCAAAATTCAAGTAGTATATGGCTTAAGGTAGGAACACAGAATTTTTAAAACCTGCGCAGAATTTATTTCTTCCCATAGCATGTCACACACAGTTTTTAACTGTTTTCCTTTACTCCGCGGCTCGGTTCAGAGCAGGAGAGCAGATTTCTGTGAGATCAGATTATTGAGTTGGCAAACACTTATCTAAACTGTCCACACTTTTCTTTACTTAATCGCTTCTCTACATAAATTCAATCATCTCGCGATTTACTGCTTGCATCTATTGAAAACACTTCTGACTTTCAACATAACTTTCGAAAAAGTTTTTGCTGCTCGCAGCGTAGCATCCTACCCTCGTCCAAGCAAGTCACGTTCTCGTCTTACATTCGTACTGACTACACTTTAGCTCTCTTCTCTTGTTTTGAGTTGTTTTACACGTTATTTCGATGCCGTTTTATCTGCTTCCCTACTGGACTTCTCAATTCACTTGTCTTTCTAACAATGTGTTATGTAAATATTGTATTTGAATAAAATATTTTCCTAATATTTAAAATATATTACCCACATGCATTTTATTTGCATTTTCCCTGAAATGTCTCAGTTTTGTCTAAATTTCGTGGTATTTATTTATCCTTATTATGGTATTCTGTTGAAGTATTTTAATTATATATTAAAAATATATCGAGAGGTATTTTGACCCCTCTCGTAGTATAAGGGATTCGAATTGTGAAGATTAGATACTTGGAATCTTTTTTGGTATTTCAGGGAAAGTAGATTTCTTTGGAAATTAAATGTTTAATTCGTTTGTTTTTATTTGTATTACTACTTTCACATATACTTCTCACAGTGAATTGTGTATGTTCAGAAACGGAAGTTGAATATCGTGTAGAAATATTGAGACAATCTGTGTTTACTGGTTCCAATTCCGTGACTAGGCAGTTTGAATGTACGTGCTTGCTTTCTTTTAGATAGCAGTGTCATTCTGACGTGACGGTTGTTTTCGTTAACCTCTTAGGAAAAGAGACTGAAAGAAGAAATTTCGTGTATGGTTGGTTCAAGAAATTGAGTTTTGTGTCACACTTATTGACGAGGAATATAGTTATGTTAATAGTTGGTATGTGACTGAGGCCGGCATAGGATCGAATGCAGATTGACTTTCGAAATCGTGGATTAAACAATGATATTTTGAATTTCTGAATATCTTCAGGCGTGGAAGTAAAATAGGGGAAGGAAAAACAAAAGAAATTCTTACTAACGATATGCATTGCGAGCCATCTCTAGCGGGTATTTTCATTTTAAACAATTTATTTATGCAATTTCGTAATGAAAAGAAATTTTAAACGTAATACAAGTTTCTGAATTTGTTGGCCACACAGGAAGCTTTTTCCTACTTTTTAAATGCGTAAACCATGCGAATGTCTTAGTTATTTGCACTAGATTGCCAACATCTCGTTGAGGATGTGACCCCAATCATTCTCCAAGAAGGATCAATATCCGAAAAATTGAAAAGTTTTGGATGCAAATGATCCAAAGCCGAGAAGTCTGTTTTACAACGTTTCAGGCGCACATCCACGAACTGACCGAGAGGAGAGGACGTGTGTGACAAGTGTTTTTATGAAAACCCTTCATTAGCGGTGTATGTTCATTGTCTTTTTAATACCTTTTAAGTAACAAACGTCCACATGGTACATGCATTTATATTATGTAATTCATAAAATAAGAAAGTTGCAGGGGAATATGTTTTGAAACATTTTAAATTGGTGCCTCCCCCCTCCCCAAACTCACCACTTTTAAACCGCCCGTTCGATCATCGCGTATTTTATAAGGATTTGTTCGGTTCTGGAGGTTCTGATGTCAAAGATGCATTGCCTTCAAAAGCTTTTCAGAGGTCCCATGTGGCTGCGGGTTGACTTTCGTCGTGCAAGCTGAACGCAACCCCACAGTTCGACGATCGCCGTCGGCGTCCATTTCGTTCGTGCTTACTCTTCCTAGACTTGATCGTACTGTACGTCAAAGCAAAAAACCGGAACACTTAAAATACCTCATTCAATGAGAAGAGGGTTAAAAGAAGCATTATCCCTGTTCCGTTGAAGTTCCGTTGACTGGAAGTGAGGCTCCGTATGGCGACGACGTCGTGAAATGGCGTGCGCCGTGCGAGCAAATGGCCCCGGGAAACCGACGGCGTGTGCGAAAGGGAACGGGAGGATTTCCAGAATAGGAGCGAGCGTTGTTTACGATTGAAAGACGGCTACTCGAACTGGCGAGTCATAAGCGCAAACTCGTTTATTTTTTATTTATTTTACGTCAAAAAAACAGTTAAAACTGCGAATTACGTGCTATGGGGAAAAGTGAATTGTGTGCACATTTTCAAAATTCTGTGATCCCTACACTAAGTCATATACTACTTAAATTTTGAAAACAGAACAAAAAAAACTCCCATGTAATAAAATCTATTTTCAAGGATAAATAAGCAATAAATTTTGGCTCTTATCCATGTTGTCCTTCGGAATAATACTTTCTGCCGCGACAACATGGAAACGAAAATTTGAATAATTGTATTTCCCACTGAATTTTAGACGTGCACAGAAAATGAAGTTACATTTATGTCCAGAAGCAAAACAAGGGGCCATCTCAGCATTTGCTCAATGGATCAGGGAAACTGGACGAAAAACCTGATCGAGATGGGGGTCATTGACCCGGAGGCTGTAGTACAATACTTGTTACTCGTTGCTGCTTGTACGATGGTACTGCGGGTTCCGTACAACACTCACTGTGAATTTATATTCTGAGTTTGAGCATGTCGCATGTAATTCGTGCTTTCGTGCTTTGAAATCTTTTTTCAAAGAATAGCTGGAATGATTACGTAAGCGTGACTTTCAGGGATGCCACTTCCTGGAAAATTTGGAAAATGTCGGGGAATTTTGTTGGTCATCGGAAAGGAGGAGAAAGGGAAGACATCCGGGAGTTTTGTTGACACTCAGAGAAATATTTTCGTACCTTTATCAAATTATCTTAATTATTTTAAATTATAAACAATGATATTACTAATTTGTAGGTGCTAGCAGTCTTTATTTTCTGTTTTATTGTACCAGGATTGTGAAGATGGTAAAAATACCACATAGTGTTGCCAACAATCACTATTTCACTTACCGTATGAAAATACTTAAACATGCAAGATTATCTTCAATGTAATTTACCTCCGTTGATAATCACAATCAACTGATATTTTTGTAATTTTTGTGCAGAAGATACAAGTATTTCCAATCCTATGCGAGTCCTGTAAGTATAATCGCGTTTACGCTATGTAATTTACTGTTAACTTTAATACATTTGCAGAGGGTATTAATTCCCTTACAGACGGTAATAATGTGTCCCAGAAATTGGGTTAATATATTATTTCTTATCAATATTATTACTTATACATTAGTTATCGATATTTAATTTATGTATTTTCGAAATTACTTCGAAATATGATCGGAGAAAACATTCAAATTGACCTGAAAAAATCTAAAAAACTCCGACAACTGCAGAAATAGTGGCAACCCTGATTTTGCCAGGTGTCAAGGGCAAAGAGGACAAATTTAATTATAGCTGTGTTCCACATTCCAGTAAAATGTTGTTTGCAAATGTATTTCTCTGATCGATGTGGTAGATCCACAGAATTGTGAATTATATATTACAACGTGTGGAAAATTCCTCAATTCCTTACGAGTGTCTTACTCGGCAATTGTGCGTACATGTTTGGTTTGTTTAAAATGCTATTTATTTTAGTATTTCTATTTGGAAGAGTGTAACGATGGACATAGCTGTGATAGAAAAGTGTGTCTAATTTGTGTCAAGGGATTTAAAGGAAATCCCACATACTAACCAAGAAGAAGCAACTTCAACTGCAAATGAAAAGACTGTATTGGCTACTAGGATACCATTACAATCTATCCTTAGACAATACATTATTGATCTATAAAAAATAATAATCCCAAAATGGACCTACGGCATCCAAATTTGGAGTACGGCAAGCAGAACAAATGTTCTCCTTTTAACAAAGATTTCAATCCAAAACGCTTAGGATGATTACTGCCTCACCACGGCACATCTCAAACACAACGTTACATAGAGACTTTAAAGTACTAACAATCTTTCCAAGAATCGAAACAAGTAGCTCAAGTTATCTTCAACGTCTGGAAACCCACCCAAATCCTCTAGCCATCAACCTCCTAGATAATAATAGTGAATAAACTTACCGATTACCCTTACGCATACATTATAGATTCTAAAGTTAGTCACTATATATATATATATATATATATATATATATATATATATATATATATATATATATATATATATATAGGATTTTCACCGGGAGCGGTAGCTCAGTGCATCAACTGATGTCACTGCAGCGCCTCTGACCGGGAGGTCCTAGGTTCGAGTCCTGACGGCGGCAGGATTTTCGACACTAGCTTTTCAGCTAGGTCGAATTCTGTCGCTGTCTGGACGAGAATTCTAGCGGCTGGCTGCTCTGATCGGTAGTTTTCCGTGGTTTCTCCGATCAACATCAGGCGAATGCCGGAGCAGTACCCTATCAAACGGGCCACGGACCGCGCGCGATCTGTCCTTCCTCTTCCTTGTCCTACCCTCTCCTCTTACACACACACGTACACTAACATGCACTACACTACCACATATCCTGGGAGACCGGTCGGGAGCTTAGAGCTTGTCCCGGCTGGGGCGGTGCCCCGCTGGTGGGAGAGTCCTGGTTGGGGGGAAACCCCACTAGCCGACGGGAGGTCGGCGCCGGATCTCACCATCCAGCGGGGGAAGATCACCGCCATCTCCCGAGAAAAAAAACATACACTACACTAACGGGACTAATGACCTGAGCAGTTGACGCGCCCGGAAACATGAAACAATCAATCAAATCAATATATAGGATTCTCTCCAAAAGTAATTAAATTGACTCTATACTAGACTCAAGAAGGCGGTGAAAAGTACCATTTGGATACATTCACTAACAAATTGTCATTATCAATTACAAATGTTACATTATCATATTTACTAATTATTTTTAATGTAAAATAGATCGCAAATTTACCTTGTTCGAAATAAAAAGGGAGTTTAAGGTATATTTTGGGAATAGTGATCTAATGCTGTTTTATTGGCATGTTGGCCAAGGTGGAAAAAGGTAGAACTTCGACAGGATGGCAAATGATACTAATATTTTGAGGAGACATTTATTAAAGAGTAGTATATAATATGTGATTTGAAATTCACGGTGCATTTTGCTATTTGGATTAACCAGGGTGGGTTAAGAAATCTGCGGATCGATTTGTTCTGAAAGATTTGTATACTTGTAGAGTGAATATTGCTAAATATAGAATTTAATCAGGTTGAATAAGCTTATGCTAGTTCCAGGTACATGTACATGGGTTTCTCATGTTTTTACGTGTTTTTAAACTCATTTTTTTGGAGTTGGGGAAAATTCAGCCAACCCTCATTTGGTGCCTGTACTAAATTTGCCGTAGGTTAGAACTCGGGCAGCAACGAAGACTCCATTGACTTTGATTTCGGAGGGCTATGTTTTCAAAAACAATTCGAAAGAATCGGGTCCATGGCGGCAGAAATTGCTACTCAAATGACGTGGGTGTTTGAGCGAAGTTGTTCAAATGTGCTAATATAAACAACCGAGCACGCACGATTACAGCCATCATGCACAAAAGTTGAAGTTTAGAAAAAATGATTATTTGGTAACTCATTTAAATGTAAATAAATTGGCCACTTGAGATTTCACTGACATCAAGTCATTTCACCTTCAAGAGAGAAGACTGTCTGAAGATGTGAAACAAAAATCACCAACGGGCCGGGCCCCTTGGTGAAAGCATTGTAGTTTAGACGTTTTGCTAACGAAATATAAATGCAGTGATTGTTTTCGGCAGCTCCTACCAGACTGAGGGTTGTGACCTCAGGGGATGCAATGTTTGGAAAAAAATCTTTCTTCTATAGCAGTATCAATAGGTATTTCGAATTAAGTAGGTACAAAAGGAAATAATTTTTTTATAAGTCCACTAGATAACACTTGATATATTATGTCGAAAGTATTTTTTTCCCAGTATCGGCACCGAATTTCTAGAAACGATAGCATGGTGTTATGTATTGGTCAATACACCACGACATTTTCTATGCCCGGGGAAAAGTTCGTATTTTAATTAGGAAGAATCGCAACGTCCCATGTACTCTTCGCTCGCACAATTCAGTGCGCAAGGCCCCATCCGAGTCTTTAAGTGCGCCCGGTCGTAGGAGAGGCGGCGCCCGTATCATTCCCATAATGGATGGGCCGTTAGACGCTATCTGCTCCTGCTGGAGGAGGCCCCTGCGATACGCCAGACTGCACTGCATGGCGACTGCGACTGTACTCGTTGCTCGTACTCAGCCCCGCCTTCAGCAGTGTGGTTTTGTTTTCACCATTAGTTGTGAGTGGCATTATCGATTTTGCTCAATCGATACTATCGTGGCCGAAAATACTTTTACTGTCGAAGTTTGGTGCGTAGTAGCCAGCTCTGATTTTAGTAAATGCGTTAATAATTTACACACGCTTGAAAAATTCTAGTTCTCTTACGTAAGAGACTTTTACATCTTTGGAAAACTGCAAACCTAATATTACTCCCATTCGCTTGACCGATCTCGCATCGTGCGAGGTCTACGTAGATTCTACTCACTTCTCTCCATCTCTACTTCACATATAGTGCGATTTTTATGAAGCAGCACCTCAAGGCCCCTCTTCACAGTGGCATTATGTCATTGCATTTCGCATCTTTCTCGGCCGTGCCTTTAGATGTCGCGTGATCGCGACCGTATCTCTGCTTGATCGTGCGACATCTAGTGGCACGACCGAGAAAGCCGCGAAATGTAGTGACATAATGCCACTGTGAAGACGGGCCTTGAGGTGCTGCTTCATAAAAATCGGTCTATAGCAACGTGTCACCCTCGCGCCCCTTTCGCAGCCCCCATCTAGCACGCTGCTCCCCCCTGCGCCCCCACCCCCTCCGCTTTCGCCACTCTCATATCCTATTCCAGAGCGCCATCGCTCGCGCATTCGTATGATGCAGTTCCTATGTCACCATTCTTACGTCGTCGGCCATGTGAGCGCCGCCATCGCAATGTTCGGATCGCCTCCTGAGTCTGTGGAGAGTTTTTGCAAGACGGGAAATTCAATGACGTAGATCGTAATCATTGTCGTCATTAGGAAATTACGTATCTTCAGAAACATGAGTTTCTGCAATTTGTATTATCGAAAACACGCGTAAAACGAAATTATTTGGAACGGAAAACCTCTAACGGTACCTATACGTTTTTAATGAACATTGTATATCTTTTGATTCTATTTTAGCTTTTATGAGGATTACAAGATAGTAATATGTGTTGTATATGAAATTTGGTTGTATCTAACAAATGTGTAATATACAGATTTCTACCTCCAAGGAAAAGAATAGCTTCCTAGCCAGTCTTAGAATGAAACCCCTCAATTTTACTATAATATATTTATATTATTTTCATTAAGAATGGGAAACGTATGGGAAATTATATCGCCCTGTAGATAAATAATTTTTCGTGACAATCGATGTAACCTCAATATACACATAACCTCCAAATTCTAAATAAATATGTTAGTTTTTTCTGACACATTTGCATTAACATGAATAAAAATTAACATAAAATTCCTGCCATTTTATTGTTATTATGGATATGGTATTTTTCATTATTTCCATCCTTTTATCAAATATATTATTAGTGTCAAATTCGTGTTTAGCGGTGTCGATGAACACGACGTAAAGTCTAAGCTTCGAACACATTTGTCGTAGACGACAAAACAGGGAGAATGGTGGGACCTGTCAATGGAAATCCGGTCTTTAGATGCCGGCGCATGCGCAGTAGAAATCTCTCCACAATATTGTCGTGTTACGTCTTCCAAATTCAGTCAATTGCAAAATCTCTCTTATGTCTCCAATCTACTTGCACGCTCCGTACAGCGTATCATCGTCTCCGGCTCCTTGTAGTCAGCGCGGCGCCGCCGAAAGCTTTTTGCTCGTCGCAAAGGGAAGTGATGGCGGCGGCGGGGGGGTGGGGGTGGGTCCGAACATTGGTGAAGAAAAAGAAAGTGACAAACATAAGTGAGATTTTAGTACATGCGGGAAAAAGGAGAGTGAGAGTCTGGGCGTGTTATACCCTAACGTCGAGTAAATAAAGTGGGTGATGGGTGTGAAAATGATCACCAGAGACACTAATGTATATGCTAGGGCTAGTGTCTGAATCTGGTTAATTCTCGAATCATCTGATTGATGCAAAATAAATATTTTAAGCGCGAAGTAGGAATAGCGAAGAATACTTTGGACGAACAAAAGCGCCCATTAGCCAATGCGTGGTAGCAATTATAGCTGAAGACTTTTACGGTGTCGAGAAATGGAAGATAATATGTGAATAAAAGGAATCAGACAGTTGATGGGAGGTTTCTAAGTCTAGTGGAGGTCAAGGTCTGTACTTTGGTGTTTCACTGTGTCAGTCGAAAATTTCTTTTCACGATCGGTCAGAATAAAAAATAGGCTGTCACTCAATTAAAATTATCATTTTGCAGTAACATTAATCACATTATCATTCTCATTGTGGTATTAAAGTAAACCGCTCTCGTAATGTGTACAAGGCTCACCTGACAAATCTGGTAAATTGAAAACCAGCGTAAATCTCATTGATTGGCCCGCTGGAAACAGCTGAAGCGCTATCACTGATGTCCTGCGGATGTCGACGGCAAATCTAGTCTTCTCATTGTTGTGGATAATGACAGTGATGGCGATGTCATTGGTCAGTATCTCCTGATTTCGCTGTAAATGATTTGGTTTTTCCACCACCCCGATTCTCCGGAATCATGTACCAAATATGTGGAAGGTGGCAGTTCGAACCGGAGACTCGTGAGGGTAAATGCCTCTTGAACTGTGCAGATCGCTTGCTGTTGTTTGAAATCGCGTAATTACGAAACCTTCCAGGAAACTTCAAGGCATCCAGAAGGATCGGTATCGAAACTTTTATGTTATAGGACAGGGATGTCCAAATATCAAGGCTTCAAAGGTCACAACTAAAACCTTTAATATGAATGCGAGCCGTATTGACATTACTCCGGCGATCACCAACCGACCCCGTATTGTTGATCTCGGCAGTTGCGTGACTGCTCTTAAACGGGGGACTGGGGATGAAGTCAAGCGTGATATCGGTATAACCCTCGGATTCGCCGGTAAAACGGTCAGCGTACCGGACTGTGGTACCCGAGTTTGCGGGTTCAAACCCGATCGAAGCCGTGAATTTTTAGGGGCGAAAAAATCTTGGTACGCCTTCCTTCGGAGGGGAAGTAAAGCCGACTGTCCCATGTAGTAGATTTACTGCATGTAAAAGATCCTCAAGCCTAAAAGAATCCTCTGAGCAAAATTGAGCTCCGCCTCTTTCGTCGCCCAAGATAATACCTCTTTTCTCCGCTAGGTGAAAGGAGCGTAGCGAAATTTGCGTGGTTAGACGGAAGAGCGGGCCTGATGGCCCGAGTCTCGCCATGTAAAATAAGGATTAACTAACTAACTAACTAACTAACTAACCAACCCTGTATAACTCTGGAACGCATTGGGATGATTATGAATTTCAGAATTTACTAGAAAAAAATTATTAAATCTAAACTTAACCTTTTTTACATTAAGGGGGTGTTAACTCGGACAAGGCGAGTGCACTATGTGCGCCATGTTCTTGCCCGACATGGATGCAAGGGACTTTCAGTTTTGACTAATGACCTTTCGCGGGCCACATAAATTGCACTGCGGGCCGCCAGTTGGACAGCCCTGTTATAGGACATTTTTGAAACAAATGGGGTCTTACAATGTGATTTTTAACCATTGTAGAATACACAACCATGATGTAATGAGGGACGTAGTTCATGGGTTAGATCAGAGACTAAACAATTAAACAGTTTGCCGACGTTGCGGAATCTTTTAGTCCCATCATCTGGGCTTACTAATCAATTTTACAGTCACTCAGTAACGTTTCCAAGTTCCGATCTAATTCCACATGGAGTTGCTGCAGCGCAGGGGTCCATCATGTACCACGTCTGAAGCGAGCCAAGGCGCTAAAGCATATGAACCCATAAAAATGTATTAATAAGCCCTGATAATGGAATTAAAAGATTCCCAAAACGTCGGCAAACTAATTGTATATACTCTGACCAATCTCGTGAACTACATCCCTCAGTGTGATTTTATATGGAGAGGTCTATGGGAGCGGGGGCGAGCGGAAGGAGGGGGGTAAGGTAGCGGGGATGAAAGTGTCGAGAGCGGCGGCGGGCGATGCGGGGGAGGGGGGATGGGCGCCGCGGAGGAGCTTCGCTCTCCGCCTCCGTGCTGGAATGCGCGTCCCCCGTCCCGCCCCGCCTCGCCCCGCCTCGCCTCGTGACGCCGCGAATCTTCCGGAGCCATCTGGCAGCCGGGCGCATGCGCACATCTCGGCGCCACTCGCGTCCGTCGCCCAGACATGAACTTGGGAATTGGCGTTCAGCGTGCATCTCGGCTTTCGTTTGTACGATTAGTAGCGGAGGTACTGTAATGAGCAGACCACTCACATTCTACATCTAGGATGTCAGAGTTCAAAACTCGCCACGTGATGGACAAAGTGGATTAGTGACTGGTATTCTCGGGGTTCCTTCATTTCCCCTGCCCGTCATTGCTGCATCATCTGTAATATCTTAACACCATCATATCGTCACCGTAATATCACCGTAACATCACCGTAATATCATAACACCATAACATCCATCAACATTTTTCGTCCTCAGGTCCTAAGGCTTAGGAACTGACACCATAATAAAGATAAAATACACGATTTGTATGGGCTGTTATATGTATTCCGCGCAAAAAATACATCCTGGTACGAATTAAATAAGGATAGAAAAAATATAAGAATGTCGAGAATTGATGCTATAGAGTATGATAGTTGCGAGTCAGCAACTAAAAATTCTTAGACTGGTAGTCCTTCAGTTGGGGTCCCTACGGTGCCCGGATTTTGGACAGCAGTAAAATAGCTACTCTAATAGGTAGTTTCCGTGATTTCCTCCGATCAAATGCAGGCACATGCTGAGAAGTTCTTTAAACATTGGACTACGCGCCACGGGCGGATCTTGTTCCATTATTAATGCCGACTATTGAGCTGATCCGGCCCCTGATTGATCTAGAATCAGAATAACTTTGGATAGAGCTATGAACTATGACGAACTCCTTGTGGTGATTATTATTTTCCACTTTCCAGTATATGTAGTGTAGATGAAGTATTGTAATGAGACAGGAGAAAAGTGCCAAGTTTTCTGCAGAAAAGCTTGTGTTGTGGGTCTCTGATTCTAAAAGAGAGATTTTCGTGCTTCTCTATACAATAAATTACTTTCTTGAATAGGTATTTAGACAGAATCTATATTTTTGATACCGAACTGGTTTTCAGCTAACGTCAGTCTGTGATAACACTAGAGTTTTCTGAAAAGATTGTTCTAGCTCATGTTGCGGACCCTCGGATTTGAAACGTCTTAATTTTTGGGAGTATATACTTCACAAAAAGCCCCAATTGTTTATTCAAAATTTTCAGAAAAATGACTTTAAATGTTTTTATTTTATTTTTAACTGTAGAGCATACTAATTTGTAAAACTGGCTCGTTTTTTACGAAACCTCCAAATTTTCGAAAATTGAAAAAAATGTGATATTAATTAAAAATCAAAATTAAAATGAATTGTTTTGGAACCTCTCCTATAACATTGAAAACGTATTGAAAATAAAGAACTTTTTGTAAATGAAATCTGTTCTTCAAATTAGCTCTTGGATTAATGTCATGTACGAGTACAACTTTTTCAAAATATGAGTAATTTTGAGTTTATGTACTGTTATAGCACCACCTGTTTTATTTTTATTTTCGTAGTGTTCCATTTGGAATTGCAGACTCTACAACAACATATTATATATGCTACCGCATATTCTAGACATTGGCAATTTTATACTTTGCTCTGCGAAAGAGATATTTGAAGTATTTTGAAAGATTAAGTTCCTCAGAACACTTACAGATATGACATTTTCATAAAAACTTAAATTTAAAATTGAATTGCTTCTTTTTCTTCTGGTATATTTTAGTGGTATAAAAAGTCATGGATATAAACATAAATCTTTATTACATATTACAAGTCTTTGAACAGAATTTTCTAAGAGAACAAGTGATGGAGATGTTAAAAAAGGTTTTCATTGGCACAGTAATATTTCACTGATTGTTTTATGCATTCAAAAAAGAACGTTTTAAAATGGCATTAAATTAATTTTGGAATATATCATAATGAAAGCAGGAATGGAATTTAATATAAAGCTTTTTAGACAATTTTGGTAGCAGAATTATAATGGTCCAGCAAATGTCAATATGCACACATCCTGCCTTGGTGTAAACATTACTTCCCCGCGTCTGTTTTAAATCACATTTTTACACATTTCTCCTGTTTATTCGATTTTTCTCTACTCTGTGATAATAAGCCATTAATTATATTCAGCACCAATGAGGTGGTCGGCCTTAAGTGCTCATAAAATCTGCACCCTATTAATACACGAGTGTTGGTGTTTAACTTTGTTTCTAAATTGGATCCTAATGTCTAATCTCTTAGGCACACACAGTATGGAGCTGAGCCAGTTCGCCCTAATACGATTAAGTGCTAAGCCGGTCCTAACACGCCTCGTGGATGTGGCGCAGTTCCCTAATTACAGTGCCCCGCTTTAAATGAACCAGCTTCTGTTCGGTCGACTAAATCCGGAAGCAGCTCTAACAAGCGATGTCCTTGGTGATGAGCAGGATATTGATTGACGTCTCTGAAAAACCACCAAATCTATCTTTGGTATTATTTGCAGCCAGGGGCGATTGCCATATTAGTGCTTCTATGTCACATGTCAGGGATCCTGCGCTTACCGATTTTGAAAAAATGGAAAAATATTTTCTTCTGAATATTTTGAAGTTATGGAAAAGGCTGATGTATTTATTATTGTTAATTGGACATTCCTGTGGTTGATCATAGTTAGTTGTGTCCTAAATATGCCCTGGCGCAAGTATTTATGAATAAACGTTATAAATGTTAATACCGCGGAGTCACCGCTTTTTAATAGTACAACTGACCCTGCCTACTCTTATTTCTCCCTATTTTGATGCCGGAGACTCTGGTAGCTTCGTTTGATATATGTTGCAAATTGAAGGAGGACGAATGTCGTTTGGAAAAGTCATGTTGATTTCTAAATTCATGAAAACTGAAAAAATTGGATATTTTAAATTTAAAGATGGAGTTGCAGCGCATTTTTCAAAAACAAACAGGGTGCGGTCAAAGCCTCTGTAACTCCCTTTCGCGGCCTCTGCTTGGAGCTCTACATTTTTTTCTTGTGTGAATTTGTGAAAGAAGTAATAGATCGATTTTTCAACTTCTATGTTTAATATTATTCAATGATCCGGAACGAAATTGAAAAGTTGTGAGGAATGTGATGCAATTTTTTCCTTCACGAATTTTTTTCTTTGGAAAAGTTTTCTTCCCAGTACACGAAGATTGATCTTCAAATAAGGCGCACGGTATGATATTGGGTTCAAGTTTTGTTTGCAAAGTTGGTAAGAAACTGGAACACGTGCTACAATTAGTTTTCATATGTACAATCGATTAAGCTGGGAAGTAATGTTTACCTGAATGTTTACCAGTTGTAATTAATTTTTAAGTTATAATTAAGTTTTTTTATAGTAATCAGCAACTTGGAAAATAATGTGTGTAAAGATTGTTTTGAAAGTGAATTAGAATGTTCAGTACTTTCGAATTTAACCGCGTTCGAAAAAAAAATATTTGTAGTGACTGTGAAATATTCTGTACTAGTTTATGTGCTGGATCAATTAGCGAGAATTCCATTTCCTTCAACTCCGTTTCGAAGATTATGTATGCAGATGAATGTAAGTAAACGGTCCAGAGCTCTGACGACACGGTTGGCATACTATTCCGAGATGGCGATGAACCTGTGCGGTGAGTCTGACAATTTGTCTTAATACATGTCGTCATAGACAGGGGCGGCTTTAGAAAATACTCAGGGGAAAGGAATTGATTGATTCGTGTTTCCGGGCTCGTCAACTGCTTTGGTCATTATTCCCGTGAGTGTAGTGCATGTTTTTCTTCTCGGGCGATGGCGGTGAGCTTCCCCCGCCGGATGGCGAGATCCGGCGCCGACCTAGTGGGGTTTCCCCCTAACCAGGACTCTCCCACCAGCGGGGCCGGGACAAGCTCTAAGCTCCCGACCGCTCTCCCGGAATATGTAGTAGTATAGTGCATGTTAGTGTAAGGGGAGAGGATAGGATAAGGAAGAGGAAGGACAGATCGCTCGCGGTCCGTTTGTAAGGGTACTGCTCCGGCATTTGCCTGGTGTTGATCGGAGAAACCACGGAAAACTACCGATCAGAGCAGCCGGCCGCCAGAATTCTCGTGCAGACAGCGACTGAATTCGACCTAGCTGAAAAGCTAGTGTCGAAAATCCTGCCACCGTCGGGACTCGAACCTAGGACCTCCCGGTCAGATGCGTTGCAGTGACATCAGTTGATGCACTGAGCTATCGCTCCGGGTCAGGGGAAAGGAGATTTTCCTTCCTCACGACGGTGGAGCGAGCAAGAGCCTCTGTGAAGGCAGATGGTCTCTGATTCGGGGGTGGACCAAGGTCAGGCCAACTCCACCCCCACATCCTGCCCTCCCTGCTCCGTTCGGTTCCCTCCTACTTCGATGCCACGAGCGGCCTTGTGGAAGTACCCTCCCGCATGGGATTTCCGTTGACTTTGGAACTGTACGCTTCGGTGCTGAAATTCTGTACCTCGAAGGTAATGGACAATATGTTTCGTTTACTACGTTATTTTACAGAGAGTTATTCAAACAATTTTTTTCTTGTGAATAAAATTGGATAAGTTGTTTTCAGTGCTTCTTACGACGCTATTAAATACCTTTTGGACATAGTTCGCAAAATCTCCTGCTAGAACAATGAAATGAAAAGTGTGTTAAAATGTTCCGTTCTAAGAAAAGATCGACGTATTCGTAGTTCTTTTTATCTCCGAGCTTTAAAATTATTTTCACTCTGTTTTACTTCTTTAATATGTAACTTCGAAATGCACATATTTCATGACTTTAAAACAGATAGAAACAATATTTATTGTGTCGAGAAATGTCTATTTCGCCTATTTTAAGAACCGTTTTAGCAGCTTAGGAGAATTTAGAGATGAAATATCTAAGCCTACATATTTACAATGGATACATACGTAAATCGTTTAAAACATTCAAGTAAATAGTATCGAAAATTTTGTTGTCTATTCAACCAAGGCAAATCAAAATATATTTCATTTAACGATGTAAATAAACAAAAAAGGCGATTTTTGAAGTACGACGGTAACAGCATTTAATGAGATATAAACTCTCAAATTCTTAAGTATTAAGTTATTTCTTTTGATGGGAATGAAAATTATCTACTCAATAAAGTTATTGTTAACGGACGTGTCCTTTGCTCCACAATCTATCTTCACATTGAAAGAACGGCAATTATGCATCCACCCAATGAGAACGCGAAAGGGAACTGAATAAGAGCGTATGAAAAGCAGTATAAAAGCCGCGTTATATTGGCGATGAGGATTCATAATGTTGAACTAGGATGAGAAATCAACTATTTCGTTTGGTTCAGGAACTGTAATTCCTTCATTTTCTTGCCTCCTTTAATCCAGACGCTCTGATTTAAATATTGTTGTTCGTTGAAAAAATACAAGATTAATTCCTGAAATATTATTCTTTACTATTGGTAGGTATAATTGAATATAGTAAGTTAAATTTTCTTTTCTAATTCATCACTCATGATTAATTAAAGTGTGCTTGGTAAATTATAATTTATTCTGAAATGTGTGTATTGGGAATTAACATGAACGTTGTGATTTTTTACGTTTTTAATGTTGCGCTCGGCATGCCCATGCCCTGGCGATATTGGGGATCGAGAGTCGGTCTTCGTAAAACAAACTCAGATGCTTTGTGTAGCCCACGCGGATTCGTGTAAAAGGAAGGTTGGCTAATAGGAGGTCACAATTTAAATCTCGTGGGACCTTGAAGATGTGGTGCAATAGTGCGCTCGCGTTAGATCTCCTGAATGCGTTTAACCAATCACATTGTTATACTCCATGTATGCCCAATCGTACATGTTCCGGTTCCGGATGTTTGATTTTGTAATTGAGCACAAAGCAAAATCCACTCAGAGATACAAAACTCTCAAAAGCAGAAACCGGAATGACGTCTCGGTCCCTGTGTTTTTCTGATGAGAGTGCAGTTGGCTGACAAAATTCGTTTTTAGTATTTCGTTGTGGTTCCAAATAAATATCGCGAATCTGTTTATGGTAATTAAAGTGAAACATAATTAAAAATGATAATTTGTTCCTATCCTTTTGAGACTAAAAGTTGCATTCCTAATTTTAAATCTATAATTGTATAAGGTAGATTTTGCCTTGGAATATCTAGTTTAGTTGCCGACCTTATCACCTAGCCTATGATCAAACACCAAGGAAAGGAAAAAAGACTGTATCCTTCTATTCGTATATTTTGTGAGAAACCGGACGTGGCGTTTGAGGTTGGAGCCTGGTCGTCCTCACTCCCAGCTGCAGATGTTGGAATTTTGACGCAGTCGTGGGAGGCGGCGGCGGTCACGGCGTTGACGCTAGCGCGCTCCGCGGTGGTGACCGGAAAGAACCAGTAGTAGTTGTAGGAATTTGCACAGGTGGGATGGTACTAAAATAAAGCTTCGTAGATATTTTTATGGCAGTGCATACCGTATGCGAGCCATAATACAATTCCAAATATTTGGGTAAGCAAGTGAATAACGGTGTATGATTATCATTCCTTAAAATAAGTCTAAATTTGTTAAAATTATGTTTACAGATTAACAATAAAAATCCACATGTTCTGAATACTTTGTATCATATATTAGGAACAAAATTATAACAAATTTGAAGAAATTGTCCAATTTATCGACAATACTGGCAACGTGTTTTATACTTTTTCAAATATATTCAGTGGTTAAAATAAAACAGAAGTAAGTCTACAATATGATTACTTATGAATTACACCGTTCATTATTACTGTAAACGCATCTTTTACTTCGTGTGTCCTATGTAACAATGTCACAAACTATGTAATTGCAAAATACCTCAATTCACAAGAGTATTAAATTAGTGTTGTTGCCTGCACATCTTTAGCGGAATATTTTAGGCATGTACTTTCGATTCTACTGTCAATTTACATCTTTTTTAGATTTACATGTTCCAGAAGCTACGGACTCTGCATTCTGTGCCAACTCAGCCACATACTATTTTTAAAAAGTCCACGCAAAGTATTGTATTTAATATTCTTTGCTAAATATTTTAATACTCAGTGTCTAAGACACAGTACGTTATTGAATTCAAAGCAATGGAGAACTTGCACACTTTGCTGCACGTATGACTTCCACATACATATTTTGTTTTTGCAAAGGCGCTAGATTTCGAATCCCGGCTGTGGAGGATTTTCGTCACTAGCTCTACAGCTTGGTCGAACTCATCCGCTATCTGGAGAAGAATTCTAACTGCCGACTGCTCTGAGGGGTGGTTTGCCGTGATTTCGGAGATCAATTCCACGCGAGGCCGGTGCAGTTGACGTACGGCAAATGGGCAATACTCGCAGTACTTCCATCCGACTTCTTTCTTCCCTCCTCACACACACACACCATAAATATATATGATGGCGGTGGTATAATTGAATTGAATTGGCTTTATTTTACGTGGCGAGACTCAGGCCATGAGGCCTCACGCAAGTTGGACGCAAATTTCGTTACACTCCTTTCAACAAGAGAAAGAAGGTATTACTTGGGCGACGAAACAGGCGATTTGAATTTTGCTCAGAGGCATCATTTAGGCTTGAGGATCTTTTACATGCAGTAAATCTACTAACATGGGACAGTCGGCTTTACTTCCCCTCCGAAGGAAGGCGTACGAAGGATTTTTTCGCCCTTAAAAATCCACGGCTTCGATCGGGTTTGAACCCGCGAACTTGGGTATAGCAGATACGCTAACCGCTACACCATCGCCGCCGCAAAGGGTAGGGTATAGGGGGCGGTGCGCAGCTGAAGAAGATAGCTGGAGGGGGAAACAACCGCAACCCGACTTATAAGTAGGTAACGTATCTCACATTCGAGCGGAGGTTAAACACCGCCATCTCCCGGATATAAAATGCACTACTACACTAATGACCTAAATAGTTGACGCTCCCGGAAACGCAAAAAACACTACTTATATATATCGTGTAATTAAAATCGTGTCTTAGCAGCTCACCAAATGGATGGAAATTGTGAAAGTAAGTGGCATTCTTATTGCCTCACTTTGAGGAAGAGTCAGACAATATACTTGTTTCTTGCTGAGCACAGCAAACGGAAATCGGTTTTGTTATTCGATATTATGTGAACAGTCTTTTCTCTTTCTCTGTATAATTTTACACTCAAGAATGCACGTCCTTGATACCGGCTTGTCCCACTGCATCCGGTGAAATAAAATAAAACAAAATTGAAATAGGATGTGCGTCGTATTTAGTATTGTATAACGAACAATTGCAGTTTAATGAATCAATGCAGTGTCCGCCTAAAATCTGTGTTGCCTTTATTTTCGAGGTAAAGACTTGGAACTGAACGAGAAATCTTGGTGTTCCATTTTTATTATTGTTTGAAATGAAAATATTTCCTATTATACCAAAAATACTTCCTATAGTTACAACGATGATTATTGTAATGACACGATCAATTTCTAGTTCGTTCACAATTGTTTTAGAAGTCAATTGTTTTTCTTGAATCTTTTCTATCATTCCAATGCCACTTCTATCCACCTTAGAACTATTTAATTTTCTGATATAGGAGAACCGGTAAGTACCACTTCAACATGCATCGTGAAGACTCTTTGCTCAGTAATGAGAGAAAGAGGTGGTTGCCGAGGCTTCGAATTGATTTGATTAAAAAGCAAATTATATTTAAAACAAAATATAACTGTTATAAAATTCAGTCGACCAATGTCGTTGAAGTTTCTGGCTCCTATAATCCATCCACAGCTGTAATCCTCCTGAAAAAATTATTGCTTTTGGCTTATCGTTTTTGGCATACTAGCTCCACATTACTGAACACCGGTAGCGATCGAATGTTGTAGCTGTGTCGTCTCTTCGTTCAAGTGTTGACGAGTTTTCTTTCTTCGCAGAGGCAAACGGGCGGGGGGGGGAGGAAGGGAGCCATCATTTTGTGTAATTGTACTCAATTTCTTCAAAATAATTAATCTCATCACCTCCAAAGAAGTATTCCTGTATTCATTACTATGAGTATTTTTCAATGCGCGCAGAAAAATTAGAAAACTATGCAGCCTCTGGCCGTGCGAGATATCTACAGTTTCGTTAAATACATAGATTCTTAGGGGAAATCTAAAAAAAAATTAAACAATGTCAGATTTTGACTGGGAAATGCAAATGTTTGATTGTGTTATTCGGTTTTATTTTCATGCTACGCATACCGACTGATTTCTCATACTCAGTGCGACACTCTTTACATCATGCGATAGGGAGATTTGATCCGATATTAAATCTGTGGTCACGGTGTAAAAGTTTTTCAGGAAAAAATCTTAGTGTGGAGAAAACAAATGTTAGATTATTGAGACGTAAGCTAGTATGTTAAGTTATATTTCCCAAAACCTTTTTGTCGTTACTAAAGCAATATGAATTCGGTCGTTTTTCTAAAATAAAATATAAATACTTCTGTCAATTTCTGGCAAAAATGCGTTAAGAATTACCTCGTGACCACAGAAATGTTTGCTATCTATGTTTGTTCATACACCACTTACTTCAGTGGCCATTAAAGTTAATAGAACTATCGTGGAGTTGCAGTGAGTTTGATATATGGGGCATAAAAATATTTCCATAATTGACTTTATTAATTAATATATATTTAGTCTTCATTTTGTTCGTGGAATAGTTTTCATATATAGCAGTCGAATTTCTGAGTTTCAGTACACTCCGAACCCCACACATGAATTACAGTTTTGTGAAGGTGAACAAAAATGAATATTGTAAGAGTAAACGAAACTCCTTGTACCCACGAGACTTTTTTGCCTTTTCTTGCGTTTTTTGGCCAAGATTTGTTTACCTAACATACCTCCTTTACATAATTGGGATTCATTAGGTTTATGTACACGTTTATTTCAACAATCTTAGTAGATATTGCGTAAATTTTGTTGCATAAATATTTGGTTTGCTCTTAATACAGTTTAGTTAGTTTTGTCAAAAGCTATTACTTTTGGGATATTACTTTGATCATAGTAATAGAAGTATCATTATGAAAACAGCCTGAAATGATCATGTTCATAATTAATGGATCTTTTCATTTTCATAATCCAATTATTGGCGTAGGCCCACCTGAACTGGATGAACGATGAGGCATTAAAAGGCAAATGGAAAGAGAGGAAGAAAATAGCGGGAATACTTCGTACATTTTCTTAGTGTGTGTGTGTGTGTGTTTGTGTGTGTGTGTGTTTGTGTGTGTGTGTGTGTGTGTGTGTGTGTGTGTGTGTGTGTGTGTGTGCTGGCACGAACATAATCCTGCGCGCGTGCGAAACCTCTTACATTCATTTTTACCGTATGACATCGCAATTGCCGGCCTAGATGGCTTAGAGCGCGTGTTAAGTGAACGCGTCGGGTGAACAAAGGGTCGCGAATTCTGCATCTCGTGGGCGGATATTTGTGCCTGGTCGTGGGTTGAATTGAGTCGAGGAGAGCCTCACATTCTGCTGATCCCCGGATCCAGGGAGCCCGCGTGTGTAAAAGTATCGAATGAATGTTTCGAGAAACATTGCATTTGGACTTCGATTGCCAAACATCACAAGGGGGAATTCAGACACTATGGGAATGCAATGTCCGATATTGAACAATGGTCGATTAGTGTGTAGAAAGAGGGTTAAAACCGCGTCCGGCTAGCACACAGAGATTTTCGGCGTCTGGGGGCAGGCGCCAGGGCGGTCTGGATGGGCGTCCGATGGCCCTACCTGCCCTCTCCGCTGGCCAGGGGCGGCCACTCAGGTAGCGTTGCGCGGGCCCTGGGGGCGACCCTGGGACACGACACCCGCCCCGCGCCGCGCAGCCCCATGCCATCCCTTCGCCTCCCCCCCTCCCTCACCGACTACCCGCACACCTCAAAAGCAGCTGTCCCTCTCGGCACTATTCCAGGTAGCCGGCGAGGAACTTACCCCCCTACTCGAGAGGAGGTGATCAGCGATCCCAGATGGCTCCCAGAGCCCCCGCTCTCAACTTCCCGAGATCACTAGGCGCTGCAACAGGCAGAGTTGTAAACGTTTTGACGTTGCCGTAGTATTTCTTCCTGAACGGTTGGCGTTCATTCTTGCGGTGTTTCGGTGACTGTAACTTGGCATGTAAGTCTGTGCTGGTGACGTAAGTCATACAAGTTGTAGCATTCGCCGTCACTACGTTAGGTTATGCAATGAAATTTCCTGCTCGGTGTTTGAGACATGTTAGAAAATGTGTTCGGGCTCTGAAAATTGTTTTTAACGCTTATTGGTAATAGTGTTTGCCGAAAAAAAAAACTTTTAAAAAATTCGGATTTTAAAATATTACGGACTTTTCCATTTTTCTTCTAGATAACTAATTTAAAACAGGAGAACCTGTTCATTAATAACTGGGCTTTCCGGATGTCTTTTACTTAAGTGAAGCGACTGTCCATGATACTCCACTACATTACAAGAAGGGACTTTTCTACTCCTCCTCCTCCCCCGTGCATCCCCTCTGCCCCCTCCTGAATCCCCCCTGCGCCCTCCTTCCCTTCTACCGTACAGTTACTTGCATTCGAGACGAGCCAATGGCATGACGGCGTGCAACAGGTGTTTCGGCCAATCGGGAAACCTCGGCTCCGCGTTTCCAAAGCTTTCGGGTGTCAAAGAGAAGCGCTGCGCCTGAAGCGCGAATGTTGATTTCACCGCGACTGGGGGGAGAGAATTTCGAACGCTTAAAAAAACATACATCGCCTTTTGGGGGTATATTTGTTTATTATTACTATAAAATATTGCAGTATTTTCAAATAATTGATTTATGAGAGACGCTTGAACACCAAATAAATATCAGTAAGTTTTAATTGGATCTGAGTTTAACATTTAAAGTTAATAATAATTGTATAATTGTTAATATAGCAATAGTTAGCTAAGTGGTAAAATGCACATATTTTATATTGGTGATAGAGGGAATATAATTTTTTATATTAATTTTCTACTGAAAAATAATGATTATTGCTGCTTTTGTTGAGTGCAAAATTATAATCATATATGCGGAATTTTATAAATGTATATTCTTTAAATCAACGTTTTCTAAATTGTTGTTTCGAGCAATAAAAAATTAAATGCTGTTAACATATTTTTACAAAAAATAGTTTTAATACATTTTGTAAATATTTAATTCGGCCTCAACAAGGGGATACAATAAATGTAGATGAAAAAAGCTTTTTCGATAACCCCATTTCACTGCATTTTCTTATTTACAACTTCTCATGAGTGTTGTGAAAAACTAGTTTCACTGGCGCGGCGCGAGGCAAGGTGAGAACCTGTCAGATAGTGGAGTATCTTTGGAGGGGAGCTCTTTGGTATACCTTTCCTGCCTTCGTACCTGGCTGTGTCCTTCTCACGAGTTTTGGGTGAGCATCTTGCTGGGTCGCTCTCGCAACGGACACTGACTAAAGACTGCTGCCTCACTCCGAAATTTTTCAAGTTATCCAGCAATATTATTCACATTTATTCGTGTATTCACGAACTGTTTAATTTTATATAGTACAAATATGAATTTGATAAATTCATTCGTTGATATTTTCTTTACTTACTCTCTCGCTCGTGTCCGGTTGTGAATATTCGCAGTGTTGAGCGTCCTAAACGTGTACAAATGTAAATATTTTTCGTTTTTCGTCTAAGGCAATTTGCAATACGCTGTTCTAATCCGAATATTGAATGTGATATTATGAAAGTTTAAGTGTATTTATAATTGTGCTTCAGTGTGAGGTATACACAGCTGTGTACTTCTGATTTGAAAAAAATCGACTGTCTTCGATTACGTTGTGATTGGTTTTAAATCTGCGTGATATCATTAAACTGAGTGATTAAGCGAGTGTTATTTATTGTATTTGTTGTGCAGATGTGATACAGGCTGCGTATGTCAGAATTTGACTTAGCGTGAATCCAGCCGGGCTGTTTTACTGGCCTAAAAGTCATTAACTTGATATTAATTGTGATACTAATTCCGACCACTGTGCTCTGATTTAATAGAGACAGCATCTAGAAATAATTTGAGAACTTAAGTGCAATATTCGTGAATTACAAGTTCGAGCCGCAATCCTGTAATCCTAACGAAATTCGAAAAATTAATAAAGCAGAACTGTTCTTTCGTGGATGTGCGCAGGTAAATGGATCGTGTTTTGTGAAAACACGATGAAGACTAATCTATGGTGATACCCGTACCTGCACCTAGACAGCTCAGTTTCAACTTTTCAACGAATGGTGTGTGAAACTCCGGCCAGAATGATGGAAACACCTTACTTATGTGTACTGTACGTGGCCACCGCCGGGCAGCAAGGACCCAACCTCGGCGCCGACGAAGAGGAAATTGTGCTGCTCATTTACGTCATGATCGACATGACCCAAAATAAGGTAATTTCCTTCTTATTTGCATGTATGCATGCTACGTAGCTCCTACGATGTGTTTCATGCTTTACAGTGAGGGCGAAGCGCAGTAATTTTCAACCAGCTGTTGTCTATGTTTAAACACAGTCACATCTTATTTCTGGGTATTTTGGCCGTAAACTAAGAGGAAACATAATTACTAAGATTAAAGATACGAGTTTATACAGCTTTTGTGTTCAGTTGCTCAGGTAAGTAGAAAATCAAAACACTGCAGTATTGCGCAGTTTGTTTTCTGCAGAAACTGGTTCCTATTGGTAAGAAGGAAATTCCTCCACAACAGAAGCTATTGATGAAAATAAGTACTTTTAATGCGATTAATATTTTAAAAGAAATTTGTAGATCTTTGAGATATATAATGTTGTGAAAAAAGAATATCTTGAACATCAACATTTTTCACCGAATACTTTGAAGACCTCCCCTCCAACAAAAGTAGTTTTACTGTCATAGAAAAGTATAAAAAAATATGCAATTCGCACCCAGAATAGCGGGTTCAAAATAACGAACTTGGAACGTGAGTGCGACAAGGTTGCAAAAAATTCTATTAAAAATCACGCGTTCTCCTTTCGAACTACCTCTCAGAAAAAATCTTTCAACACATTCTTACTTGATCTTGCTCGAGGATGACACTGTGTATTTGAGGAAATACTCTTTGACTTTTTATGTTCGAACACAAGCCGGTTTTGTGAACGGAAGCCATTTTGACGTGACGTGTACAGCCAGGCCGGAGCGTGTGTAGCCACGAGGTGATCAGAATAGCCAACCTGTGGAATCGAACTCTTCACATAAGGGAATCCAAGCCGCCCGAATCCAACTTGGATTACAACAAATAAAATGGCTTCCTTGGGGATCAGACATCACCCGAAATACGAAGATGACGACTGGACATGTAGACGCATTCGGACTGCCCCGGAGTTGTTAGACGCGAATAAATAAAATGAAAAAAGAAATATATAAGTAATTAAAAAGTCATTGGTGTAGGCGAGAGAGCGGTGAGGACGAAGTGGCGAGTTCGCAGTGTTTATTTTGTCGCGTTGTAACGTGGGCGATTTCTACCTCCGCGAGAGGTCAACAACCCCTCCGAGGAATTGCGCCGCGGTTCCCTTGAAAAGGCCTCGCGGTCGCTGCTGCCGACGCTCGCAGATTCGGAGGCTGTCAATCCCCCCACCTCCCGGCCGCCGGCCAACTCCGCTCCCTTCTAAACTTGCGAGTAGAAGTTAATTTTGGGTTTTATTTATTAATTTTTGGCGCGGGAGTGCCCTCCCCCTCTTCGCAGCATTCTTTTAAGTTTTGATAGTTCGTAGGCATGTTATTTTTTGTTTGTCATAGGTGGCCTCGCAATCGGGACCACCTATGAGTGTCCAGTAACACACGCCTCTTCCAAAAGTTGCATTAGAAATTAATTCCGGTTACTTAAGTTTTTTGATGTAGGGGGACGCCCTTCTTTTGCAACTTTCTTCTAATTTAAATTCTAAAGTACGCCATTTTTATCTGTATTTGACCCGAAATTCTGCTCCCTAAACATAATTTGTATTCATTTGTAAACATTCATTATCTCGTGAATTTAAGAAAGTCACCGCGTGTATTTCAAGTTTGTTATTGAAACTGCAAAGAATAGCCGCGTTCTTGGTTATTCTTTTGACCCTCCAGACCTCTCAAATTGCGTCATAAATTTAGATTTCCCAACGTAACTGGTTCCATATTTTGGGAGCATATTAGTTACGCTAATTATCCATTTTTGTTTAGAGTTAATGCAAATGTGCATCGAATAGCTCTTTATTAGCCAATTTCAATATAAACTGAAAATTGTTTTGTGAAATATATTTCCAAAGAATGGTAAACTATTTGCGAACATTGTTTAATTACAAAGTTATGAAATCACATATGAAGGGTACGTCTCTGTAACTTTCTTCTAATATTCTTGCATTACAGTTCCTTGTTTTTAACCTTTTTATAGTATTCGACCTAACGAAATATGAAAGTCCCACCGAAAATGTGAATTTCCCGCTGTATGAGAGGAGTATTCCTTCAAAATTATTCGTGAAAGCATGCACTCCGAAGTAAAATATTTTTGTTCAAGTTCGAAATTATTTGCAGATATTAAAGGTACTTAACTGCAAATGCCTAGTGGCTAACAAAATTGTTAACTCTGCAGTGGTTGAAAGTAGGAAACTTCCTTAGTTTTAAGTGGACACTTTTTCACTCAGAGTTTAGGGGGAGGTGTGTCTTCAAAGAAGGAAAACGGCGTTATTTCCTGGAGAAAACTCCTGTTGTCATGTGCGTGGAGAAAGAGAATGCAGAACTTGGAGAAAAGACTGTTTCCAAATTGTTTGGCTGTGTTGTAAAATGTACATTTCATGATACAAGAGTATCTGAAGGAATATTTTTAGAATCGAAGTTTATTTGTGTATTCTAAATTCCAAAGTTTAAGAAAGCTGCCAATTCGTGGTTTCTTGCTTTTAGCAAATTTTCACTTTTCGATTGAACAACCATTTGGAAACGGACTCTCTTCAAAGTAGCTCTAGAATGAGACAAATATTTTCTTGCCCTGAAACAAGCCACCGATTTCCTGAGTCTTACTCGCTTGTTAAATATTCATCCGGATTCTGTACCCTTAATTATTCATTCCTGTTGTTCGATCTCGTTTGGATGGTGTGAAATTTTGAGGTCAATGACCTCAATTACCGAAGCATCATCCCCACAATATTCACATATTTACGTCGAAAGTTGTGATGATAAAATTAATACTGAACTAACGAATTATTATACTGGTATTCAAGCTTTGAATTATGTTGAGGGTTGGTATCGCGGATTGCAAAATTAATTTTTAAGTATAAGGGAGTGTTATAAAAAGAAAACTTACAAAAGAAATCCAAAATCTTCTTTGTATCAAGAGTAGTTGTCAGGGAGGGAATGTAGGAGATAAATTACTAATTTTATTGATTCTCTCCTTAACACATCGTCCTTTCTCAACAGTCCCTTTATTAGGTGTAAGTCATGTATTCATTAGAACACAAAATTAATTTTGTGTATTACAAACAACTTATTGGTAAGAAGTTGGTGTTGTTTTAGCAACTCTTCTAAATAATTTTCTACAGAGTTGAACGCTCACACTGTGAAACATACGCTTCCAAATAGTAGGTATAATATTTGTTAATGAGCTACTTAGAAAATTTCTATATTACTGTAATATATTTATTTGGTTTTCGATAGCACATGCAGATGAAAACGAACATTTTCTTAAGTCATTTGGCCAACCTAAAAAGAAGTTCTAATAAAATCAGAACATAGTGAAAGAATTTGGAATTAAGTGGACTCTGCGCAACAGCTATCTTACTTTAATTATTCAGTTCTGTAATCAAATGCACTCATTTATGCCAGGATTGTGAAATCAAAAGATACTACTAAATGCTATAGTAAAAGATAATTGGATACGGTGAGTCGCAGATTCTGTATGATTTCTTCATAATCAGACATATTTATGAGAAATGATTTGAATATTTTTATTGAACTCCTTGGGTCAAATCCACTTTGGACTGGCCAATGTGAAATTTGATGAAACCCACAATTAGACAAAACTTCAGAGTTTGTGCTTAGTTGTATGTTCATAAACTCTGTTGCTATACACAGTGATATTACAAATATTTTTCTGGATTTTCCTATCATCCTCAAATCCTCTTCATTGAGAAAACCGAGAAACTTTACATAGTAAGGTCGGATTGTAAATGCGTGTTGTTGGTAAATACCGGTTAAAATAATATTGATGTGACACTCGCACAAAATTGTGTCGAAATATCCTATTTTTTCCTACTTGATTGCTCTTTTTAGTAAGTTCCTTGAAAATTACATCCTACCAATGCCAGATGGATGGGACTTGCAACCATGATAAAAGGATAAAGATAAAATGTTTAGCGACTCTTTAACAATGTAACCATTCAGCTTTCAGGGTCTGCTCAGTGCTTGGGTTCTGAGTGCGAGGGTCGTCGAAGTGTTGTCACATAAGGTTTTAGATTCTAATTACAACTTGCACTAGTAAGGAATCCAAAAATTGTTATTGATGTTCACTGCCTCTTCTCTGGGCCCACGGACTGATCCAGAAACGGCCTAAAGGGTGGGGAACCAAGAGAGCTTTTTACGAAGCATAGTTTGCAATAATTGAAAAATATTTCTTGCAATATAATATTTTCCATTAAGAAAAATTTTATAAATTAAATAACTCGTGAGATTTTTATTAATGCTTTAATAAAATAGTAAACGTTTTAATAATTAATAATTTGAATAGTGAATACAATTAAATGTATTAATGCACTACAATCTCTGCTTCAGTGCTTTAAATTGAAAATGGTTTTTACTTAGGAACTTCTTTACTTCAACTCAGTTTGTTACAATTAACCGTCCATCTAAAGTAAAATTGAAGGGAATACGCGCCTGAAACGTACGTAAGTCCAATGATGCCCATGGCTGTCCTCTCCTTTGATAACTCCTATATTCAAGGTGAAATTGTCTATCATTGTACTGTTTCACTCGCAGTATTGTGCGTCAAATTAACTAATACGTTTTTATATCAAGACTCCTGTTTGTCATGTTCCTTTTTTTGTTCTGCGCGGACCCGGGGAATATTCGTACATCATACTCCCAAGTTGACGACCTGGATGGCCGAGGTGGCTTAGAGCGAGTACCGACTCAGCGCTTCGGTCCGAAGGGTCGCGGGTTCGAGTCCCGCCTTGGGCATGGTTGTTTGTCCCTTGACTTTGTGTGTTTTGTCGCGGAGGGCCTCGCGTTCTGCTGACCCCAGATTAGAGGAGCCCGCAAGTGTGTTGATCTAGTATATGGTCGAATATGCGTCCCATCGGGACGTGAAGGGTAACCGGCTGTTGGCTGGATAAAAGCCCCTAGGAAAAAAAATATCGTGCAATTTTGGCGTCATGGTTAGAACAGCTAAGTGGTAGTTCAAAGGCGCAACAGGTGGGCATGGCCATCTACAAACGGGCCGTTCATTTTGGAATTAAATTAATACCATTAAGAATAAAACGTACCTATTAAATGTTTTCCAAATGTAATGTTTTCGACTTTAGCACGTAGATGAAATTCAAACGATTGCTCTAAAAACATTAAAAGATTTAGTAGTAAAATCTCGACTTTTGTAATGTGTAAATGAAGTGGAAATTATAATTTTCGTTAAGTTTATTTACTTCATAAAATTTATATTTTTTATAAGCATTGAAAATGTGTTTTACAACAATCAAATTGATGTTTTCGATATTTAGTTTTAAAAAAATCGTTTACAAGAGACAGATCTAGAAAAAAATTGTAATCTTTTAGTAGTGGAAAAATTGATTCGAAATGTCAGTTTTACTAGTTAAAATCCTAAATGTTTTGCAGGATAGTACAAGCACAGGTGTAGGTAGGATGTCCCTTGGGTGCTAAATAAACTGCTCCGCTTCGGGTAAAACTCTCATCCCGAATGATAACTTTTCTTGAGCACCCATAAAACGTTATTTTATTTCTACAATGTGCCCCTCTCCCCTCCGGGGCGGCGAGGTTCAGCGGGCGGCGTGGCGGTGGTGGCGTGGCGGTGGTGGCGAGGGGCTCCGTGACCTGAAACCGATGGCTTCCTGGCGGCGGCGAACTGGGGTGGAAACAATTTCCCGCTGCGCGCAGCGCCGCGCCGCCGCCGGCGGCTGCGGCGCCTGACTTGCTGCACTGAGGGCCGCTCGCGGGCAACCTCAAGCGTTTTGCCGTGAAAGGGCAGATTCAAGAGAGCAAACCGCCGTGGCCCGCCTCCCCACCCTCCCGACTCGAGGGAGGGGCCAGCGAGCAAGCGGACGAAGGCACACAAAGTGCAAAGTATGGAAGTTAACTTTGTTTTAAAAATTTTTATTCCCCTTTGTTTTAGATACACCTTATAGTGTTGCAAAGACGCCCGTGAAATTGCTTTCTGCCATTCGTTGTTAGAAGTATGTAAATCAATAGTGGATGACGAGAGGACACGATTAGACTTTTTTTTACGCTATTGCGACCGCTGTTGATTCCAAGATTAATTCAGTCGTTATTTAAGGGCATCTTAAGACTACTAACGCGTTTTTATTCTGAAGAATGATAGAGCTTTAAGTAGAAGAGCAATACAAAACTAAAATAAAATACTTTTGTATTTTCAACCTTTGGGAATGGAACTTTCTTTTAAACGAAAAACGTAATCTGGAATGCGTGAAAATGACATCTCACGAGTATTCAATCGTGGATTTTAATTCTAAAATTTTACGAAAGCTACCACATTGTAGTCGCCAAAAACTGAATGTTTCGCTTTTGCGTCTTTTAAGAAGAACGGTCACGTGAAAATATCAGTATTTCGATGATAATTCGAAAACTGTAAATTTAAGAAAAATACTTTGTTAATCTGAGAGAATCCACTACCTTTCTCGCACTTCATTTGAATTTTAAACATACGATGAAGTGAGTTGGTCAAATTTACAAGTTTATTAATTTTTTTCTTTGGCTCTGTGATCAGGCGGTGTGATAATAACTGCATATGCCCCCACCTCCGGTGTCGGTTGCCCAGGGGCGGATCCTACCGATCATTTCGGAGAGGGGTCATCATAGATTTTTGTTAAATAATAAACACTTGTTATATTTTATTATTGTAGTGTACTTATGGTACTATACAATATTATTTTTTAAATAATTACATTATTCTTACATATTTAAATATTTTTTTAAAATAAAGGAAGATAACAAAAGAAAATTCTAGGTCATGGGGGGAGGATAGCCCTCATCCCTCCACCCTTTAGATCCGCCACTGCAGTTGACTATTGGAGAATTTGAGGAAGGGCAGCCCGAGACCAGGAGGCAATATCCCCAGTTGATCTTCGCTCCATCTGGAACTGAATTGGCTGGCAACTTTGCGTATAAGGCGAAGATGCACAAAAAAGATTCGAATACACTCAATGTAAATGTGTGCGTTTCATGTTGCATTTGGGAAACATTCAGTTTCCCAACCGAAGAGATGCATGATAAATATAAACAATTCAGCTGTTTTATGCGGTTGCGGTCAAAATGATGAGCAGGGTTTCTTCTCGTGTCATATTGTCCGAATGCCATTTACACGCATGTAGCTTCATTTGCGTATTTAATGACTGGCTTTATTACACGTTCGCATTCTTCCACGCACACTATTGATGAATTTACATAGATTAGTATTCCTCGTGATTATTGCTACACGAGCACCGGAATAACTCCAGCGCAGGACCTACATCCACATTCTGGTTGCAGTGGCCCACCCAGTCACCGTAAATTCCGCTTCTGGAACCCGCAAGGACCCCACAAGCACAATTCTGGCCGCGGGCGTATTCCGGTGGGCCGTCAGAAAAGTCTGGGCGACCTCCGCGGCAGCTGGCCCGGTCGCAGAGGGCTTTGGCGATCGTGTGCGCGCAGGTGGCGGCGGCGGCGGCGACCGGCCGCTCGCCGCCGCTCGCTGCACCCGCAGCAGCTGCAGTGCGCAGCGTCGGCCGCCCGCCGCCATTGTGAAAGGTCGAGGAGCAAAGCGGCTACCCTTCAAGGTTCGCTATTCTTTGCGCGGCTCTGCATCTAGTTAGCAGAGCGCGCGCATTTTAACTTTCGTAAACGCCGCTCGCGCCATCGTAAGCCCCGTTTACGATCGGGGTAATTGTACCCGCTGTCCGAGAAAACGAGAGGTGCTTTTCTTATATATACCTGTTTTTAGAATAACCGACGCTGATGGAAAGAAGTGAATTTACCTTGCATGTAACGTCTGTGTTTCTAAGATTGCGCAAAACTCGGTACCGTCCCCTTCATATATTTCGTGTGTCCAAGAAGTTACTACTCGCCGCCTCCGTCTCCTCAACCCTTCAGAGTATAACTCAACGCTGTTGGGGGACGAGTGTTAAATCATCAGCATTCCACCGCGCCAGCCCGCCGCCGCCGCCGCCGCCGCTGTGGCCAGCTCTTCCTCGGGATAGTCTCGGTAATTTTACACGAACGTTGGCAGCACGGTGTGTGCCTATCCTGCAACCAAACTTGCCGCTTGGTGACCTTCGGGCGAGGAAAGAAAAAAGGCCGTAAAAAGGCTTGGGTGGGGAGAAGGGAGGTGGCCGCGCAGGTGTGGAAGGGACGCCGCGCCGCGGTGGCTTTTCGGCGGCGGCGGCGGTGGGAGTACCTTGGTGCCTAGGCGTAGGCGCCATGCCCTGCGCGCGTTCATGGGCGAAGGGCCCTCCGGGTCTGGATTTGATTTCGTGAGTTTACTTTTGAGGAGATTTGTGCGTGTGATTGTGAAGTCGATATTCTACCCTAGCGGCCAAAGGACCAAACTTTTCACACTAAAAAGGCATTTTTTAAAGGTCTCGTTTTTATGTGGACTGAAAAAACTTGCCCCCTTACTCTTCTCGTTTACTTACCTCTTTTCACTGAAATTCCAGCGTATTTCAAACAAAAGATTTTGGTCCCTTCTAATTTGAAAACACGATTTTGAGGAAGTTTGTAACACAATGTATTTTGGCTTATCAATAAGATACAAAAGCATCAGTGCAAGGAAATGATTAATATATTATTCATATAGACTAATTTTGTGTCGTGTAGGCATTATTTTGTCACTTATAAATTATGTTCTCATACACACATGAATGTTTTGCTGGTTATGAAAAATTTACGAGTTTTTGCTCTGTCAGGAAATGCCGGCGAAATTCAGGAATAAAATACAGAATTTAAATTATAAATCCGAAATTGATGTCTCCAGAGAATATCATAAAATAGAGGAGGTACATTTTTTTTGAAATACCAGCAAAGGGGAAAAGATGAAGATGTTCTCTGAAGATAATGGCCTCTTAATATTGAATAGCAACAGATACAGAGGTATAATCCCTAAAGTTGGTTAAATTGCTTTATTTGCTCACTTCCAAAATCAGAGAGGGCCAAGGGTTCGATACTTAATCTTTGAACCTGTTGATATCATAAATGCTGTGATATACAGTGATATTGAAGTCGTAAATCAAAACTGCGGGAAGTTAAGGTTAGGGTTAGCAACGAAACAATTTTAAAATAGAGGTACTTGGTTGTTTTCATAGGGCTTTTATCCAGCCAACAGCCGGTTACCCTTTACGTCCTGATGGGACGCATATTCCACCACACACTAGACCAACACACTTGCGGGCTCCTCTGATCTGGGGTCAGCAGAACGCGAGGCCCTCCGCGACAACACACACAAAGTCAAAGGACAAACAGCCATGCCCAAGGCGGGACTCGAACCCGCGACCCTTCGGACCGAAGCGCTGAGTGGGTACTCGCTCTTAGCCACCTCGGCCATCCAGGTCGGCGGTACTTGGTTTACTTTCTAAAATTTGTTTACTTAATTTTTTTTGTTTTAATCGAAAAATATTTTATCTTGGCAGTATTTAATTAAATGCTTTCGAAACGCCGTAAACCTCTAAGTTGAAATATGAAAAGTTTCTGGTTTTCTGTACACAGTGACTTCATCCCCGCACGTCAGTTAAGCAGGCAACTTCCATTACTATTTAACCAAATTATTCAGTCTGTGGTGAAGGTCGAATCGTATTCAGAGAAGGGCTACGCAGCTCACACCTGCGTGTCCCCTACATCCGCTTCGCATTGGGAAGTCCCTAGATCTTTTGTCACTCATTCGATGAGCAAATATCCATATTCTCCTCCATGCATATCCTACTTCTTTCCAGCAGGATCTGCAATGTGCTGAACAGTGAAGTTACAAAGTGAATACGAGCACAATTTTGGAAATTACTTGGGATTTTATCATTGAAAAGAAAGATCTAAATCAGATATTTAAGAATGTAATTAATTCTGTAATGTGTACGTAACAAAAATAACTGATGGTCGCTTATGACTAGAACACTAATAGTAAAGGAACCTTAATTTTTAGTAAATAACGCGATTTTTTTTTTACATTTTTCCTGCTTTACGTATTATTAACGGGAATTCTCAACTTCATTCTGAGATTAATTTATTAAAACAATCGGTAATATATTTTGTTTGGAAAAATGTGAAATTACGAGGTATTAGACTGCAAGACGAGCAAACTCAGTGCTTTATAATGTATTAGAATATCTGAAATTAGGGAGTTCAGCGCCCAAGAATTTTCTTCTCCTAATTCTACCACATTCTGAAAGAATAACCTGCGTTTTGAAATACATGCGACATATAAGCTCTTTTCTCCACGCCCATGGCAATATCGATATCTCGTTTGTATTATTTTTTTAATCCCAATCCTAAAAGCTTGCAAAGCGCTCTTCTTATGGTAGAAAGAGCCGCCCTCTCCCTCTACAGACATCTCGCGTTAGCGCCTTCCGAAATTCGTCGCGGGGTACGGTACTTTTCGAGTTCCTTGAACCCGAGAGATATCTCCGGCGTTGCCACGTGCCTGAGCCGAGCTGTGACCTGGATTCGAACCGCGAACTGCGACGCGGCGGCGGTGGTGGGCGGCAGCGGGCAGCGCCTGCCCGGAGCAGCAGCCGCCTCCGCCGCCGCCTCCGCCACCTCCAACTTTCCCGACTCCGCCGCTCCGCTCTGCGCGCTCTCCCCTGTCCGCCCCGGGCGTCGAACGACGACATCGCGGCTCGGAATCGCGAGCGGCTCGACACTAATCCTTCGGCCGCGGAGCAGCGAAGAACACTGAGCTGATTCCCGCTTCTACTCCCTTTTCCTTCGTGTCCTTTCTTTCCCCTCTCCTTCCTTTCATTATTGTTCCAATTCATTTGCGTATCTTCCGTTTTCTTTTCCGCATTTCTTATCGTGGAATCAGGGAATTTTTCCGTCTTACCTCTTATTTAATCATCCTCCCTTCGCTTACCTTTCGCCTCTATTAGAAGTTTTTATATTCCTCTTCTTTCCATTTCTCATCTTTCCTCCGTTACTTCTCATTTCACTTCCACTCGCGCCCCCTTCACTTCGTAGTAATTTTTTCGTGCGTCCCAGAACAAGGTGACAATCGTGCTCCCATTTTAAGCCGGAGTTAGTTAGGGTTGCCAACAATGTTAATGTAAAAGGGAGGACGATCGATAAGCAAAAATTCAGCATCAACACATTTCTTTTGTTAAATATTTAATTTAGACTAACATTAGCTCTAATTTTTTCTTCTCTACATTTCCGATTCAAATGCAAAGATTCGTTTACCAATATAGATGGTCTGAGCGTCTCTTTCTTTATTTTTTTTAGTCGTTAGACAGAGACACCATCATGCATGCGTGTGACAGTGTTAAAAAATGCATATTCATGTTTCTGTGCTAAATGAAAAATAAACGATACAACATAGCAGATGTTAGTCATGTGAAAAATTAATGACCAATTTTAAAAATTTACTAAAAGGAGGGCATTTAAAGTACAAAGGGCAAAGAGAAGACAATTGACGTCAATGGATGATTGTTGGCAACCCTAGCCGGAATGTTAACATGTAACGAAAATTTAACTTTCAAAACCCTCTACAAATAAAAGTTGTGTTCATGTACGGGACAATTATTCTATTGGAAAGGAGGGTATTTAGTTGTTAGGTAATCGCTGCTACTGTCCAAAGGGTAGGCTTGCCCTTGCTTTGCGATTGTACATAACCCATGCTTCCAGGAACTATGGGGCCATACGCGCCTTGTGTAACATTTTCGGTTGTGAGCGTATCATCAGCGCTTTTCAACAGAGCGGGCCGTTCCCATAGGCAACCTTGCTGCGAGTAACGAGCCTGAGAGCCCGGCCGCCTGCCTCGCTGCTTGTCTGATGGTCACGTGGGAGCTGGCGTTCTTGTTGGGGGTGTTCGGGACTGCCGCGGCGGCGGTGGTACCGCCTCGTCCTATGAGGCCTCCGTGGGGGCCCGACGAATGGGGATAGTTTGGGCGCGGCTGCGCAGATAGAGGATTTTGCTCCCATTGGGCGGGGTTTAAAATTTACTTTGTGTACATGCATGTTTTAGTGATTGATTGCGATTATTATATTCATTATGTACATCGGAAGTGAAGAGGTATGGAAGGAGTGAAGTGAATTATGAGTTCTTTCTCGCCCGGTCGACGGTTCACAACCGTCGCAAAAAAGGAGCGGTGTCTTTGCGTCCGTTTTACTTTTTAGTGTGGGCCTCATCTATATTTTCATAGATCTTTTATATTTCTGTTACACCCGTTTCCAGTTAAATTGATCTGTTTGTTTTATTTTTCCTCTTCTGTTCTTTCCATTCCCCGAATACCGTAAAGTAACATGCAAGAAAAAAGGGTGCTCCTTCGTTTATCATGGGAATTCACTTTTCACAAGCGGATCATGAGAATATAAAAATAAAAACAATTTGAAATTGTGTTCTGGTTCCGAACATGGCGTAAAGGCGCAAGAAAGAATTCTTTTTATTCACATTCTTTGATCTAGCTTTATGAACGATTCTGGGCGGTTAACGTACCCAAGCAAGAACATTTAGTTCGTATCAGTGCCCTGAGCTACAATTCTAATTTATGGGTATCTAAAGGTAAACCTTCCCGTAAGATATAATTCAAAGGCACAAAAAATGAACCGCAGCCTGTATTTCTCGTTCTTAACACGCAGAAAAAACATAGCATTGGTGGAGGAATTTCCCAGGAATGGAAAGCTTGGGAAACACCGGCCTTCGCACAGTGGGAGAACAGAAAGTAGCAGAAGCCTGCGTATCCTGCAGATTAGTTCATTATCTGGAGGAAACGCTGGAGACTGCGAATACTAGGCCTCCGCAGGGATGGGGTGCCTGCATTCTGACTGGCAATAGATAACACGAGGTATTGCTCTTCCGACTTTCTGCGTATAACATAGCGGAATGTTTTTGTGAAGTATGCGCCATATATTGTTGCCGTTGATCGTTTAAGATCAGTGCGTCTCTGAAAATAAGTTTTGACATTTGAACCCCCTTAAGGTGTTCACCCTCCGAAGGGTTATGGACCTCAGCTTCATTTGAAGATATTCGCGATCGGTTCAGATTAATTTTTTAAGTAGAGTGCGACGGGCTGCGCGAAGTCAAACGCACGGGTGTGCACAATATTACTACGAAATTCGGGCATAGTAACCTGCTTGTTATAGGATCTACCTTATATTAGAAGAACATCAGTTCATTATTCGTCACTAAAGTCTGATTTCATTGGATTCATCAGACGAGAAACCGTAAAACTAACAAGGACCTACTATGTCACGTCATTATTTGCTATTTTTTATAATAATTGCTCTGTACTGTTAATATTTGTCTTAATCTATTCCACTTGTTGCTAATTTAGCATTCGAAGGAGCGAAAACATCATTGGATCTAGCCCCCACTCGAAATCCATTATTGATTGTACTAAAAATTAGATATCGATATGCGGGTGCTGTGGTAATATGTTATAAATAAATGGAATTGATGTATCCTTTGCTAACATTTTTACGTAGGAGATAAGTGAATTAAACGCCTTAGCCCTCGTCGTCCGAACTGCCGAATGGAAGTCACGAATTAGACCCAAAATCGAATTCATGACATCCATGCGGTATATCTGAGGACTATGACGGGCACCGAATACGGCTTTTCCGTTGCCTCAAAAACATCGGTGAAGGCGACATCCCAACTTCACTTCTTGTATATCGAGCCTGCTTCGCGAGTTACAACGCCCATTCCCCGACGTCCCAACGGCATTCTCGCTTCAGCGTGGAAGCCGCCCTCGTTGGATTAGGAATGCACGGAGAGCCACGTCCTCTACGACCGCCGCCGCCGCCATAGCCGTCACTTCCACCACTGCCACAACCGCCTTCACCACCGCCACACGTCCCGCGACGGACAAGTTCTCTTGGGAGCCGCCTTCGTTTATTTTAAACCCGGCGCGCCGCCGGTCGTCGACCCCTTCGCCCTCCACGGCAGAGAACGTCCACCCGACACGAGGGGTGGATCTGGAGTGGGAAATTACGCGCGCCTCCGTCCATTAATATCCCCGCGCCTTCCGCCTAACAAACGGCGGATTAGCCCGCCCGCCGGTGGGCCGATACGTCTCGAGGCTCGTGCCTAACCATCCCCTTCGAAGTACTCCCGCGTTGGCCGCTTGTTTATGCCATGGCTTCTCCATTATAGTGAAACCCGCCCGGCGAGGCCCGTAGAGGCAGCGGCAATACGTCTGCGGGCTAATGCACCGCTCGCTCGACCCATTTGATTTCAAATTATACGGGGGAGATGGTATCGAAGCGGGCGAAGGCGATGCAAGCCGCCCCCGCCCACTGAGCTGCGGCGCACCCGGGGACGCCTCTCCGCTGTCGCCGAAGCGCCGCTGCACGTCCGTCTGGCTTGGGCAAGGCCCCGCACTGGATCCGATGAGCAACGTTCAAGCTCCTACCCTAACAAAACGTGCGTGGCTCACGCTGTTACTACCTCCGCACATTACTTACTTTTTGATTGATTAATTTTTGTCGTGTTTCCGGGCGCAACTGCTTCGGTCATTAGTCCCGTCAGTGTAGTGCATGTTTTTCCCGGGAGATGGCGGTGATCATCCCCCGCTGGATGGCGAGATCCGGCGCCGACCTACCGTCGGCTAGTGGGGTTTCCTTCTAACCAGGACTCTCCCATCAGCGGGGCACCGCCCCAATCGGACAACCTCTAAGCTGCCGACCGGTCTCCGGGAATATGTGGTAGTGTAGTGCATGTTAGTGTAAGTGTGTGTGTAAGGTGAGAGGATAGGACAAGGAAAAGGAAGGACAGATCGCGCGCGGTCCGTGGTCCGTTTGGTAGGGTACTGCTCCGGCATTCCCCTGGTGTTGATCGGAGAAACCACGGAAAACTTCCGATCAGAGCAGCCGGCCGCTAGAATTCTCCTCCAGACAGCGACTGAATTCGACCTAGCTGAATAGCTAGTGTCGAAACTCCTGCCGCCGTCAGGACTCGAACCTAGGACCTCCCGGTCAGAGGCGCTGCAGTGACATCAGTTGATGCACTGAGCTACCGCTCCTGGTGCGGCCCCTTTTCTAAATCGTCGTATTTACATTTTGAAATATCTTCTCATGATTATTTCACTGGTTTGAATATTCAATGAAATTGAGGCATTTCCTTGCGATGGACAGCTGGACTTTCATCTCACTCCTTTTGCTAACATTGTTGATCAGTCGTTCAATTTACAGAAGGTAACCTTCAAACTCGGTAAAGGAATTCGGGACCATCTATCATTATCTCTTTTGCATACTCGCGCGCGGTTGTTTGTTTGTGTGAGGAGCTGAAAATGTAACTAAGAGTAAACAAATGTTGGAGAGGTATGAAGGAGTCCGTGACCTGATAGATTCTTATCTCTTTTATAAAAAAAATGAAGTATTTTTGTAAACTTGTCCTTGGTCTGAAGAGTGCATGCTGTAGTAGAGCAAATGTAGCGGAGTGACTGCAGATGTTTTGCAGGTAGAATGGAGATCAGCAATGTTCGAGAACACTCGTTTATCATCTGAATTCAAATACTCTCCGTATCCCATCTCGAGACGCCGCACCACCTGGATCCCTCATCCACCAAACAGTCGTCTCTACACGAAGACCACTTCAGTGGTAAACTGCTCCACAGTTTCGTCAAACGCCGCGTCTAGAACCCAGGAGGCGGGCGTTTCGCTCGCCGGCCTTGAGACTGCCTTCGCCTCCGCCTCCGCCCCCCTCTGGCGCCACGCATGTTTAAAATATCGTGCGTCTTAAATTCTCTGTCGTTCTCTGCCGGTGTTGAAGCACTGATGTCTCTACTTGTGCCACAGGCTATTGTCAGCGCAAAAGAAAAGTAACTCTTTTAAACAAAACTCATATTTGAGTTGGGGAAGAAGGTATGAGAAAACTAATACAGACTTCCCTGTCACTAAGACTCGACAGTCAGAGACAGCGTCACTGAGAAAAGCCCATCTTTTGCGCGAAATGACGTAAAAGTGCCCTCATTCCCCCCTGATCATGGTCGCTAACTAGAGTAGATTGTATATGTAATGTACACCTAACATTTTTAGTTATGAATTTAGGTATTATTGTTATAAACACTTCGATTAAAGAAATTTTCTCAAAATTCCGAACACATTTTAAATCAAAATTAAATGGGTGCCACGAATCGTTCTCATTTCTTTTGCCCTTCCTTGCTTTCGGTTATGTATTTTTCATTTATTTCTAAATTTATTGTTGTGAAAATTTCGTGTGGCTTGTATCTGACAAGTGGGTGTCCATTATGCGAGCAAAACACGGATTTTGCAAACAGCCTTGAGGGGTCGCGGGCGCCCATGAAATGGTTGCCGATGTCCGTGGATTTGTAGTGCCAATAGGAGGATTCCGTTTTATGAATGTGTTTATTGCTACTCACGCTGCGAAGATAATTTAACAAAATGTTCGTGGTGGGAAAAATGGACGTCCACAAGATTAGTCTTCAAACTCCAGTTAGGAGGAACTAATGTCAATAATGCGATAGTTTCACATTATTTTACATATTAACATTTTTACAGATTTTTTCATATTTTACATTATATATTATATTTACATTTTTATACACAGTTTGAACTTGATAAATTTTAAGCAGTAGTGTACATACATCAAGAATTTCATTTAAACAATATGGAAAAATATATCATTTTTGTACTGATTATAGTTTCCTAGAACTTTCCATTTCTGCTGTTGGAGTTCGTGTCCGTCAAGGTGCCGGATTTACGGCCGTTGTAAAAATATTTGTGGGAATCAATGAGATAATATGGTGATCATATTTCACGAAGTTAATTATCATAGACATGACAATTACCTAATATAGTTCAATATTATAAGAATTTTCTCCACAATCTTAATTCCAGTACTTATACACTGGCTAAGTCATTTGCAAAATGATTCAGCTCTTGGGACCCAAAGCTTCACCCTCCAGCTTATATATTTGTTTTTATTTCATTTTATGTATTCGGATATTTAAATGTAAATAAAACTTAAATATGCGCCGTAAATTCATAGCAAAAAAATTATTTTGATATCTTAGGTTTTAGGTTCACCCCTGACTCTCCCTTACATCTTTGCCGACGCAACTGCAATGATATGGACTATGTTTAGTTTTTTTGTTCAGATTTATTGAACGGACGCGTAAAGTTTTTCTGCTTCATCCATATTTTCTTAAATGTAGACATTAATCATCTTTTGTTAAGGAAGATATCAAAACTTATTAACGTATTAAATTCATGTCAGTGTAATTTGAAGTGCATTCGTAAACCTTTGTAAACTTTCTGTACGTTCACAAATATGAACCGATATAAATAAGATAGGTTATTTAAAGACTTATGACATCAGATGTTAAATCCTGTCCTGTGACTGCTTCGACTAGCACTAATATTTTGTTATAAAGTCATTACAAGTTGGCTTCTTGCTTCTCATTGACAATAACGTATTTAATTCTAGGCGTTCATTTAAATTTCAAGTCGAGACCCGTCAAACATCGGTGTTACTGTATAATCCCGCATGCTCTCATCTCGAAGTTGCGATTCCGTCGTGCAGCCAGCTGCACATGGGGGGCGCGTTTCTCTCCGCGGTGGCGTCCGCGGAGGGGCCGGTTCCCGGTTCGATTGGAAAGCCCCCGCCCCCGCCCCCGCCCCCGCCCCCCACGAGCCCCACCCACGCGAGCCCCACTTCCGCGCTGCGCCGCCAGCCTCCGTTCTCTTGTGCTCCTTTAGCTCAGTTGCCGCGGAGATACGTCTTCGGCGCGGCAAGATATTTAGCCTCCGAATTCGCTGCTCGGGATGTGGGTCGGTAATGTGTGGTTAAGTAATGTTGAGGACTTCATATCTCTGAATATTGGATCTTCAGTAGGATGGTTTAATTCTAATTTTATCTGATTCACAATTCATGTAATATTTGCTCTGTTCGGGTGACCTGCGTAGTTTGCTGGAATGTGGTCACTCAAGAGGTCATTTAATAGTCCCCCCCCACACACTACAATATGCGCACGATTGAGGTTTCGTTTTAGTGTATCGTCGTGTTATGTATTATTTAAAAAAATAGTTAACTTCAATTTGATAATTTGTCGATACACTATTCTAGATGTAAACAATTACATAGAAGATATTCGTGGGTAACTTTTGAGCAGTCGAAATAGAATTTTTTTACGAAGATTTTTTGAAGCATAATTTAAATTCGAAGTAAATGAAATTTTTAATTAGATAATTTATAAAAAGAATCGTGAATGGAAATGGCGGACATTGAGATATTTACGACCGTCCTGTACAGAAACAAATTTTAAAAGTTTAAAGGTCTAAATCCTAAATGTGTAGGGGCAGAATTCTAAATGCGACACGGTTTAAAAAGTTCATTTTATTTTCAATCCTTTCTTCCCAGTGTGTATTCTGCCCTAAACCAGCTTTCGAAGTGAATGTCGTAACCGTGTTGACGCAGACAACTTCACAAATATTCTAAGCACTAATGTTTCTAGTTGTTGTGATATTCTGTCTCGCGACACGAAGTGGCTTTCCTTGTTCACAAATATCGGCCACTAGTGTACGTTATCTGAAAATGCCATAACTGTTTATCGGTTGTGAACTTGTTTGTGTAGTGCGCGTATATTTTGTGCTATTTTAGGTTTCATCGAAATCGTGAATCAAGTAAATTTGTTTGTATTGAAGCATTCGAAGGTAAAATGCGAAAGCAAATGTTTGTCCTTGAAAACGTATTAATTACTTCTATTTCAATAGAATGTTGGTTAATGAAGAAAAGGTGAAACGAACGAAAATGAAAGTAGGAATACAATTGAATGTGAGACAAATTACTTAACTTATCCAAAAGACCTTGGCCTTGGGTGTTTCCGTGTTTGTTCGTTATGAAGCCTCGTCAGTACAGACTAGACAACCTTGTGGTACACCAGAACGTTGGGATCTGATAGTTCGCAAATGATTTGTGCCCAGCCTCGTAAAACAACTTCAGAACGTTTTTTACTATAATACCGATTGAAGAGTGAACGAACAAACGAACCATCGACAAGGATGCGGAGTTGCCTCTCGAAGTAGACGGCGCGTCATGTTTACCTTCCTTTATCTCGGCGCTTATCAGTTGCGCATCATGCCGCCGGGAGGTTTCTTCCTCTGCGAGGCCATTACGTAACCAATCGCCGCCTTCCACAAGTCACGCTCGCGATTACCGTAAGCGCGGGCCAAAGCGCATGGTCGCGCGCGGGCGAACCAAACGCTCGCTTTGTACAAACACCAGAAGCTCCTGAAGAAATGTACCGGGAGCGGTAGCTCAGTGCATCAACTGATGTCACTGCAGCGCCTCTGACCGGGAGGTCCTAGGTTCCACTCCTGACGGCGGCAGGATTTTCGACACTAGCTTTTCAGCTAGGTCGAATTCAGTTGCTGTCTGGAGGAGAATTCTAGCGGTCGGCTGCTCTGATCGGTAGTTTTCCGTGGTTTCTCCGATCAACACCAGGCGAATGCCGGAGCAGTACCCTACCAAACGGGCCACGGACCGCGCGCGATCTGTCCTTCCCCATCCTTGTCCTATCCTCTCCCCTTACACACACACACACACACACACACACACACACACACACACTTACACTAACATTCACTACACTACCACATATTCCGGGAGACCGGTCGGGAGCTTGGAGCTTGTCCCGGCTGGGGCGGTGCCCCGTTGGTGGGAGAGTCCTGGTTAGGGGGAAACCCCACTAGCCGACGGTGGGTCGGCGCCGGATCTCGCCATCCAGCGGGGGAAGATCACCGCCATCTCCCGAGAAAAAAACATGCACTACACTAACGGGACTAATGACCGTAGCAGTTGACGCGCCCGGAAACACGAAAAAATCAATCGATCAAAAAAATCCTGAAGAAATGTGCGGCTAGTGGAGAAACTGTACTCGCAAGCGGCATTGCGAAGCATGTTAATCAGCGTGTGGAACACCAGCATTACACGCAGTAAACAATAGTTAACCGGGTGCGTTAGTGCTGGTAGTTGCGAGACCGAGACTATACTCGGATTGAAAGGTAACGTGAATTGACATCGATCAGCTGGGATGTAGCTATCCAGTCGAGTGCTTTGTTAAAACTTATTTTTTGATATTGAAGCTCCTGATTGGATAACCGCATCCCAGCTATTCAGCAGTCAATTCGCCCTACGTTTTAATCATAGATCGCCTGCAGCTGTAGTTTCTTGTCACTGCCTAGGTGAGAGTCTCTAGAGGCCCGAGTGCGCTGATTGGTCGGCTTCGTGGTTTCGGGCGAATTGCTGATAGATGCTGGTGCTGTTCGCAAAAACCGGTTTTGGGGAGCATAAAGGAAACTTATGCCTCCAGAGTACCGGTGATATCGTGAGTGCCGGTTCGATATCGGCGAGATGCCAGAAATTTTCTTGATATATTCAACATGTCTGAATCGAAATTGTAGGTCGACTGATGTAATCAAGAATCTCTGATCATTTCAGGCCACTTCAGGCGAATGACAGTGTAGCACCCTATACAAGGGCTATGGACCGCGCTCTATCTTCCCTTCCCTTTCCTCTTCCCAATCCGGGCTGGGTTGCCGTGATCGATTGTTAGTGATTCCGGACGCGTCATGTGGTGCATGTTTTTGCTCTGGAGGTGGCGGTGTTCTTGCTCCACTGGATGGCGAGATCAGGCGCAGACCGTCGGCTAACGGGGTTTTCTCCAACCAGGTATCTCCCACCAGCGGGGCACCGCCCCAGCCGGGCCAAGCTCTAAGATCCCGACCGGTCTCCGGCATTTGTGCAGTGTAATGCACGTTAGTGTGTGTAAGGGGAGAGGATAGGGCAAGGAAGAGGTAGAAAAGATCGCGCGCGGTCCGTGGCCCGTTTGGTAGGGTACTGCTCCGCCATTCGCTCCATGGACACGGAAACAACCACGGAAAACTATCGATCAGAGCAGCCGGCCGCTAGAATTCTCCTCCATAGAGCGACCGAATTCGACCTAGCTGAAAAGCTAGTGTCGAAAATCCTGCCACCGTGGGGACTCGAACCTAGGACCTCCCTGTCAGAGGGACTGTAGTGGCATCATTTGATGCCCTGAGCTATCTCTCTGAGTTGCCGTGAGGGAGCAGTCCTTATCCATCGCTTCATAACTGGGATACGCCGGCGGGGAGGCACCCTAGTGCACTGAGAAACGGCTAGAGTGCATCTTGATCATTCCGTCCGCACCTGCCTCATTCCTATATATTCAGCTGCGAACAAGAAATTAAAACTAAGAAAGAGACTTTGGTAATGCATGTAATATGACTGGCCGTACGTAAAGATTCGCGCCGCTAGCAAGAGTAATGATACCTATTTCGTGTGTGTTCTATTTATTGGATAATGATCCACATACACTAAAAGTACAGTATATTGCTTCTGCTACGGTCTTGTTCATGCTTAAAGTTTTGTAATGATCAGAATAATTAATAGAAGATTCAAATTGCGAGTCCTACTAACTGCAGTGGCTGTAAGAAGCCACCATGGCCAATTTAAAATTTGATTGACCGCGTTCATGTTCAATTGCGAAGTCCTTAGGTAGTATTGATTGTGAGTTGCAGAATTAGTTTACGTACGTTGTGCCTTTTAAAAAGCGACTGAAGCCACTGTCCTTGACGTCTTTCTTCGAGAAGAACATCGGCAACGTACAACTACAGTTAACGTGTACATTGTTACGAGTACGCTGTGCCTAACTTCATCTTGTTTGTTTCCGATGCTTTCGAAACCGTAAAAAAGGATTAATATTTGCATTTTGATGGTAATCAATACATAATGTTTTAAATTCTGAATTCAGTCATGCCGTATTTTCTTTGTTATTCTTCTGTGAATATATTACCAAATTCTAAAATAAAAAAGTATTACTTTCGAAATGCGTAGTTTGTGACATTTTTGAATAATCGGAATGTTATTTCCGTAATATATCAAATTTGAGGAAACCGTTTCTTTGAATACACAAAGCTATGCAAGAGCTCTTAACTTATTTATAACAATCTCTTAAGTTACCAAATACTATCATTATTATTACCACTACTTAGCATTTGAAGAATTCAGTCAAGAAGTCGTTCATTTATTTTTTCTTTGCTCCTGTATCCAGTTGGAATTTTTCTCTGCTATCCTATTCGGTTTTGATGTCATCATCCTACATTATGAAATTACTCACGCAAGCAGTAAGTGCCCTTGGGGTTGTTGGCAGGTAATCAAGGAGGGGACTCTCAAATTCCAGTCGCGCCCCCCTACGGCATTACATTTTTCAAAAGAGCTCGAATTCTTACCACCTGCCGATTGTTCCCTGAAAGTAAATGTCACATTTTATAAAAAATTATAGGTAAGTTACAAATATTATTATTGTCCACTGGAATTTACATCATAACTTTGTTTTATGTGGGTGACGGGTGCTGTTTGTTGGACTGTTCTTTTTAATGATCTTCCTCATTGTTCAGAGTGAAAGATTCTAATTCATTTATTTTAAAAAGTAAATGATGAAGACTGTCCCCCAACACGTACATCGTGTCCTTAGATTCCCTTTAATAGCAAACTAATTCATTCTTAGTTTCTATAAGAACAGAAGCCCCTTAACCGGAGTGTCAGTAAAGCAGTAAAGAGTTACCGCTGCCGGTCGATTGGCGATGCCAGATTTCTCTGCGATTTTTATCGCGCACGCGATAACCGGCCGCCGCCGTGCTTCTCGAGAGGACAAGGGGGGAGGAAGGACGGGAGAACCCTCGTTCTCCTCAGCCCACTGCCTTCGACCGCGCCACGCAGACACACAAGGGGCCTTGTCGTATCATCCTAGACCCACCTCTCCTCGTCCAATCAAGCAGGGGCTGATCCAGCCGATCGTTTTGGAGGGGCCGTCTTAGTTTTTGTTACATAATAAACATTTGTTATTATATTGTCTATTATTGTGTAGTGTATATATGATACTATATATTATTTTTTTAAAATAATTACATAATTCCAATATAAATAAATATTTAAATCAATTTTGCTTAGTAAAAGAAGGTAACAGCCGAGCTGGATGGCCGAGGTGGCTAAGAGCGAGTACCGACTCAGCGCTTCGGTCCGAAGGGTCGCGGGTTCGAGTCCCGCCTTGGACATGGCTGTTTGTCCCTTGACTTTGTGTGTGTTGTCGCGGAGGGCCTCGCGTTCTGCTGACTCCAGATCAGAGGAGCCCGCAAGTGTTTGTCTAGTGTATGGTCGAATATGCGTCCCTTCGGGATGTAAAGGGCAACCGGCTGTCGGCTGGATACAAGCCCTAGGGGGGGGGGAAGAAGGTAACAAATGAAAACTCGAGGACTTGGGGGAGGGGGGCATGGCCTCCACCCCACCCCCCCGCATCCACCACTGGAATCAGGTTCTCCTTTGTGGGGTAGCATGAGCCCACAAGCAGAGGCCGATGTCCACATCGCATCACCTTACGCCGCACCAAAAGTCAATTTTCAGTAGCTGATGAATGACCGCCTCTTCCAGGAGGATCTTTTTTTCTCTCGCGGTAGCTTAGTAAACTTCAGTTTCTCTGGTTTGTAATCCTCACAGCTGTGATGTGTTACAATGCGTATTTTGTATGTGCGTACGGGTGTAAAATCCTGTTTTATTACCGACCGTAAAGTGAAGGTTTAGTTGGGAGAAGAATGTATCATTTCATACTCTCAATACTCACGACCTTTGTTATATGTAGTGTCTCAAGTTCGGATAAATGTAGTTAAATTAATTTTGCTTACTTTTTTGATTTGAATAACGGTAATAATTTCAATTTTTATGCTGTACCTTGCGTACGCAGGAGGCTTTTGGCCTTCATTTGACGTATGTACTCACAATCTAATGAATCAGTGGCTTAATATAAGAATTGTGTTAGTGTAGATCAGTATTCGACGGCATTATTAGTTTAATGTTGTGTATACGTACTTTAATTGACATTTAATCCACTTCGTCAAGAAATCGCTATTTGAGTATCAAATATTCCACTCGACACGTTATGTTTGTTGAAGTAATTGCATACTAGTACTGGTAGACTCGTGTAGAAGTTGACAATACCAGTAATGCAATTTTCTTCTCGAAGTGAATAATGTTCATGGGTCTTCCAGAATGTTAGGATTTCAGTGTATTGTCGTCCGTCAATCGTAAACCACCCTATCTCCAGTGAGAATTGATTGGGTATTTGACGTCGAATTTTCAGTAGCTCAACTTGGGTACTTTTATTAGGCTATCCGTTACTCTTCCGTGAAGCACGTTGAACTACTTCTGTAAGGACACCCTGCGGAAGATAAAGCCTCTGGCGATTATTGATAAGCGGCCTGTGGTATCGCCACGTAAAGTATCGACAGCATTGAAAGACCCTGAACCGCTTCTAAAGCCCTTCAACTCCGCAAATTCATTCCCATTCCTGCCCACCAGCGAGTGGCGCTAGAAAACGTAAACACTGGGTTCGCTAGCGGCAAGACCACAAGTGAAGCTTCGCCGATCTGTTGACATGGGGCGTATTTTCGATACCTAATACGCATCTGGGTCCGGTCAATATATTGTGCCCGATCGGCTGCTCCGAACGGTGGATTTCATGGTTTCATCCGTTCAATTTCAGGCGAATGCTTGGATTATAAATAATCATCGAAAACCGTGCGTGTCCCTACCTTCCCCATACTGTCCTTAATCCTACTATTCCATGCTTTTTTTTATACAAGGGGGTCCAGCTAAGTTGGCCACAGTATACTTGTATATACTCAAAATGGTTTGAGATATCGGCTTGCATAAGTTGTGAATGGTGGGGAAATGCCATATTTCGTTTTCGTGATTCTAATAAGTTTAGTTTTCGAGGTATGTCAACTTGAATGTTTTACCTCAAACCTTTTCAGACCGCTTCGAAGATATTTGTTCTGGCTAACTTAGGTGGTCCACCGTTTACATCTTTAGCTTCATTGTCAGAACGAAAATACAATTGGAGATATACAGTGTAGTAAAAGTAGTAGTTGAAGTAATTCTCGTATTATGATCCTCTGAACCAGCCTTTTCAGTCTTATCTGAGGTGGTTTGGTGGCTGGTCATGTGAATGATGACGATGAGGGAACAGTATTGAAATTCGAAGAAGGGGCTACGGGGTAACCCTCCGAGAAAACCTGCAACGTATGCGTTATTTAAGGCTTTGTTATTTATGTGCTGGTATGATTATGGTTTTAAATGATCTTAATCATAAATGCGAACCCTCTTTGCCTACCAAAAATTTCGGGTTAGAACGGGATTCCAACTCCAAGACCCGGAGGTGCAAGGTGAGCAGTCTTACCACTCCACCGCAGCTCGTCCCACGCCAACACAGGAAGACCCGATTCGCTTGAAAAGCCCGGCAACGCCGCAAATTCATCCACCCCATTCCTGCCGAGAATACCGGCGCGAGAAAGCGCAGGCGCCGCCGCCCTTCACCGCAAGTGCCCAGGGCTTTCTCTCCCTTGTCCGCGCGCCTGGCAGCGATATGCATTCGGCCCTGTCACATCTGTCTTGTTGCTTGTGCAAATCACGCGTTCATGCCTGGGTGGTGCGAAGGAAAGGATAAAGGCGCCGCCTTGAGTTGTACTTCCACGCAAAGACCGGGGGGGGGGAGAGAACAGACATGTAGCTCTTTCAGTTCGTCTGAGCGAGGTATGTCACCTCAAGTGCAGCGATGAGCGACAGCCTTTCTATTTATTCCAGGAATGTCTTGCGTGTGTGTCACAAATAGAAATGGCACAACTGAGAAATCGAGAAATTGGAATGTGTAAGAGTGGTTCCCTTTTTTAAAAATCAAATTGCTTCATTTATGGTTGCTTAAAGGTTTCTGCCAACTGTATCACGCTTTTCGTTGCTTCACGCACAAGTTTCGTGATTGAGGGAAAAAAAGGTGTGACATTTTAAAAGGTTTAAAAGGGTAAACAACATTCCTTGCTGGGCATTTTTCGTCGAAGATGCCTACATTCTATTGTAGCTATCAACATCTAATAAGCTTTGAAGGATAGATAGTTCCAAAAATAACAGATATTGGAATAAATGAAAACTATTTTACGTAGAAATTATTGGTCAAATGATAAAACAAGCCTGCAAGACCATTATATATTATGAGAATGGACTTTTCTGTACTAAGCGAAAGCGCAGGCACATCGCGGAAATACTTGCACGATATTAGAGGAGTAACACTGCGATGCGTTGTTAACGAGGAAGACAGTGGGGGAGATTCCAGTTGGGAGACTACATGGAATGATGATTTGAATTAACTTCAATTAATGACGGAGGTTTTTCTAGTTTTAAAGTTTTGAATACGAATATCATGCGGTAGTATTGGCAATAATGAAGGTACTCTGGTAACCAAAAATGAAAGTTGGTATCTGTAGTAAAATATTAAACAATCATTGAATTTAAACATTTTTTTTCGCATATTTGGTGATTTATTAGAAATAATTAATGTGGAAGCAGAAAACGATTCTCATCTATTGGGATACAACATTGATATGATGATGATGATGATGATGATGATGATAATAATAATAATAATAATAATAATAATAATAATAATAATAATAATATACACAAATATACAATACAATAATAACAACAAACATTTTTTTTCTTCCAATTGCGTTACAGCTTTACTTGGGGCTTGAAGAAACATTCATGTTCTCGCTGCCCACCCGGAGCCTTCGCGCTGCACAGATTAACTCTTTTGTATGAATTATAAAAATTCCATCAAACTGCCATTAAAAATGGCTTTGTGCAATTAATAGCAAACAATGCTACAAAGTAATACTTTCTTGCAAAATAAATTTTGTGTTTTATCAGATAAAGAAGTATTGAATTATCGAGTGAAATTGCTATCAGATATTGATAATATAAATTTCTCTTAAGTAAAATATTTTTAATCTATCAGATACAGACGCAACTTTGGATTACGAACTGCAGTTAACATCTTAGGTGGAACTACACTTTAGCTTTTGCATATGTAAAATAATCTATTTCTATTTAAGATTTTTCTTGCTATATCAGTCACATGTTAGATTACTGAGAGACACGGAACGTCAATTACAGAACTACACTCTATTGGTTCGTGGAGTATTCGTGCTCTGAATTTTAAAATTAAAACTGTTATTATGCGCTTCTAGTGCTGTGGAGATTGTTTGTGAGAGAGTGTCAAGTTTTCCAATCATAAAAGTATAACAGACGTATCATTTATTGTTCCCAACGTGTTTAATTAATGAGTAAACATTTCGCATTCTTGTAGGTGCTATTGTTTACTCAGGTTTTTATCGTATTACTAGGATTTTAAATAATGATATATGGATGAATGTGAACGAGGTAGAGCACGGATATTCACAAATGAACGATCTTAATGCAGCAGAAGGATCTTAAGGCATATGAAGCAAGGGGATGTTTCACGAAATGGAAAAGGGAGAGTTTCACCTTTCTTCCTCAACCAGTCTCACCCGTGAACCAAGTTTCCTGAAATGCTTTGTGCTGACGCAATAAGCACATGAACGGGGTTTGTGAAATGGGAAGGAGAGTAATGTAAATGTTCCCGCCAAACCAGAGCCTCTTATGATCTCATTGTCCCGAGCGGCTCGAATAGGTTTCTTAGCCTCGATTGATTGACGTTTCCGGGCACGTCAAATGCTACTGTCATTAGTCTCGTTTATGTAGTGTTTTATACCGGATGGTGGCGGTGTTCCTTCCCCGCTGGATGGTGAGATCCAGCGCCGACCTACACGACACGGCGTCTGACGTGGGATTTCTTCCTTCTGGTAACTCACCTCTGCGGGACACCGCCCCCACCGAACCAAGCCCAGCCCTAAACTCTAGACTCGTCTCCCAATATGTGTGGTAAAGCAATGCATGGCAATCCTGTCAGTTGCACGTTTATTAGGGTACTGCCGTGGCATTCGCTTGGTATTCATCGGAGAAGTGGCGGAAAAAAAACCGAGCAGAGCAGCCGAACGCCAGAATTCTCCTTCAAACTGCAGCTGAATGTGATCTGACCCTTTTGCTTCAGTCTGAAAAGCCACTATCGAACCCCAGGACCTTCCGGTTACAGTCGGTGAAGTCAGCGGCAATCCTGGCTCTGAGCTAATGCCAACAGGTCTGGAAACTTGAACACAATCGATTTCATGAAATGGAAAGAAGTATCCTTGACACGGACTTCATAGAACAAATCTTTTGTGACTAGCATCTCGTGGCGGCAGAATCGATTCTTGTGGTCCGTTTAGATCTGTAGAGGATTTTTTTTACAGGTTCTAAAGCAGTTCAGCATCGCCAAAACGCTTCGCTCGGCGAAATATATCCTTCCGCCAACCGTATGCACTGAAGCGACAGCTATTAATGCCTCAGTGCCAGTTCAGTGCGTGCAGTTGAAAGATAGTTTTCACAAATTATTTACATCGTTCCAGTATCGGCACTAAAATGTAAATTGTGAAGAGTAGTTGCCTGCAACAGTAAAAATGCTCCGGAACAAAACCACAAAAAATGGTTTTCAAAGAATCGCACACATTACTCGAGATCGAAATACTCGAGTACAACGCTGTCAATTAAAGATTTTAACGAAAAACCTTCAGGAATACTGCAGAAATATAGTAGAGTATAAACGGATACACAGTTATAGTTCTTTTCATAGCAATAATATAAAAAATGTTACTGATTCATAACGCAGCTCGTGAATAGCAAATATTTATTATCGGGCAGTCACTTTCTTTGACTCTTGTTGCAAGACGCCAGACGTTGCAAGCAGAGATGCACTGAGTTTGAGAATTCAGTGTCGAGAGCGAGTCGGTACGAACAAAATAAGATTAGACGGAATAACACAATCGGATATTTCCATATTTCAGTCAAAATCGAAATTATTTCACTGTTTTTAGATTTTCCCCGAGTTTCTGGGCATTTAACGAAACATTAGACACCTCTCAGAAGGCCGAAGGCTTTTTCGTTTTCTTTCAATTTCTGTGCACCGTGGAAATTGGTATTACAGAAGACAGATTCAAATGACGTCGCAAACTGGATGAGAAAATGTATCTGTGTGAATTAAATTAAGAGAGCCCGCGTTGTTTACATTCATTTCGCTTTTAATTAAACTCGCAATAGGCTCTTTTAATCGCGGAATGTTTTTTTAAAAAGAGTTTTAATGTGTACTTTTATTGCATTGTAGCTACATAAATACATAGATATCATGCGAACGTTCTCGGGTAGGCGGAATGAGAAAAATAATAGGAAGTAAAACAGCTCAAGCACAAATTAGCCAACTTTTATGAAAAGATTGCAAATTGTTTCTACTTGTTACTCAAGACCATGCTCTCCAATTTTATTTCGCATCAATGAACGTGAAAAAACAGCTTTCATGACTGAACTGGCTCCTCATTATTAGGGTGTACTTCTTTGATACAAGCAAAGGAGTAAACAGTAACAGCTGAAAGATGTGGGTGAGGTCCCATGGTATAGCTACTCGAAGTTATGAAGTGGATACCTTACAAAATTATTAGATGAATTATTGAACATTTGAATTCTTTTAAAAAATGGTTGTTAAAGTACATTTAGGACACTCAAACGCAGTAACGAATCACAGCGAACATAAATCCTCCCAAGACAGCGTCTTTGCGAGAAAGATAACAAGTGAAGCAGTGGAAATTATGTGTTCTGCGCCTAAAGGGAAGTTCCACTCTTGAGTTCTGGCGGGTAGGCTGAGATATGCCCCTTGAATAAGCCTGGGAAGTTGGATAGGTATCTCCCCCCCCCCCCAGGCTCCTTTGCAGGGTTTCTCACATCCTTGCTGCCAGGGCGTTGACTCAGAGGGACGGCTACTCCCTTCCACTTCGGAAACGCTCTAATTAAGGAAGAATATGCTCTTCTGAATAGCTATTGTATGTTTCTGTTATTTGCGTTTAAAACAAAGTGACCTCTCAGTAGGTTTTCTTGGGGTTCTCCCGTTTCCGCTCTCGCTCGTTCTTCTATTGCTCTATCATTTGCTTCACCATAATTGATATTTCGTTAAATCATCTCTGAGACCTCAATGACCTCAACAGTTGAATGGCCCCTAAACCTAATAAGGTACAGAAGTTCAACACGTAGACTATGTGTCCCTTGTCTCCCCTCGTGATACGCCACTGTTGCTGATCTTCCCATGACCTGGTCCTGTCTCTCGGCCTGCCTGCCTGCTTGCCTGCCGGGAGCGCCAGATCAGGTGGCCACCACGCCCGCTCTCAGTCACACGACACCGCGCGAGGGCGGTGGCGCGAGGATGGGAGACGACCTTGCGGGTGCTTGTGTTATTTTACCACGGCAGCCGACACCGCAACCGTTGGCACTCTGGTTATCGCCTCGTGGTGGGGAGCCGGCTCTCCGGTCGCCCCCCACCACAGCTTTCTTCGCCGCTTACTCATTACAGAGAAATGTTAACCCTGCGCCCGTGTTTACGTTTCTGCAAACGTTTTGTCTAACACTTCTAGAACGGACGTAAGCTCCGTGGAGGTCGAACCACCTGTGGCCTCCACTACGGAGCGATAGCCATGCTAAAGTGATACTGTTATGCTTAAGTGGCGCTTTGGGAACGTTATATTTTCATGTCAGTGTTAAGAATTGAACTCGATGACGTATATTAAATTCATCCTTTGAAAATTAGCGCCTTGAATTTTTTAATCACAAAATTCCGTAGTGTCTACTTAGGGGGTACTGGCATATCTATGAAGAGTTGGAAATAAATAGAATTTTTAGTGATTAATTATGTAGATATTTGTAAATTGATAGGTGAAACCAGTTCCACTTTAATTATCCGAATCTATAAAAAATTCAGTGTTTATTTTTATACATAATACTAGTTAAAATTAATTTTATGAATTATTATTGAAATTTGTTTTTACCGTGTGAGAACTTTTTTTACTTAAATTCTACGCTTTTTCGAATCTAAAGTTTGCGTTTCCGAATCGACCCGGTTTCCTTTTAGTTTGAGTAAATGAAGTTTATTGTGTATCATTCTCGCACTCCTGGCCTCTGTGAATTTTTTCATTACTACCACGGTTCTTCATATCATGTTTTCCAGTCGTATTCCCCGTCTTCACTCGGAAGTCTAAGCATACAAGACGTGGTTCCGTGTCGGCGATTGTTCATCGGGGCACAACTGTTTTCCCCTTCTCATTTGCTTTTTATTGCCTTCAAACTGCCAGCAAGGCAGAACGGGGAAAGCCAATGGATATCTATCGAATTGTATCAAGAACACTAACGCAGCTTTCTCATCTGTGCCTTAAGCATCTAGGAAGTGTTTCTTCAATGTTTATATCGAAGCGACACGAGCCATTTTCTTGTCCGTTTGCCTTCCGCATTCTCGTGTGTGTGTGTACAATACAACAACAAATCGACAAGAAATGTCATTCAAATTTAGACTGAAGAGGGGTGTATATGTTTTACTGGTCCTTTATTTTTAATACGTTAAACCAGATTCTTGCACCCGCATGTGTGGATTACTCTGCGAACTTTTAATGAAATATTCTACCCAACTTTTCTTCAAGGCATATTGCTTAATTCCTAATGCCATAGAACTTAGGGGAATTGTTTGACGATAGGGTTCAGTTTCAAGATTTCGCATTAACCAAAATAGCCCTATAAGGATATTTGGGTCAAGATATTTTAAGTAGGAGGCTTTCAGAAATGCTGGTTTGCGCTAGTGCTTTGCATAATATGCTTATCTAAATTGCGTCGAGCAAGGTTGACAATATTCGGTGCTCAGTCAAACCGGGAAAGTTCGTGTTGTCTGCGATATACGTTTGTCTTTATCGTTTCCAGACAGCAGAACGTTCCTGTTTTCTGCGGGACTTGGCGTTCTCTCGCTTTTGAAAATATTTTTAGGAACTTCAAAGTATCAAAATGACAGGGCGGATCATAAACTCTTAATTCTCGAAATGAAGGGTTTCGTATTCAGTCGGTACCAGAGCAATCAATGATTACTACTTCCAGTTACGGATAGGGAAGAAGTGCGTCTTTACAGCGCGTCCATGATTAAGCCTTTGTTGCTGGAAATAAATTAAATATTTACAATGATTTGCAGTGTATACCTATGACTTCAACGCGCTTTCGTTGTTATTGTTGTTGTTGCTTTAGCTCAAAACTTCCGCTAGCGAGATACATGAATATTCATCGTTCAAGTGCGTACAACGTTATAAAGATTGGTAAATGTTCATGTGACACATCGACTACCTTTACCGGCACACCCTAACTTCCATGGAGCTACCTTGTGATCTCCACGCAGTTGCCTAAGGCTGACAGGAGACAGGCTGTGCAGGTGGTCACTTGTTAGATCTGCAGATAGCCCTTGCGACTTAATCATACCTGTCCCAATTTGCGTGGACTTTGCGTCCTATTGTTAGACAACTAGTGAACGTTACGCAAAAGCATTGCGTCATCCTGTTGGACGTCACGCCACGTCGTCCTACCGGTGAATTTTGCATGTTCTGCTACACATTCATATGGCACTGACATTCTATGTATCTGCTGTTGATTCTGCTTTGCCGCGAAGTGAAGGCTAATGGCATCAAATGCTACAGTTAAATATACCGTTGCTGACAAGACATTGAATTGAGTGTATTCTTGACTCAAATTCTCAGATTAGTCGTGGTATTGCCACTGCATTTCCATCGAAAGCTTACCAAAATGAAAGAATGAATTAATTTTGTATTTTTCTCTCGACAGCAAGCATACGCAATACTTTACTAATCAGAAAATTAACTGAATTCTATACTTGCGAGTTAAACATTCTATTCTGTAGACAATTCGTACACTGTCCGAGATTAATGCAAGTTCGATTGATTTTCGAAGTAGATATTACTAGTGGAATTGTATACACATATTCTAAGCGACGTTATTTCATCTACAAGAGGTAGCTATTCGTGTTTGTTATTATTATTATTATTATTATTATTATTATTATTTTGATGATGATTATTATGATTATTGTTTCCGGTCACGTCAAATGTAGTAGTCATTGGACCGTTAACTCCGTGAATGTATTTTATGCCTGAAGCTTGCGGTGTTCCTCCCCCGCTGGAAGATGAGATCTGGCATAGGCTTAACGACGGCTTGCAAGGAATTTCCCCCTCCATATATCTCTTCCGGCGGGGCACCGCACCAGCCGGGACAAGCTTTAAGTTCACGACCGGTGTCTCACGACCCCCGACATGTGTGCTTTTATAGTGCTTGTGTGTGTGTGTGTGTGTGTGTGTGTGTGTGTGTGTGTGTGTGTGTGTGTACGTAAAAGGTGGGAATAGGACAAAAAAGAGGAAAGAAAGATCGCTCGCGGTCCGTTGCCCGTTTTTAAAGTATGGTTCCGGCATTCACCTGGTCTTGATCGGAGAGCAGCCGGCCGCTAGAAGTCTTCTCCCAGACAACGGATGAATTCGACCCAGCTATTTAGCTACTTTCGAAAATCCTGCCGGGGCTCGGAAAACTAAGACCTCCCGGTCAGAAACATACAGAAAACCTTATTCATTATGATTGTGAAATCAATTATATCTTCTGGTAGCCATCCGTTATTATTATTATTATTATTATTATTATTATTATTATTATTATTATTATTATTATTATTATTATTATTATTATTATTTAATGGCTTTTGATGAAAATATATCGTTAATTTGCAGCAACAGTGTCACATTTCTTTCCAAACTCACATTTTAGGTGTGTTTAAATTTTGAAATTTGCGTGTATGGTTGTGCGACGTCCATAAAGCAGATGCTTCATGGGCATATAATTATGCGAAGCCATTTTCAAATTTGTAACGTTGCTATTATAAAAGTGGGATAAAACCCTCCGAAAGTTGGATATATTTTTTATTTTTACTTTTGTTTGACCGGTCCAACAGACGAACGTTTGGTGTAGGTATACTCGTACAATTGGAATAAGTTTATATGGTTTTTAATCTGGGTAATACATTTTAGGAATATTTATGGGGAAACAACGAACGAGTCTTGTCAATGTAAAGAGAATCAAATAATGCGCTTGGTCATTTTTGCTTTAAACGTTTCCGATAATTGCTTTCCAATGGTGAAGCACATCGTTGATGTTCGATAAATTCTGAGACACTCGTACATTTCTTTCTTCTGTTTCAAATTAATGTTTTTTCCTATTTAAAGTTAGGTGGTGCCTCAAGTGAGCGATTTGTCGATGTATTATCGCTTTGTATAAACGCGTTGCCACCGCCCGCGGTCCGTGCGCGTCATGGCCTGCCTGCCCCTTCGTGTGATTGGCACCGTGGGGCCTCAGCGTCGCGCGGCTGCGAAAGCAGGTGACGTATTGTGTGCGACGGTGGCCATTGTTCTCCTGCCGGTCATTTCCTTCGCGGGGCGAAGGTCCCGGCCGGGGGTGGAAGCGTGAGTCGACAAAGCTCGCGGACCTGTGACATCGCCCTCGCCTCTTTATTATTGCCTCGGAACGAGGCCCTCCAAAAAAAATGGAAATAGAATTAAAAGAAAGGATCATCTGCTTAAAATCTACTCCACCTGTTTCGATTTGAATAACTTTTGCATTTTTTATGCTACTTCGAAATTCTTAGGAATAAATATTTATTAATGGCGGGTTTTCTTGCATTACCATACGTTTCGAAATGCTTGTAGAGTGGACCACTGAAGGACCCTCGACTCGAGGTTTTTCAATGGTTTCTGGTTCTTGACATGTGAACATTCTTAAAAAAAGGTGTGCGAATTTGGCGTGCCGTAAGTTACTTTTAATTACGATATATTATTGAACTTCCTATACGGATGTCCATATAAACTATTTTATGGACGTGTTACGAATGCACATTTTCATCATTGTGAAAAACGTGTAAGAGGCACGAGGGGAAAAAAGTCCATTCGCATTTTCATGGAGTTCCGTAACATTACAAGGTTTTATCAAGGTATTGGAAAAAATATCAGAAGTTGATTAAAATAGTGATTTGAAAATATTAAATTAATGTAAATGTTGCATTATAAAATGCAACTGAATATAGCGTTGTGTAATAACTAAAAAAATATACCATAATGAGGGTGATAAGCCAAGTTTTCTTTCCAATAAATTTTTCTTGTAAGGAAAAAAATGACACCATTTCCTTCGGTGGACGTGGTAGCTATGGCCAAAATCATTGAATCACATAAAATAAACTGTCTTAGCCCGGAGCTTCTTCTTCACTTTGTACTTAACTCGTGTGTTGGCGTCGACGCCTCTACACGCGAGTTTCTGTGAGCGGGGAGGGGGGAGCTTTCTTAGAAGCGTGCTCATGACCGTGTTCGTGTACGTTATCGTTTGCGGAGAGAGACACTGTGGGAAGGTTGCTGCGTCCTTAGCGAGGAAAATCGTGAGCGGGGAAGGGGGGTAGCCTCGTGTTGCTTGTCGTGTTCCCTCATCTGCAGCCGACGGACGCGAAGTTTCTCCGAGAGAAAATCCGATTTCTGAAGTTTCCGTTGTGTTCGAGGTGATTTCCACCGTTCGAAGGTTTAATTCGGGGGGGCTATTAACGGCGATGGAATGTATGTCGGTTCTGCAATAAACTCCGTCGAAAATGCATTTACGCGCCGCAATTTATTTTTCTTATGCACCGTGTGAACCGAAGTGTGTGCGTGGTATAAAATTTTCTTTCCCTTATGTCATAATGATAGAATTAGGTAAAAAATTGAATAGAATGTGGTTCTCTTTGGGAGCTTCATTATGTGTGTAACGTTCGTGTTCTCTATAGCTGAAAGAAGTGAGGAGTGATTAGTAGGATCACACACTTGATGATACGGTTTCAGTTGTGCACCCGGTTCAATAATTTGTATGACACCATCAGTATTTTCTTTCTGAGTGTATTCAATTACAGGTAAAATAATATTTTCATTATATCCCGAGCTCTCGAAATTGATAAAATAACTGTTGCATCAACCCAAGTTTGAGAACTGAGAACTGACTATTGAGTATTCTCGAGTATCAGACCAAAGACAATTCGCTGTGGTTTGTGGTGAAATAGGGGCAAAGCTGTTCTGCTGAATCACTCGCAATACTGCTCAATCATAGACACATCTTTGGTACATTTCATAATTGACAGTACGTGTCAATTTCATTATTGTCACGTAAAGGGTATTACGCATCTCAACGAACTCCCAACTCTACGATACACAATCGGTAGCTGCATGTGCATGAACAGGACACAAAGATATTTCTCAGATGCTGTATGGCAGTTTGGATAGGAACTCTTAGGGTCTTGTCACAACTATTAGAGATTCAGTAATGAGCATTTAATATTGTGTGTTTTGTAGAACGACATACAGAATCGCGTAGTATACCACACGAGTTTACAGTATAGATTGCTCCGACGTGCCTCGTCACCGTGCTATTTCAGATCGGCAAGTGTTATGCAGTTAATGTGTTGCGAAGTGATAATCGTCGGTACCTCGGAACACTTCTACCAGAGCCCGACATTTCTGCTAAATCGGCTGAAACCGTGTGTGCCGTCTCGTCTCAGCCTGTCAGTACGTTTCTTATGAAGCCGTAAGCACAAGGTCCACGGCTCGAAATGCCTGAGCGGCGTGATCCGCCCCGGGGCGGCCCGTTCCGCTTTCTGGAGGCGGCGGAAGGCCGTGGAAACGCAGCAACCTGCGCCACGGCCCCCTGCCTCTGCGCCCGCCCCCGCGTCTGCGGCCTTCGTCACACGGCGACCGCCCCTCCCCTCCCCTCCCCTCCCCTCCCGTCACCGCCGCCGTGGATTAAGGGTCCCATGCGCGAACAAGCCGATCTGACTCTTGCCGGACGTAAATCTGTCGCCGCCGCGCCGCACTCCCTGCCGCCCTGCAGCTCGCGTCGGATTTACAACCGACGCGAGACTTGTCCGTGGGTGTCGAGCTCTAGAGCTGGTGGCGCCCCGTTCACTGTGTGGGTGAATGGGGGCAGCCTTAAAATTTACGATCGGCGATGGTTATGGTCATACCGGTGTTCGAGCATTGGCCAACGAGGCGGCCTCTGCGCCTTAAGGCGTTCCTCTAGGGCAGGTGATCAGTGTTGCTTTACCGTTGTCTTCTGCTAGATGTGTATGAGATGGCAGTGTAGGTCGTAAGGGACTGAATTAGGATTGGAATGGTTCAGTCATGACACGTAGTATAAGAAGTCATCCACGCCACTAACACATAGTGCAGTCGATAAGTCATTTTTACTTGCAAGCGGTGAGGTAAAATATATTATTTTTTCTTTATATTGTTTTAGTAAGAAAACCCTAAATTTTCCATATCGAAATACTCCGGGAAAAGTTTTGGTAGCCAAAAAAACAAAAAACAAAAAACAAAAAAAATCGGGTTTTTTGTTTTTGCGTAATATATTTTTAATGGTTGATGGTTCGCTTCATCGTACTTTGAAACTTCATTACTTGAAACAACCTACATTCTGTTAAGAACTGAAAACTAAATGATGAATCATTCTGTCAGTTCGTGTTTGACAACGCAGATCTTAAAGGGAACGCATTGGATAGTCTTCATAATTTCCATGTCATGGGTGGAATAATGACAATGATTTCCCAATCTGCAATCGAGCTTCTACGACCAAATCCTCACCAGCAATGCGTGTTATTTGCCGATTTCGTTCATATTAACGGTTTTCTGCTGCATTGATTATCGATGATAGCAAGGAAAACTGCTTAATTTTGTGCCCACAATTTCTGTGTAAATGGCACAGTCCTTTTTGTGATTCCATAAGTTCAGTCGAATTCCTCTTTTCCACGTAGGAAACAATAGGTTTTGATATTGTATCTATTATGTGATATAAGAACTGTTTATATACCTGGCTGAGACTGCACATTTTCCTTTCAAGTTGATGCAGAAATCAATTTTGGATTAATATATTATGCATGACAAGGTTTAGGTACAGTCGCATCCTCTCACATTCAAAACACACTCCCTGCATACCTAAATGTTATTTATTGTTAACGTTGTTTATTGCAAACCTCCCGTTCTAAAAAAGTGGAGAGGGAAACGCGATGTAGAAGTTATGCAGAAGCGCTATTATTAGCGATGTAGGGGATATGGCACGGCCGCGATTTAAGATCTCAAAATCTATTGTAAATAATAATCTCCGTAATGTCCTTTCATTAAAAATAATATATTTCGATAACTACGTTTCGCGTCCTAGTAGTATTTTTACCACGACGGTTATTCCTTCTTAGGGCAGCATTAATATATTATTAATAATAATAATAATAATAATAATAATAATAAAAGTATGAAAAATAATAATATAATAATAATATCAGAAAAAGGATATGACAATCATTTTAATCTATTGAAGTGGCTTTTGATGGAAGTAAAAATCGTATTAGTGAGCAGAACTTACAGGCCGACTGTTTAGTATTTAATCTTTTTATTTATAATCTTAAGAATTCAAAAATACTACATTAGAAGACTATTGGTAATTTCGGGCAACTTCAGGATAAAAGGGAAAATGTGAAATTTTAAAATTTCGTAGCTCTTTTACTATTTACGCGTGGAAAATAATTTATAAAGCATATTTGTCGAGAATTTATGATCTTTAAAATTATACAGAACTATTTTTGCGCTACAATCAGCCCTTGAAAAGTTATTACGCCAAAAACAAAAAAGCCCGAATTTTTTTTTTAGCTACCGAAACTTTTTCCGAAGTATTTCATAGTGGAAAACTTAAGGTTTTCTTACTAATAACATTTAAAAAAATCTTCTACCTCATCTTCAGAAAGGTGAACCCCTTTTTGGCTCCCCATCGACTGCATTAACAGGAAAATGGCTATTTGCACGGGGCTGGACTTGCAGGTTTCTGCTCCGTAGACTTGAGCGCTAATCTGCTTTGTCTTCACCATTGGCACTGGAAGTCTCAAAACTTATTTCCAAAAATAGTGAAGGAACAAGAAATTAAACTATTTAATTAATACTAACTATTTTATGAATTAGACTATCTAGCGAGATTGAAAAGATTTGCTATCACAGTTTTCTGTTTTCTATTCTTTTATATTTCTACAACTAAGCTTTTCGTGGAATTCTCTACAACTAAGTTTTTCGTGGAATTCTAAAATGTGAAAGGGAGGTTAAGGCAATAAATTCTGTCTTTTTAAAAGGAAATTATTTTTCGCCCAAAATAACGTTTTATGACCCGCATTTCAGTTACACCATCATATCCTCAATGTTTTATTTTTCTGCCTTAAACGGGAGCATGGAAATTAGTCTAAAGAAACGAGACCAAAACCGTGCTGAATAGAAGCGTACAAAAAAGAACCTAAATGACGAGTCACATTAACGGAGAAGGCGTCTTGTGCTAACGGGAGTGCAACGTAAGTATGGTCCCAGAGTTTTTTTCTTTTTCTCCGGAGGTAAATCTCGCTTTATTTTTAGACGCTTGGCAACAACATAATTTGTATATGATAGATGGGAAATTTTCATGAATTTTCATGAGTTAAGTTTTGGAATAAGTAATTCTTAACAGTTCACTTATGTAATTTCTTAGTGTGATTGCATGATTTTTTTTTCTACATTTTCTTGCATTGCAATCGCACTGGAGTTGAATTTCTATTAGGTGTTATAATGTTCTTGAAACGCAGTGCAAGGGCTACACTTGGACTGTAGCTTTCTTTTGAAGTTTCCATTCCAGCCCTGCTCTCCGAAAGGAATGTTTCAACCGTTCCGTTCATCGTAGCCGTCCGTACATGGGGAGATCGTGTAATGCACGTCCACACGTCCGTGCGAAGTTATTCGTCGTGACTCCTGCAGTTGGAATTAATGATATTTTCTGATCCTCGGATAACGGCAGCTTTCTCATGAATGGCGAACGATATTTTCTTGTCACTTGTGAACAGAATGTCATTCGCTTAAATCGGTGAAATGCATGATAGTAGTCGAGACACGAAAACATCCTGTTCATCGCGACAGCATCTGAAATTCTTGTAAGATAACTCAAACTTTCGTTCAAAGTGTGTAGCGAGTCAGCCAATTTTATTGACTGTCTTGAGAAAAATGAAAAGAAAAAAAAACAATTTTTTTAATGGGTCTTCTTATTGTCTTTTTGTCATTTAAGGTATTAAAGTATTCGTAAAAGTATTAAACGACAAATCCCTTGTTCTACTGGAATACAATGTGCAACTTTAATTACTCACGACGGTTATTTTGGAACGTTTTAACGAAAATCCTTTCCATTACTAGACAATACGATCACAGCCCTCGCAGTGGGTTACGCGGTAAAATCTTTTTAAATTGCCAGAAAAATTAACGAAACCAGATACCTTTTAGTTGTGATTTATTCCGCCTCACGTTAGTAGTATTCTTATTAAAACAGGTTCTCGTATTGCTGAAAGCTTTCTGTCCATATCGAATTACTGCTTAATGAGTCTCTTAAGAAATCATTATGAGAGGAAATTTGATACATGTGTAAATGTAATTTGTTCGTTTCTTTTCACTGTGCGCAGTTCTCGTATGGTTAGTTTCTCGAGTGCTCCTTTATCGTGATTGTACAATGACGCAAGGGGGCAAACCCATTCTTTTTGCAATGCATGTACGGAATGATAGTAGGTTAGGAAGAATGATTTAGTTATCTTACCAGATCATATAGCACAATCTCTCCTACACGAAGGGGGTCTATTGTGGTTGGTAAAATTCGAAAGCGTAAAGGCATCCCTATTGTAACCGTACAGGAGACGCAGGCCGACCACGTGATGAATAGTAGAATAGGTCGGCTAAAAGGGCTCGGGAGTCGGGGAGGTGGTTGTTGCTGTGGCATCTGTTATGACGGATAGACTTGGGAATAATAACGCCGCCGTAATGACCGGGGAACGGACCCAAGGTTTCGCGAGGCAAGTGTCGAGGAGGAGATGAAGAAGGGGCGGGTGCGGATGGACAAAGGCGCAGCGTCGGCCGCAGCCATTGTTCGCGCGGCGCCGCTGTGCGATCGCAATGGCGCCCCTCCCCCGCCCCCGCCCCCTCCCCCCTTCGCCCTGCTTCAACCTCTTTCCCGCCCACTTCGCCGGAAGGCGTGAAGCGAAGCGCCAGGCCCGTTCTTCAGCGTTCACTTCAGCCGGTCCGCCTTAGCTCCGTATCTTCTGTTGTTCATCTCGACTGCGTCACTGTGTTGTATTTTTCTGTTTCGTTGGCTTCGCTATTTGCCATCCTAACATTTGTAGAAATGAAGGGCTTGTGGCATTAAGTCACAACAACCCTTCTGTTAATGTTAGTATCTTGATTTTAGTCGAAATGAGTCTCCATCTTGCTATTGTCTCAAGCCCTTCGAAATCACATATAGTAACAGATCAGTCACGCTTTCACCAAAACAGAGATTATATGGAGAAGTCTATAAATAGCGAAAGGGGTGCTTTGTGTAATGTGGCTACTCTTGGCCCAAGCCCTGAAAATTCTTCATTCGCTTTAATTATGAGTAGTCTCCGGTCTCATTACCATTTTTGTTTCTTCCTCTTCACTGTCTTTTTGTGTTACTTAGTCTACCTAGTTTTATATTGCCTAGTTCCTCGTCAATTCGAAGTCCACTTATTGTACATATTGCTCCGCTTGCTCTTTAGCAACAATTTATGTGAATGACAATAGAATGTAGCCAGTTACTTGATTTAATGTGTCTCGTAGCTGTAACCTTTGCTAGTCCCCTCCCCCTTCTAAACCGTCTGCGTGATATAATAATCCATCACCAGACCTGCTAGCATTTTTATTAATATTTAGTTCTTATTCGTGAATTAACATTTTGAAAGCACTTAACTATAGGGTTTTGATTTAGTTTCAACTCTGTATTATATAATTTAGAAATTTCAAATTACGTGTGCGCTATCGTGATAAATCGTGCAATATTGGCTCTCTTGCACTGTACTTTGCATGCCTCGTTTGCCATCACCCCTCCCTTGCAACGGAGGAATCCTTAGAAACACCTGCTTTATGCCCATTTCTCGCATCCTTTTATCCCCCCTTCATCACTTTGCTTCAATCGTTCCACCACATTGTTCCCGAAACGTTCTGGGCATGGCGATTCCTTCGGTGAAGTTCCCGCTGCGGTATCTGGCGGCGAAAATCTTATCTCCCCTCGCGCCGTAGGGCCTCGTCGCGCTCCGCCGCCTATCTCGTGCTGTATGCGAGATACACCACTCGGCCGCACTCGGTGTGCGTGTGCAAGTGTGCGAGAGGGCCAAGGGTGGGGGGCGAGATTGTAGAGTGTATCGCGTGCGATACCTCAGGCAGGCATCCATCTGCTGCACGCATGGAAATGTTCTTAGTTCGAGCAGACTTGCTTCTCTCCTGAATTGCTGGAATGGTTGGGATGTTCGTTTGTTCAATATTTGCGGAATAATTTTTGTTTGTCGTTTCTCTGGTAGGTTATGGTGTCGATTTGACTGACCAGTAATGAAACTTTGTTGTTGTTGTTGTTGTTGTTGTTGTTGTTGTTGTTGTTGTTGTTGTTGTTGTTGTTGTTGTTGTTGTTGTTTTCGTCTTTGCCTTCCAAGCCGAATTCACTACGTAAACGCCCATGTCTTGCGTAGGATCCAATCCCCCAACCTTGGAGCAGAGGGTTTGCAGACGCAGCCCTCTGTAATTTAGGTCGGTACGTCATTATTACTTGACCGAAATCGAAAACTGTTTTTTAATGAACTATTATTGATATGATTTTCATTCGCCGTATGTGTTCACATATTGCTTTCGATCAATCATTCACCCGTATTGCTAACGAGTTTCGAAGCGTATTATAGTAAAGTTATTCTTTCAATATTAAAAAATCTTGGTGTATATTGTGGTTGGCAACTTCTGCCTAATTTGCACTACGTTCCTCGATAATAAGTCTTGTTTCACTTATCAGTGATGTACCTCTCAGTATTTACAACGTTTTCCGCAATCCTCAAATAGAGCGGAAGCTTAAAATTGTCTGTGAGCGTTCATAGTTCGCATTGTATCCGAGAGCAAACCAGTATCTGCCGGTTAACTTAATTACGCCTAAGCAAATATTCATCATTCTCATTACGTAAAAACATTGCATAATCGTGTGAATTAGGGGGACTTTTTCCTATGGCCATCATTATGTATGTTGTGAAATACTGATGCGTGATTGTCCCAGGTGTTATATTGTACCCAAGTGTTCGTAAAATTTCCTTCCCTTAATGAGATTGAACTGATTACTACACTAAAGAAATGTCCCGCCAGAGAAGTTCCTGAGTTTACGTTCTACTCACCCCATGGCCACCCGAAAGCTGTCTTCGATGGTAGGTTCGAGAGAGTCAATAACACAAATGGTTTGATGCTTCTCTGCCTCTGATCCACAGCGGCCCATAGATCTGAACTTAGTATCCGACAGTCGATGGAGAAGCGGCTATCTTCCGATCGCGGTAGAAATATGAGAACAATAGCATATTTAGAAGTTTCCAAATGGAAGCGTAAATGCCAATTACCACCAAATTGGTGCGTTTCTTAGAAAACGTTCTCGCTTCCATAAACGCTGTTCATATATTTCATCCAGTTCATCACGGGATTTCTAGGGATTTTCACTATCACATTGAATTGGAAGCGAACCGCAATGATCATTCAATGACGAAACCGATCTAATTTACGTTTACGTGGTAGGCTAAAACATGGCTTGATACATGGTACGCATTGGCTGGTTCATTAGCAGTGGCGCGACCAGAATTTTTTTCCGTGAGGGACGACTGTTTCTTATGTCCTGACGATGTTTTCTTATAGTGAATGTTAGTCATTACGCTAGATTTAATTGTTGGTGTATAGTTATTTATAACTAGACATCGGATGTTTAGGGAAATGCCTATTTTATTGCAGCGAACTTATAATGAGGCTGATAATATGTGCACGAATCATGACAAATGATGACATATGACGAAGTTTTATAATGCTTATTTTTTGCTTTTTTTAGCATAATTGCCATTTTTTTGCATAAATACCATTTTTGAACATTTTTGCTTCCTATGTATTACTATTATATACATACAAAGATGTCAGAAATTCGGCCATGGTACAGCGTGACCATTCATTAGGAAATCTTCAATTCACAGTCTTTGAATTTTAAAATACGAGAGAATTCCTAAAAGTATACTGATATGTTTTTCTCCATTTCCCTATTTTATAAATACCAGCCGCGTTCTGAGAAGATATTCGATTGACAATACACCGAGGGCATAGCATTTTAAGTGGAAATAAAATTCCCAGAAGGTTTCAGTGTTGCTCAAGTTGCACATCTAAAATATATGCTAGTCACATCAGTAGATGTTGAGAGATCCTACTCCGCATTCAAACTGATTTTGTCTCCCAATCGTCGCAAATTTGAAATTGCGATTCTTGGAAAATTACTAGTAATATGCAAATGTTACTGGTTAATGCAAACTATTAATAATAAAATATAGAAGAGTTGTAAATATGTAAATCTAGTTTTACATTGAAATGTATGTACTTGTTTTGTGCGTTTAAGTTTACAAAATAATGTAGACCAAAATTACGAATAATTTTTTATTCTATTCTGTATGTAACTTATGAGAGTGTTTTTTTCTCCTTATTCTTGACATTTTCAGTGCCTTTTTAGGCGCCTAAAGATGATTTTTAATGCCTAAAATTCCGATGTCTATTTATAACGTACTCGATTGGGAGTTGAATGACTCGTTACTACAGATAATGAGTAAAAACTATATTTGTGAGCACGTGTTATCGACTTCTCAGGGGGGGAGGGTGAATCCCCATGCGCCAGGGGGAGGTTTGTTAGTGAACTCGGAATCTACTGCAGAGCTTTAAAGTCTCTATTTCCATGGAAATAGTGCTCAGTGCACTGTGTTTCCGGCCGCTGGCGAAGAGGGCGTGTCCCGCCCACCTGGGGAGCGAGCGCCTCTCCGCGCGCAGGCAGTGGGAGGCGGGGGCGTCCTGACCTCGCCGCGCGCCCAAGAGCCTCGCTGCGCAATCCTCGTCAATGAACTTCGCCCCACGCCCTCCCTTCCCCCCTCCCCTCCCCGCCTCCTCCATCCCCCTCCCCCGCTCCGCGCCTCGGGCGCCGCGCGAGGTGGTCGTCGCCAAAGCAACCTCCCACGCGCTCTTCGGCGGAACAGGCAGATGGATCAACAGGAAAATGAAGTAATTCTTTGATAAAAAAATGTGCCGCTGATTAAAATAATGTATTCGTCGTAAAATAGTCTACCAAAACACATTTTCTGATGAAGTTAAAGCCTATCACGCCTCTTACGAAATCGTGCGAATCGCAGACCGTAATCCATCCGCTCCACTGCCGGCTGGGTGCTTCGGAACGCAGTTCAATCTTCGCTTGATCTGGATTTAGATTCCTTATCGACGAAGTACAAATTGCGTGTCGGCATCTGCTCGTATTAAGGCAGTCTGTGGAAATGGGGCGTATTTGGTGAAAATGTTAAGAGCTCGCTGAACCTCGCTAGTTCGCCTCGGAAAAATATTATGGATTCTAAATGAAGTAACGTCAGTACTTTGTTGGTTTTTTTTACGTACGATTTTTACGTACTTGCAAAAAAATATATGGCTGATCAGGTGTTTTCTTCAAAGGCATTGTATAGAATCTTTTTCTGTTATAAAATTACTTTTGAAGCTGTGGTTGTTGAATAGATTGTCGCTTAGTATTACCACTCCTTTTGGCTCTATTATTGTCTTGCGTAGTGGTGCACACTCATAGAGTTTATATCGCAATTGTTGAGAGACATGAGTAGATGTTCTTTTTCATAGACCGCCTCACAGCGCAATTTTATCTAAAGGCAGGGTTGGATGCATATTTCCTATTCGTCTCTTCGGTCTGGATTTCTGGATATAGCGCTGTGAGTACATGAAGTTTTTTTGCTCTTTAAAAATTTTTACGGTAGTATAAATTAAATATCAATAATACATTTAACACATTCCCATCACAGTCGTGAATGTTGTAGAATCTAAAATTGTAAGCATTTTATTGATAATTTTCGACAGTCATCAACTTATTTTAATGAGGAAACTTAAAAATCTCTTCGAGAATTAGAATATCTCAATAGTAAGTTGTCTTTAAAGTATATTCTAGTCTATTCAGTACTATTTTTGACAGCAATATTGACTTTTTTCGCAGATAACCCTCAAAATGTGCATTTTTTGGAATCCTAGGGCTAATGTGAACAATTATATTATACTTGTGGAAATTCGTCAAACATTGACGGTGACTGCTTACTCACTGACACCTGAATTAAAAACTCACTTTGATCTTCGCACTTCGCTTACTATAACTTCATATTCTGATGCTTCCTTGCGCCAGTCGGAACTGCTTTTTCCGATAGGTTCCAACTCGCAATAACAATACGAATTAATTTTTTATATGAATAATGTTTAGTGTTTATACTACAAAAACCGATTAATGCAAGTATTGTCAGCACAAGCAGAACCGGCTAACTTTCTTTAAAAAAATAAAATCACGAAATTAGGATGAGGCTCAAACAATTTTCTAGGCGGAAAACCTTAGTATTTTAAGTATATGGCATTATATATAAATGTCATAAGTAGATGTCTGCATTCAATCTGACACATTCATTTCCATCGCAGCTCATTGCCTCCCTTCTCTTCCGTCCTAATAAAATGCAAACACGTTCCTTCCATAAGATACCTAGCTTGCTATATGGTTTGTAAACGACAATGCTCAACACCTTCGTTCCGTGACGCAAAATTCACATCACAATACGCAGGAAAGAAACTTTGATATGGCTTCACCTTTTCTTCACCTCCGGTATGAATTATTCATTATTTAATGGTCTTTCCTCTCTGTAGTATTCTTCTATTACATAATCCTTTTTAGAATGAATGTATATTCTTCATGGTGCTCATAAGACGGTTCTATCGGTTTTTCGTTTGGGATTTGTTATAGACCCGACAATATTCCAGAAGTCAAACATTATTTTTGTCTAGCTTGAAAAGAAGTAGATCTACAACCAAGGTGGGTTCCAGAGGAGAGCAATGTAGACCATTTCCTTTTATAAAACGTTCAGGTATTTTATACCGTTATATATTATTTTCTGGAAAAATATTTTATTTGTGAATTTACGGAGTATTAATTTTTAATGCAGTTTGATCAATTTAACGAGAATAAAAAAAACAATGAAAAATGGGAATGAGACAAAGTAAAATCTGTGTCCATTGTGAACATGAGCTCCGAAATCCCTACCCCCAGTTTTTAAATAGTACTACTAAATGTTAGTACAATTATGAAGATGAGGCTATGAGGGTTTTTTTGTTGGAAATTTAACACCCTTTTTAATATAATAAAGCTTAATTAAAATTTCAATTAGAAGAAAAAAGATTCGAGTAGAAAGACAAATAAAAATATTGATATAAAATTGTACAAAATAATGATAGTTTTATGGTCATTGTTTTTATTTAAAAAGAAATTTTATTTCTGTACAAATACGAGGTGCAATTGGAATGTGCATTACAATTATATTGGTTACTACCATAAATAAATTGTAAATATTTAAAATATTTTTGATGTTAAAAATCTGTTTTCTTAAATTGTCTCCCTCAAATGCATTCTGAGAAGACCCTTTTTCTACAATATAAGACGCATACCATTTCTTTTTTTAATGGAACTGGAAAGGAGTGAAAGGTCTCGGTCTAGAAACAATTGCTCATTTTGCGGCCTGTGCTGGGAGGGTGGGAGTCGGGGCGGTGGGCGTCGGCGTGGCTGCCGACGCCGCCGTGACAATTCAGCCCTCCCCCGCCCCGTGCTTCCGCGAATTAACAGCGACGAGCGCAGCATGCAGCCTTCGTGGAATACGAACGGGACCTCCCTCCGCTGCGCAGCGGGATGGAGCAACCCGTAAAAAGCTGATTGAAAAGTGTTACGCCAGCGAACACTGGCTGTAGAAAGCTGATTGTGATAATAATGTCGTTTTGTTCATTTGAAATGGGTTCAAATTAAGTAAGAGAAAATAAACCTAACATCAAAATAATATTTTATTGAAATTTGTACATTTTTTTTTGGTTGAGCATAATCTCTACTCGAATTGAGGTAAGTCATGGCAAGTTACAAGTACATTCAAGTTATGAATAGTCTTATATGTACAGTTATCAGCATAATACATGCAATAAATTGTATTTCTGCAATCTGAAACAAATTTTTTAACAGGCTTACCATAGCAGATTTTGATATTTTAGTTTTCTTTATTTTCAAGTCACTTTCAGTGATTTAATTTGTCAGAAATAATTCTGTACGGAAGCAATTCTTAATAGATGGCTAAAAATTGTTGGTGATTTTTATACGTTAGAAAAACTACTTAATTACTGGTCAATAATGTCACTTGAAAGTAAATGTAAGTTGTCCCTTCGTACGACTGTTGGCATATGATTCCGTCTTCTGGAATGCGTTCTACTGGTTTTGACGGCATACATAATCCAAAGATGGTTCGCCTTGGAATCGGACTTAGGAAAATAAATAACTCGGCCTCGGTAGACTTCATGTCTGGGCGGCTGTGGGTGCAGCGCGGTCGCCACCTGCAGGCGCCGCTTGCAACACGCGTGAAAGCTCGACACGGCCCCGCCCCCGCCCCCGCCCCCATCGCGCGCTCCCTTCGCCGCCACTCCCGCCGCACGGCAACAAGCCACGTGGTGGTTGCCTGTCCGCCCCACCCCCCGCCCCGCCCCGCCCCGCCCCGCCCCGTCCCGCCCCGCCCCACCCCGCCCCACCCCGTCCGCCCGCCGGAATGTAGTTGGCATTTCCTCCACGCCCGCCGTTGGCCCTACGTCTCTCCGATTGTATTGAGCGTTCTTGTCGGCGGGGAACCACTTGGGCACCCGAACCAACCAGCCTTTTACGATTACCCACTGAAGTTCCAGACAGTAATTGGGTCTTCTGATTTAATTGTGCGTTCTGGAATTTCTTTGTCCTATTGGGTTTTAAAAGTTACGTTTCGTCATTCAGGGACCATATTCCTCCGAAATAAATAATCTGATATTGATTTCACAGCACGTCGTGAATTGGACATCGGATTTTAGATATTGTTAGAATAATTTTGGTCCATTAACAGACCACCTAGGGGCCGTGGCCCACGTCGGGTAACGCTTTAGCACAGCAAGTGAAACTGTAGTTCCAATAAAATTAAAATGCACCCCTAATTTGTTTTTATTGGTATAAAACTAAGTAAATAACTTTTTGCTTTTTAATGTAGGATGTTACTTGCTCATGTATATTTTGCTTCTCCGTTGCTTATCTTTTCAACATCCCCCTCTTGCAAAACTTTATTTTCTTGGTCTTCAATTGCAGATTACAATATATCGTCACTTAAAATCTAGATTTCGAGACTTTTGTCTGCAATAATTCATTCACAGCCTAATGAAGACTACATACAGGAAGATTCTGTAAATCAATGAATAGATTAATGAAGTGAAAGGCATGATTTCAAAAAGGCGTTTGCGTCATTAATGCCTTTCAAGCTTGCAATGGCTCTGATAAACGAGTTGCAATAAGCCTGTTTCATGGGTGGGAACGAAATATATTTTGTCTTCACATGCTAGCTACTCCGTATGTGTTGTGCGTTGTTAGTAGCAACAGCTTTGATAGGTTGAGTGGTAGTTTTTTTCTCGAATACTCTCGGTCGTAAACTAATCTGTACACATAACTGCCTATCCATACCGACTCCTGTGCACGATAATGTTTAGGAAGAGACCAACATATTCACGTTCTTTTAGTTCTGTGCTTTATAGACTTTGAGTCTTGTCCCTTCAAACGGGACCTCTCTAACGTTGTTGAAATCACTATCAAAAGGAAACCTAGATCAAATCGTATGCAAAATTCTAAGCCTACAACGCAGACTTTTTTCTCCATTCTTTTGGGGTACATAAATCAAGATTTTTTGTTTATTTCTTCGCCACTCGTTTATTGTACGTTTCCCTACATTTAGTCACGATTATGCCTGACTAACTCCTTTGCCCAAAAGCTCAAAAGCATTTAGCCTTTGTTCCATTGTTTAACTTCGCCTTTTCTCATTCATTGCAGGTACAGTAGGTATTCACACAGTGATACGCGAGGAACCCTACACCGCAGTAAATTAGCAGCTCAGCGAAACTAAATAGGCTTGCGACTAGAGATGAGTAGCGATTAGTCTGAGATATATCGGTCTCGAACTCCGATAAAAAATTTAAAAAAGTCTGCTTAAATTTGGTCCGGTTCGGAGGGGGAAGGAGTCCACTGAAACTTTTCTATAGGAAAAAATATTGAAAATGGATAACCTTTAAGATAAAAGAAAGAATGACGGGAGGGTTTCATCGCTTGAAAATAATTAAGACATTGCTGAAACAAATTACTCTTTAGAGTGTTTTGTAGATTATTAAGTAATGCAGTTTAATTAAAATTGAAGTTAAAAATTTTTACTTATGTAAACGCAAACTTTTTATTTTTCATTCTATATTATGAAAACGTACATCAAATATCTAATGAAGACATATTCGTTGGAATTGCATTATCTGTGTTTTGAACAAACGAACGGCGATAAGAAAACGAAACAATGACAACGAAATGGTAAAAGCTTGCGTACTAGCGTCACAGAGTTTAGAAATAAAATGAGGAAATCCCGAAGGCATTGTTCTTCTGAATTCCCATGTTTATTCCGATGGTGGCTTGTTTTCCGGGCTATGCGGCGGGCGGCGTTGCCGCACTAGATTCCAGTAATGCTGTTTTGTCTCGTCTTCGCTTGTCTGGAGGAGAAACGGTTCGCATTCTTCGCGTTCTCGGGGCGATGGCGTGTTCCGGGTCGCTCTTCACCTCCCAGCGAAGCGTCTATTTGGAACGAGAGCAGGTAGTACACTGACTGGCGGTGTGAAATCGGGGAAAATGCCACGTCCGCGAGCGAATCTAAGTCCGACAATTATTTGCATGCCATATGAAATTCAGGGAATATTTACATTTAACAAGAGAAATAGTGAAAGTTAGTACTCAATGTTACAGAACACATTAGCGAGCACAATGATTTCCACATTCCGTATATGGTGCCACCGCTATACGAAACTTGAATATTGTTGTTTTCTGCGTTTGCTTCATGGATGAAACAATAATTTGCCTTCCGAAACTGATCAGTATCAAAATATCACCAGTGGCTCTAACACGGTTTATTCTGTGTACAATAAAGGAAACAGTCGAATAGCTCTATAAAAAAGAAACTAAATATTAAAAATAGTCTGGCCATCCTTCACGATCGCCTAGTGTTTTTCAGTTTACACTGTAACAATTGCACATTACCGAATGCTTATCTCTTGCGAGTTGAAATGTTAAAGTAGTTCATGGATCGACATTGTGCAGATTCCATTTACAATATAAATAATTTCAACGCAGGACTTGTACTTTTACACGATTTACAAAGACATTGTAATTAGCTTGTCATGTTTTCATTATTGGTAGTATTTTGCATATTGCCATTGTTTCGTTTATTAAGCTAATTTAACAGGACAATTCCGGAGATTGTTGAACTACGTGCCCATATATTAATTGATTGAACTTTATGGAAATAATGGTAGGTTGCATTTTAAAGAATATTTTAAATGTTTTCGATTTTGATGTTTTCCTTTTGCGTTTAACTTTTCGCGGTCTATGTTTTAATTGTATTTGATAAGGAATTTGAGATATTCAATACTCGTGTGGTTGGTGAGAAGTCTGTTTCCATAAATACGCGAGTTTCATCCTTTGTACAATATCTATATTATGAATGTCCAACGCACGCGGAAATATTGATGAAAGAAAACTATGCAGCCACCGGCCATGTGAGAAGGATTTGGTTCAGCATTTTGTGTGCGTTTTGTTGAATATTTTTTCCCTGAGGGAAACCACAAACTACTAGTTTCTGAAATATAGCGTAATATTAAGCAAAGTTCCTAAGAACACGTTAACTACACTGAGATTAAAACTAGTTAAATGTTAGCTCATTTCGACCAAAAGCTCCTCATTCCCCAAACAGGGAAAACGCATATTCTACATATGAAATATTTGCAATTATTTTGATTGTCTATGTAATACCCGTCTTAATGGAGCGGAGATAATGTCTAAATTCTTCAAATAATTCAAAGCTAAAGAAGCATACTAATCAATACAGTAAATTCTAAAAACAATATTGTCCAAATATTGAAATGTCTCGAATACCGTAAGTTACGAAAAAGTTCAACTTCAAAATTATAATCGATTTTGTTTTTTTAATTATATGCTGCTAATTGTCAGATTGTTAGATACATGCCCCTACCTCGTCATCATATTCTAATTTTAATCTGACGTGAATCATTGTCTTGAACATACATTCGAATTACTTGTAATATTGATTGCAAAATATTTGGACCGTTCAATCGCCTTAGCGACACTTACGGAATCATAAAGCATGGCTCTTTGGTAGTCAATTGAATGATTAAAAAAGTTAATTTTATTATTTTTAACGCCAGTATAATATATGTATCTACTTTTTATTTTCTTTTTATAAGAAAAAAATGTGTAAAAACGCATAAATGCTTTTCAGTAGTATGCTCTATTTTCTTCAGAATGTATTACTTGAAAGAAGCGCCGAAGTATTTCAGATTGGGAGAGGGGGGGTCGAACACACTAGTCAGTGGGCAGATATATCGTTGATAATCTTTGGACCCACCTTGAATTGGTTTCATGCTGTGTGTTGGCAGAAAGAAGGAAAGAGAGAGAGAAAAAAGCAAGCATGTGCTTGTGCTCTATCTGCCCAACGAGTTGGAGGGCCCATGTACCCTCAATGGTAATTTTCCTACTTCGTGTTTGGGCATCTCATGATTAACCATAGTACCTATAATATGCCTACACACAATTAATTTTCTTCTCTGGTTACCGTGTGTCGCTTTCGCAGCTTGGTGGCAGTTTGAATGTCTTTTCCTTCCCCGTCCTCATCTATCTGATCAGTTACGTACACAAACCTCCAGGATGCGGGCCCTAATCGTATTAGTATATTAAAAAAAGACAAAAGAGAATTGGCAGATTTCGTTCTTGACTGGTTCACTAAGAGTTTGGACCATTCGCAGTATTTTCCCGGGTGGGTAAAATAGTCACATATCCCTAGCTGTTATAGTTTATTTTCGTTGGTCATTGTACGAAGCCTAGAGATTCATTCTTGAATGTTTCATTTTGAGCAAATGTGTCAAAACGGGCTTGCGATTTGTATGCCATCTTCAATGTAGGCATACAGGTTCTTGCAGGCGTTCAGTAAGCTGCCTAGATCAGGTACAGACGGCAACGCTGCTGAACGTGTTGTGATACCCTGAATGAACCCTCGGAATAGGAATATGTTGAAATGAACTAAAGTTAATAAGGTTGTCGCTTTTCACTGGCGTGCGTTTTATTGTATGTAAATTCTTTGTTGAGTCATGTGGAAGAGTTTGAATTTTTATGGGTCGAATATGGTATTCAACGGTAACTCTAATTGTGCGTTCATGGATTTGCGAATAAATCTTTAAGACTGATCCAATTTTATTTCCCCATGTAGCATAGGTTTCTGAGCGACTTTCCAAATAGATGTTTTTTAGCATAATTCTTGTACAATATGCAAATTATATTTGCATTTCCCCGATCTTTCCTTTCAGCCTTTTGGTGTCGCCCACAGTTTAGCTAACCCATTGCCGTTCTTGATTGCAGGTGGTGGGCGTGACACAGTACCTGGTGAAGCCGCAGGTAGCCGACATGAACGAAAACGTGCTCTCAGAGCAGATCATGTCGGAGAGCGGTATCACGGAAGAGATGGTGAAGAACGGCCAGCCGTTGGAGGTTGTCATCCAAACGGTGAGTACCAGAGGTGTATCCCGTCTGTATGTGTGCTGACCGAGACTTCAATTTGAGATCTGTAGAAGGTGCCAGAAAACGTTCCGGTTCATGATGCAATGTATGTATCGTGGTTCGAAACCACTGTGGCATACGTCTCCTGTCAAATTGGCGGGTTTTGACATGGTGTGGTTCGGAGCGATGTACAAGATCAGATTTATCCTGTGGCTCGTACATGCAAAATCCTTTCCTTTCCTGTGTTGAGAAATTAGGTCGAGGCAAACCGTGTCTGTGGCAAGAAGTGTATACACCATTATTAGTTAAAATGTTATATCTAATAGAATATCTACATACATTCGTTGTTCTTAAACATTGGCATGTACATAGGTTAATTAACGTACGAATTCTGTTACGTACTTTTTCTTTGTTTGGTGGAAGAAAGTACAGAGATTCATTTCTAATCTTCAGTCGATTGGTAAATTTAATATTCAAAACCACTAATAAAATGGAAAAGAAATGCTAACAACGTCAATACACGTACTGCACTCCGCTTGCGTAGCTCTTTCGAAATGCGACGCTTGTCTCGAAGAATGTTCTACACTCGTGCGCAAGATACCGAAACATTCGAAGACTGGAAGTGAAAACTATCGCCCTTTGGTTGCGCAATGAGTTACACGCATGATTCAGCCGATGGATGAGCAATGGCATTTCAGATATTGCGTGTCATGCTCACATACGGACTGGCATATATTACATATATGTGCATGGTGTACGGGTACATATGTGCGGGTGTGGAAATAAAAATTAAACTAGAAATGATGTATGAATAAAGTTCTTACGAAAGATTAATAAGAAAGGAACTACTCATTTTTTGGTACGAGAAACCCACGTCAATAATTAACTTGTAACACAGCAAACTCTTTCCTTTAAAATCGTCCCAGTTTCTGTTGCTGCGTGACGGAGAAAAGCTCAAGCAGGTAGATCTCGCTAGTTACGGTGAAGAGAATACGTCATCTTCACCTCATGTCGCTTTACCCCCAAGCATGGGAATTTAACTAAGCCCAGGCATGGATACTGGTATGGATACCGGTAGCTGGCCGGCGAAGTCGGATTGCCGACCCAATAACGCCAAATACATACATAAAGCCAAATCGCAAAACTTTCTTATCTATTAAATCTTGGAAAAGTGTTTCTTCTCGTCAGTCTTTGCGAACTTCGAGGTATTCTAAATCAAGCAGAACATCTCATGACCAACGCACGGCGGGTTTCGTTCTCCTAGTTTTCTTGAACGGGTTCGTCTTCATTGGTCAACAGCGAAACGAAAACGAAATGCTCACGACGAACAGTCACGCGGTAGACCAGGTAAACAACCTCCGACCGGAGGACGAAAACATGTCGCCAAGGAATCGTTAAATGTTTTTCCGAGAGACGCTGTGCGCCCGAGGAAGCTCGCGCACCGTTGCTGTGGAAACAAGTGTTCATCATTTTCCGGATACTACTTGCTACATAGTACTGTATCTGGAAACATCTACGTGATTTAGCGACTAACCTTATGAAATGTGTGAATATAATGCTAATGCCGTAGGTTTTGTTAAGTTTTCTCGAACTTTTAAAATTGCGATAATATTTTCAACCATAATTTTGTGGAGAACGATGTTGTACCCCAGTCATTTTTTTTCTTAAGTACATTTATGTAAAATGTTCGTGGTTTGACCCTTGTGATGTAATACATAAGTGGAGGATACGTGAATTGTTGGGAAAATTACTCGTTCTATGTGGTAACAGCCAAAACAGCATGAAATGGGCGAGAAAATCTTTTTCCTGTAATAGCTGTAAACATAATGTGGTCTCTGTAATTTTCTCAGGTTTTTTTTCGGTTGAAGTACTTTCGTTTTCACTTCATGGTTTTTTCGGAGGAAATGATTAGGTACCCATTTGATGCACACACTTCATGAATGACCAGTCAGGCATTGCTTAGTGATTTTTGAATGGAGTTTGTCAGAGATATTGTTAACCGACGAATAGAAATAAATGAAATGATACTACGATGAGTACTTGGACTCGGTTTAAGAGTCATGAACTTGAAGTCCTGGTCAGAATTTACATACTCCATGCGTTATTTTGAGAAATTTAAAAAGATCTCGTATCTTAGTAATCTTAAAAAACGCCGAAATAAGAATTATTTAGTAAAAGAAGTAAACCTAATTATGTCTCTTTTATTTGGTTGAAGGAAACCAGTATCACGTGCAATTACTATTGTCTTGGGTTGGGAGTGTTGACAGTTCCGAGAGGGATAAGAGTAAATTTTCTCAAATACAAAGTAGGTCTGTGTACATTCAAACAACAGCAGAACGGAGCATCATCTGCCATGTTGCTTAATTTATTGCTGACTGCGGAATGGCGATAACATTGAAGTTTTGTTGATTAACAAGATGAAAATAAAAAATATCGCATGATTATCCGAACTTTAACTTGAAGATTGCGCTATTGAAGAAAGTAGTGAAGATCGTTGTCGTAAGTTTTATTGTTGAGTCACGCTTCAGATACGATGATAATGATGGATATGAAATAGAAGCGTTATGAACTTAACAATAAAAACGTTAATCATTTCAAGAGTTGGGTGGTTGTTTCTTCCGCTCCAACTCCGAACCAATACATCAATTGGAGGTGGCGTACTGCTGGACCGCGTCGCCCGTGAATGCTGCCCGCTTCCTGCCGCCCTCGCATCATCGGTGCCTTGGCTCCGCGGCCACCCGTGCGTTAACACCTGGCACCGCCACAGAGCCGCGACGTGCTGTTGCGCAAGTCGGACCTTGCGATGCGCGGGCGGCGGGCGCCCCCGTTCCACGTTCCCGCTCCGCCCCCCCCCGCTCCGCTCCTCCCCGCCCCGCCCCACTTCGCTCCGCTCCGCCCCGCCCCGCCCCGCTTCGCCCCGCTCCGCTCCGCCCCGCTCCGCCCCGCTCCGCCCCGCTCCGCCCCGCTCCGCCCCGCTCCGCCCCGCTCCGCCCCGCTCCGCCCCGCTCCGCCCCGCTCCGCCCCGCCCCGCTCCGCCCCGTCCCGCTCCGCCCCGTCCCGCTCCGCCCCGTCCCGCTCCGCCCCGTCCCGCTCCGCCCCGTCCCGCTCCGCCCCGTCCCGCTCCGCCCCGTCCCGCTCCGCCCCGTCCTGCTCCGCCCCTCCCGTCCCGCTCCGCCCCGTCCCGCTCCGCCCCATCCCGCTCCGCCCCGTCCCGTCCCGCTCCGCCCCGTCCCGCTCCGCCCCGCTCAGCTCCCGCCTCTCCCCGCCCCCTTTCGAATCGCCTGCGGCGTCTGGAAGAACTGTGTGGCCCGCTCGTTCGCGTCCATTTCGTAAGCGCAGGTGCCATCGGCGTACGCGTTTTCGCTGTTAATCTTGGTTGTCGCGGAGCGAAGGACCCCCTAAATGAGCAAAAAGATAGTTTGGACAGTACCAAAATTCCTGTTTTTTTATTGACCTCTGGAATGCTAGGAAGTTAGGTTTTTTTTTTTTTTCTTTTTTTTTTTTTTTTTCTATCGGTTCTAAAATCAAATTGTGACCCAAAGAAAATCGTATACTGGTGAGCACAGACTCGTGAAGGCAGGTTATAGAAGTTGCACCCCTTTGTCGCGAACTGTTGAAAAATAATTATCATTTCTCAAATGAGAGCAGGAATTTGTCGACAGTTACGTGCCAAAGACTTGTGCCTTTTCCTTATAACCGTCTTCTAAATGCAGCCCTTTTCAGTGGTTGTTAGTGGATGCGAAGAAGATGCAAATTTGCAAAATTTCAGTATCTATTCCAATGCTATATTTGGAATATATAGTAAAGGAATTTGTTAATATTCTTTTCTATTCGAAATTCACCTAGAATCGAAGAGTTTGATTGAGAATTTCAATATATTTTTCTAAGTTCATGCAGAGGAGTCGATGAAAAAAAACAACAATATCTACACTCTCGTTGGTGTTCGTGAAGAATTTAGTAACGAAGTGGACGCGGATGTTGCAGAGTCGGAAAGTTAGAATTTTAAAAACATTGTGTAAGAATTAGAAAACGTAAATGGTTGACAGTAAGTCATCGTACAGAAGGCATTGCACGAGTTGAAGTGCGCACAATAAACATCCACTGGCGTCTGGTTGCACGTCTTCACGTCTCGACCAGATGACTATTCCGAGCTTGGATGAAATTAATCAGCCAGAGCCGTTCCCCTGGCCAACGGGAGCACGCAGTTCATGATAGAACGTGATGGAATAATTACGTCATTATATAAAGGGAACTCTGGGATTAATTATATTTCAGACCTCCGGCTACTGGGAACAAAAGTATATTTTTGTAATTATTGTAATGACGGCTGGATAAATACAATCATGATAGTGGTTAATAAGTAAGATGAGTTGTGGTTTGTGGCGTGAATAATAGTCGCCATTCCTTTCGAAGAATTCGAATCCGCTGACCCCCTTCTCAGGCAGTGATTGGACATTGTTTCATCTCCGCCCCTACGGACCAAGCGGCATGCGTTAATAATGGATCTATTCCGAAACCAATGTTGTGTAATGATTAAATATAATTTGCGAAAATGTAAAGGTGGTCATGCTCGAAGAAGCCCGATTCGCAAGCACATCTTTTGCTTACATGTTTCGTTGTGTGGAACAATGCATCAGCGTCAGATTTACAACTGGGGCTACCCAGGCTTGCACATGGGACTTCTCGTTTATGACCGCCTCACCTGAATACTTCGTGCTGCCTCTCAAATCGGTGTTGAGAAAAGACATCGCAGCATATATTTCTATATCTGTATGAAATTTCGTACCTGTTCTTTGTAATAAATTTGAGGAGTATTGATAAAATAATACCAGTAACATCATGGTCAAAGTTTGAAGCATTTTAGTATGATTTCACATTCTTTGATATATTCTCTGCATAAGTATATAATTAATAAACGTCTACGTAATTGGATAACATGCGTGTGTCAGTTTTCTTCTGTACAGACATCTTCTTATTCAATGTTCAGGGCAAATGAGGTGACATTCGATGTACCTCGATTATTAGTGATCTAACCTCTTTACTTTCAAAACATTTAACATAGTTTTCGAAATATTATTTTTTTATGTTAGAAGTACCTAAAACGTATTGTTAGCACTTAAAGAGGCACCTACGGAGGAGGGTTTTCTGTTCCTCTCAGCAAAACGAGTCAATTGGCATTTTCAAGTCAGATTCGTCTAGAACAGGGTTGTCCAGCTGGCGACCCGCGGTGCAATTTTTAGTGGCCAGCGATAGGTTATTAGTCAAAAGTTAGTCCCTTGCTTCCACGTCGGGCTAGAATAGTGTGCGCCTAGCGTACACACCTTGCCGTGGTCAACACCCCTTAATGAAACAGAAGGTTAAGATTTAAGATTTTTCTGGTAAATTCAGAAATGCACAATCATCTTAATGTGTGTTACTGCGTTTGGCATTGTAAGACCTCTGATATCACGCATGTTTCCATTCTTCCCTCCCCCGTTTCAGAGCAGCCGGACAAAGTGACGAGATCAACAAAACGGGGAAGTCAGGTGTGGATCGCCCAAGTAATGTAAATATATTAAAGGTTTTAGTTGTGACCCTTGACGCCTTGCAAGTGGAACACTCCTGGTCTATTCTGAAAGAATTTCACTCTTTTTTGTTGTTTTTAGGTTTGCAAGTAACCTACACTGTGAATATTATTATATTGTCTTATGTACAGGACATTATTTTCTTGGTTCATCAGGTTGACGATGGTACAAATTTTGTAGTGAAACAAAACTATTTTAATGTGATAGTGGAGTATAAAAAACTATTTCTATCAACACTTTTCCAAGCAACGTTTTTGGCCGAGGATGGATGAGCCAGGAATACGTATTATGTTAATTTTTTAACTTGATTAGCAAAAAGAAATAGTTAACATGAGAGAGAAGTCGTCAAATATGCTTTGCTAAGTTAATATTCAAATAATCTGGAACTGAACACGCACGCTATTAATATCTTCTTGCCTTTTTTTTTCTACCTTGAAAAGATAACCATTTGACGCGGACCGGGAATTGGTGTTGTTTATTAATGAGTTTTCTTTGTTTCTAGTTTCAACAAAAAAAAGTCATTTAAACGAGTTCAGTTCCTGTGATCTGAACCGGTTTCTGGCGTTGACGTACGGGACTACAACCCAATGCTTCGACTAGCTTGGGGGATTCAAGAAGTAAAATAAAAACTGAAAAAAAAGTCCAACATGCCAAGGAATTCTATACTTTAATAATTAATGATCCAATCTCTTTCACAATATTCAATCAAAAACTGTTGATGAGCTTGGAAACGACAATAATAAAGACCTAAATTTACGTTTATAAGAACTTGTCAAACCACCTCTACTTCAAGGAAGTAGCTCGAACATTGTTTTAAGCTCTTTCTAAGGAAGATGTAGAACAGACTTCTACCTAAAGTCACCTAAAACCGGATTTTTCGAGACTCCTTTTGACCAGTGTATTCAGTTTTAGCGAACACGCGCATGCGCAGTGTGACTTCTCTTCGGGATTCGACGCGATCGCGAAAACCGTTTTTAAATCATCTTTGATTCTCGATATCATTCGACGAAATGAGCATGTAAATCGGGATTCGCTCCGGATAGTGCAATTTTTACCATTTTACACGAGCGTCTATTACCACAACCCCGCGGGTAGAACTGTTTAAAAAAAAACAACAGTTGGTTCCGGCACACCCTCGCCCGGATAAGAGGAAGCCACTGATGGCCAAGGAGAAGGGATGGCACAATCAGACGGCTGCTGAGCTGAAAACAGGAGACGCGAAAAAATTGAACGGATGAAAGTCGGCGTCTCTGGGGCTCCTTCGAGATACGGTTAAACGCAAGATGTACAAAATCGCAAGGGTAATGATCCTTTTCTTTAGGGTGCGAATTTTCAAATTTCTTCAATGAGACTTTGAAAACTCCAGAGGGGTAACGAATTGAGGAGTGAAACGAATATTATCTTAATCTGAAACAGTCCAAGAATGGTCATGCGAAGGTCGGTTACTGTTCCATTTTTCCTGGATTCGAGCATTTCAAAGCGCGCAGATCAGAGATGAGGCACCTAGATGAATTGGATCCTGAGTTCTCACCCTGCTCTTAATGCAAAGCAATAAAATCGTTTTTTCTTAAGATGCGAGTGTTTTCAAATAAAAGTATCCAAAGTTTTTTATGACACATTTATTTCAACAATTACACAACGTTTCGTAACTCGTTTTGTTACATCATCAGATGCTGAACTACTTTATTTGTAAACATATATTGACAATCAAGAAGAAATATTGATTTATTATGCGAGTGTTTTGTTCACCCTACCTGCGCCGAGTGGTCGGCGTGGCTGGGCGCGCGGGCGGCCTCGCGGCGGCGGGTCCGGAGTTCCGGCCGGTCGTTGACCCTCCGCCCACGCGCCCGCGGGCGGCCCGCGCGGCCGGGCCAGCGCCGCCGCTCCCACGCCGCCGGCAAGCGCGCGCTCGCGCTCGCGGGTGCGATGGCCGGCCCGCCGCCTGGCTGGCTCGCGGCGTCTTGGCGGCGAAGTGCGCCTTTTAAATTCAGTCCAGTTGTGCCTTCATTTACCTGGCGGGATTCAGGCCATCAGGCCTGCTCTCCGGCTGCCCACGCAATTTTCGCTGCGCTCCTTTCACCGACTAGCGGAGAAGAGGGTGTCGCTCAGGCGACGAAGCAGACGATTTGAATTTTCCTCAGTTTCTTTTAGGTTTGGGATCTTTTTCGTGCCGTAAATCTAGAACATGGGACAGCAGACTTTACTTCTCCGATGGAAGACGTTCGACGATTTTTTCGAACCTTTCTGGGGGAGGATGCTGATTTCCTGAGCAGAAGACGTGGGAGTATGCTCTAATTGCGGCGAGTGGTTTGCTTCGTAGAATGTGCACACGTTTTCTGAGATCTCAAAGTCTCTCATTGCGAAGATCAGTCTTTCGTAGGGTTGATCCATCACAAGGCGGAGTTCATTTTCGTACGTTCTGAGTGTCCCAGAATCCTCGCGTTTCAGGTTGTTTAGCTGCTTTGAAAATGCTAATATGCATTTTAGCAGACGATGATTCCCTTTTCTCCTGATGTAACTTGAAGTGATACATGATGTTTAATGGAAAATTGCTACAAGTACTGGCCATTTTTTGAGATCCAAAGTTACTTTGGCTTCTATCGATCATGCTCACAACATTTCTTGGATGAAAACTCTTTTTATATTTTCTTTGGAGGCATGATTTTCTTGCGTTGGTCGTATTTCCGGCGAAGGAGAGGCGAACAGAAAAATGAATAATACAAGGTACTGCACTTTGAGTTTTTACCCTTGAAATTTTTGCTTTGACGAAAGCATGAAATCAAGCACGAATTAATTCAAAAGCATGTATGCTAATTACGAAAGGGATAAAATGGGAATGGTTTAACATCACCATTTTGCAAAGGACGAAAGACTAGTTAATAAATTATTGATTAATCTAGTACGTAGAATAGTCTACAAGAAGTAATATTTCGAAGTTGGAACGCACTGCAGAGTTGGCCGCCGGCGAGGGGCCACGCGGCGGGGTCTCCGCGAAAGGCACAGCGGGGGCGGTCTCATCTCATCCCTCCACCCCCACCCCCACCCCCACCCCGGTGGCTGTCGGCGGCGGCTTCCAGGCGCACGCGATCCGTTCCCCTCCGCTGCCACCACCCCGCGTTCCCGCGCCCGCCCCCTGCGCACTGCGTGCCGCGAGACCGCCCGCCCCCCTCCTTCCCCCTCGGAACGCGGCAGAGACGCGGGTATTTCTGTCGAGCAGACGAGTAATGAGTCTTCATTTGCGAAGGAATGCGTTCCCTTTAACACGTCGAACGCGCACGCGCAATTTCCGTCCGCCCTCGCCTCACCTCGCCTCGCCTCGCCTTGCTGCGCCGTGAAGTCATAATGTGCACCGCACCGAGATGGCGGTTTTTGCTGGAGTTACGGCGAGGCTGTGCACCTCCGGTTGCTCCACTGAGCGTGCCCGTGGGAGAAAAGAGGCTCCGGAAGGAGAACGTGATCCCGGAACCTGTGGTCTGCGAATTCCCAAGCTGATCGATAAGTCTATCTCAATAGTAATCTGTCTAAATGTTAGTTGTACACCACCCGTGTATAGCATTCATGAGGTACGTGAGGCATCTGAGGAAGTGAGGTAGTGTGGTTATTCCTTTCCTCATTCAGCCGAAAAAGTCTCGATGCACCGCCTTTCGATGAACATTTTTACAGTGGGAATTTACTGTCGAGCAGCACCCCTACCCTCAATAACATCCCTATGGCTCTCTGAGATTGTGACATTTTTTTGCGTAAGGAGTGCGTTCGTCTACATATGACTATATCGTGCAGCCATTGAAATTTCGTATTTCCGAGGATTTCCTGGCCGCAGTCCATAGCTGACAGAGAAACGTCCAGACATTGGCTGAACAATAAACGTCGGTTGTATTTTCGACATTTTGTGCGGGAGCATGTTCTAATAATGAGCCCCGAAGAGTTGGTCTTTCAGTCAATAAGAGGCGTCCTTCAGACTACGTAATTCGGCATTAATGTTGATGAAAAATCTTACCTCGTTCTCTGATCTAAAATCCCTACTACATTCAGTTTAAAAAGAATGCAAAGAGTTAATCGGTTGCTAGTTTCTTAGATCTATTTTTCGTAGTTTTCTTTGGCCGAGAATAAATTTCGGTGTGGCACTTCAAGCTCGGAAGCGCTTTCATTATTGCGTTCTAGTTCTCATGACAACCCGTGAAATTCGTGGGTAATGTATTGGACGCTGAACTAATGTTTCATGCATGAGAAAAGACTGCTACCGAAAGTCCCTTGGACACTTCGTTAGTTACGCTCTTTGGAAGTTCTTGATGACCCCAGGTCGTGGCGTCTTCGCTCTCGCTACGTGGCCAAGAAACTTAGAACACGGAACTTCTCTCAGTAGACGGTTGTTCGCCATTAAGTTTTCTATCAGAAGACAATTAAAAATAATTTTAATTGCGAATGATTCCCAAGAGGGGTGACTAATATAGGATTTTATTGATGTAGACTTTGTCATGAAAAGCAATTTCTTCATGGTATTTCGAGTTTTTTAGAAGATAGGCTCTTAACGAATTGGAAAAGTTGTACTACATTTTGATGCAATGTTCCACGAAACAAAATGTGAACATTCGGTGACTCGTATAGACATTGCAACTCGATACAATATTTCGGAAATTCATATTACCTAAATGAGAGAAACTCTTTCCATACACACACACACACACACACACACACACACACACACACACACACACACACACACACACACACACTTGTAGATGGCGGATGAACTCTTGTAAAAAGGTAATTTAATATTTTATTAGATATTTTCAATTGACATCGTCGGTTTAAATATAATTTCACATTCAATAAATTTAGTTTTATATAATAAATAAAATGATGGTATTGGTATTTATATTCTACGGCAGTATTTTTTTCGATATCGCAATTAGCTTTCTCTACACAAGTTTAGTTACATATAATGTGAATCTCTCTACAGAAACAAGTGTCGATCGTTTAGGTATCGGAAGTATCGCAAGGTTCGTAGTGGCGCCAATCTAGCACGTGCTGCCCTCGGCGAACGTCTGTGGTCGAGAACCGTTGCGAGTGGGTGCTTCGCCGGAGCGCATTTGGGGAAGGCGGCGCGGCGCGACGCTCGATTCCCCTGGCGAGGCGCTTTGGTTTATCAGATGGGCGCGCGCGCTCCTTCCCCTCCCTTTTCCATGCTAATGAGGAGCGCCCCGGGAACAGGTTTGTTGCAGAGCAACGCACCTGTTGCTAACGACCCCTCCTAGCCTCTCCGCGCTTCGCTCTTCTCCGGGCGTGGCGCGGCGCGGCGGGGCCTCGCGCGCCCGTGCCGTAATGGAGGCGGCCGCTTATCCGCCGGAACCGATGCAATCCGCGCTCCCGCCGCCGCCCGCCGCCCCCCGCCGCCGCCCGCCGCCCCCCGCCGCCGCCCGCCGCCCCCCGCCGCCGCCCGCCGCCGCCCGCCGCCGCCCGCCGCCGCCGCCGTCTCCGTGTGGCCGACCGGGCTAATGAAATTATGCGGGCCACGCGCTGTGCCAGACGATCCGCTCCCCTCCCCTCCCTTAGTCATCTCGGCCTTCGAGCTCCTTTCCACCCACGTCTCCGTCTTCCCCCTTTTCTCAGGAGGTGGTTGTAAAACGTCGTGGAATATTGGCTTTTAATAGTCCTATTGATTGGTGGCCGGAACAGCGAGGTAGTTGGAGATTACGGAAACAATTTCGCTTAAGCATCTAATGCAGAACGGTGAATTGAGATTGGGCATCAGCGATTTTTATGAGAACCTCAAATAATCGTTATTGTAGTGCCGTCCTGTAGAATGTAGATTATAGTTGCTATTAACCCCTCCATGTGAACTTGGAGCTACGCTTTTTTTTTCTATGGATGGACTTGGTAAATACTAGCCCTCATGACTTCATGTACATCCACATCCTCTTTCTCAATTGTATTTGAGATAAAATTTGTTTAAATATTGTAAAAATTGTTTGGGTTATCTGATTGGGGGAAATTAAATAAGGATATCTAACTTTTTTTTATTTAAGCCATTTATTGGTTATGCCTTTCAAGAAAGCTAAGTTTCTAAGATAACACAGTGACTAAGTTGTCTCCGACTATTGTGTCAACTCGTGAATGGAGTAGGTTTGAGATGCAGGTAGCGGATTTTAGGGCAGGGGCCTGCTACCTGAGCAAAGCATCTACGAGGGGTGAAGGATGAAGTGGGGGCCGGGACAGGGTGGACTTTGGAATTTGGGTGTGCTTTGTGCTCGCAGCTGCCGTGTCCGGTGCAAACTTCATGAGCATTGTTCGCTGCTACTAACGGATCCTTGCTTAAGTGGGATTAGCTTTCATTGACGCTCTCCATAATATAGTTGCTGCAATTATGAAACAGAATACCTAACGATTTCCATATGTCGATCATGTATAACCTGAATTCATTGGAATCACAAGGGGAGGAATACTGAAAGAAGTTGGGAGCCTTACGAAATTTTCAAATTGAAAAAGTGCGTGTACGCTCATATACGAATGTCCGTTTCCGTAAGTCATCCAAGCTGCGTATCTACTAATTTCGCTAGACCTTCTTATCTAAGAAAAAGGTTCTCGTGGTGAAGTACGTAAATGAATCTAATGACTTACTGTCATTATTACTAGAGTTTCCAAATGTTTTAGAGATAATGTATTTTAAAGAACAAAAATGATCTTCTGTAGTCTTGATCTCGGTGCACTGGCAATAAAAATGAAACGGATGCATGTGGTTTTATGGTGTGGCAAAATTACCTTAAGTTTTGAACTCGCAGTCATAATAATACCATTTATGCATAACGTTCACTTCCTGATCGTACCCATACCCGTTGCTGTGAAACCAGACCACATAAAACGGAAAAAAGAAAGACCTTTAAAAACACAGAAGAGAAAGTTCGTGTTTTTATTTACTTCTCGTGACTAGCAACCAGAAACTATGTTCCGGGCGAATAAATAGTTCTGCCGTGACATCGGCACGTTTCGTTTAGTTCAGAATGTCACAATTTGTGTATTTAATTTTACAGTTAGCAAACAGGTACATGGAGGATACTGCAGTAGAGAATAACGGAAATGATCCGTATTTGACGCACTTCGTTGCGATTTGCGATTGATTACATGGATTGGAGCATTAGATTTCACTCTTACAAACCCGTGTGCTTCTACTTAAGCATGAATTACTTGTGCATTAATGAAGAGAAAAGCTACCCTCTATTCATAACCGCTCATTCCAAATAGTTTTCAAACACAGGATGTTATTTGACTATTTGATAGAACTTCAAAATTTAGTTGCTGGCTTCCAAGCTTTCTGGCAACAGTGGTGCGTACTGGTTCCCTCCCCTCCCTCTCCTCCTCTTTCTTTCTCTCACCTCTCCAATAAACTGCAATATTGGCCGACCGTGATAGTGCAGAATGGCGTGGTTGTGTTTAAATGCCCTGCTCGCGTTGACAATGCCCTGGGCCCGGCGCGCCGTCGCGTCGGCCGCGGTGGCCCTGTTGTGCCGCGCGAACGAGATCGTATCCAGCGCGGTGCTGCGGGTGAAAGGACCCCGTCGCTCTGCGGGCGCCAAAGACCTGTCTGCTGCTTATTAATCGGGGCCGTTGTGCGACGCCAGGACCTTTCACAGCGACGCCGACGCCGCGCCTTCGGGACTCGATCTAGGCGCCGCGGACGCCGGATCTGCGCCGGGCGTTCAACTCCACCGCTGCCGCCGCCGCCCCGCAGAGAACGACGACTGTGTGAAGGGCGTATCTGCGCAGCAACGTTGCGACCGGAGCACTTGCGTGACAATTCTGGATACAGGGGTTCAAATCCCGGTTGTGTTGGGTGGGATTTGTTGGGTCTAAAACGGGTCCGTGGCAGGTTTCTCTCGGAGTTCTCTATTTACCGGCCTTTCACTCAACTATTCCGTTAATCAGTCATGTTATTTCAACATCATTAACACCTACCCACCGTGTCCTTCGATTGTACCAGGTACTGGCTGATGTGGCTCAAGGTATCAGTTGATGACACTGCAGTGCCTCGAACCGGGAGGTCCTAGGGTTCGAGTCCCGACGGTGGCAGGGTTTTGACACTAGCTAGATATCTAGATCAAATTCAGCCGCTGTCTGGAGATGATTTCTAGCGATCGGCTGCTCTGATCGGTAGGTTTCAGTGGTTTTTCTCTGATAAATACCAGGCGAATGTCGGAGCAGTTTCCTAATAAATGGGCACGGGCCTCGCGCAATCTTTTCTTCCTCTTCCTTGTCCTGTCCTCATCCCCTACCTGGTTTGTACAAACTTACGCTTGCATGCACTTCAGTACCATACATGCCGGGAGATCAGTCTGAAGCGTGGAGCTTCTCTCGGATGAGACGGTGCCCCCCCCCCGCTGGTGGGAGACATTGGTTAGGTAAATTCCCGCAAACCTATGCAACCCTTAGGTTGGCGCCGGATTTCACATCCAGCGAAGGATAAACACCGCCGTGATGAACCATCGTCCGTGATAAAAACATGAACTAAAGTTACGCGACTAATCATGGCAGTTGACGGACCCGGAAACACGAAATAATAAATCATAACAGGTATGACCAGACACTTAGCTACTGCAACTATTATAAAGTATTAAGAACGCATTCGAAACAGTGCAAAGTAGCCATGTTCCAATTTATTTTGTCGGTATTTCTTATGTTCTTCTAGTGTTAAATTTGTGTGTTATCTCCTTTCTCATTCTCTTTACGTAATATGTAAGCAGTCATGGATTACTATGAATATGGTTTCTTATTGATGTAATTCAGTAATCCATTAATATAGGAATAATATAATTAAATAATAATGTAATGAGCATTATTGAAAAATTGAAAGTTCTTAGATGGAAATTTAAAAAACCGCGTCCACGCAAAGGAAACTGTCACTTGGATGTCAGGTTGTGAAGAATGATGCTGCCGTGAGGAAGAGGTGTGTGGCCGTTGGGGCGGCACCTCGCCCGCGCAGCTGTTCATGGGCAGCACGTGGAACCCACCGGACGAGCAATGACGCTGTCGCGGGGAGCGGCTGTTGCATCACATGGGCTTGATTTATAGCCACGATGTTGTGGCATTTGGCTCCTCGGGCTGTACAGACGTTTCACATTCCACAAACTACGTTAAAACGCCTGGTTTTTTGGTTTTTTGGTTGTTTTTTTAATCACAAATTGTAAACCCGCGTGTAGCCTATGTGCGCTTCTTTCTTTTGATTAGGAAGCGTTGAGCACTCCCGAGGTGTTTGAGATAAGGTTCATTACTCGTAAGAAGTCTGATTCGACGAACCACTTTCCACTATTGGTGTTTGTGTAATAAAGGGGAATACGCCTCTAAAAACGGTCAGCAATTATGTGTCTTGCAAAATGCATGAGATTAAAGTCTACTGCTTGCAATTGTAATATTATTGATGAAGTTCGTGATGAAGCTAAATTAAAGTCCTCATTTTGATTGTATGTATTGTAGAAACTGAATATAAGTAAAGCAGTGACATTAAAGGTATCCCATTGTAAGTAAAATACGTTTTCAGACGTTATCAGTCGAGTTTATTGTGCACGCAGAACCTTAAATGCCAGATAGCACACGCACATCCCGCGCGCAAGTCATCAGTCACACCGTGGACGGATGTTTCCCTTGTTTTGTGAGAAGTGTCACGAGGGCAGTCACGCTCTACGGGCTCCAGAGACGAGGAGCCTGTGTGTGTGTGTGTGTGTGTGTGTGTGTGTGTGTATGGGGTGGGGGTGAATGTATACGACTCCAGAGGAAAGCAATTTAGGTACAGAAAGTAAGCTTAGCTATCTATCTAAATTTCGTTAATGCTGAATTTAAAAAAAGATTTATATTTATAATGTATTTAATTGACATATTCAATGTACCTTTCCTGCGAAAAAATGAGTAAAAACTATTTGTGAATACGTGTCGGCTTGCAAGGAGGGGGTGAAGTCACATGAGCACCTCCCCCCTCCTTTGTGTGCGTCACTGAGCGTAATCATTTGGAGAGATCAATCGATCATCCTGTTAGCCATTCATTTCGTTTGGCTTCTTTCCTAGCAACAAATAAAGCATGACTGGGGGCAGGCCTAACCTCACAATTGAAACTGACCACGCACGTTTTACAAATCATATTTTTACTCAGAGGCATGTTCTTGGCGTGATGTCTAAAAGCAAAATTTAGCTTACATAGTACGATACCTAAAAGCAACAAATAAATGCTTGTTATCCTTTCGTAACATAAAACGTCTCCCGTTGAATGTAGTAATTATGACTAGCCCGCGTCAGCGACATCCATGGGGCCTAAAAGCACGGGCCGCTTGTCTACGGTTCCGGCGGAATCCTGGGAGCGTCAGCCCGCGCTGTCGTTGCGCGCGCCGCAACGCGCTCGGCGTGCCCGGTCGGCAGGCGGCGACGCCAGCGCGTGGCGCTTTCGATAACAACCCGCGTGCGATAAGCGGCGGGGGAGGCAGGGGGGCGGGGTCGCCGGGCTGGCGCAGCCGCTGCCGCTTGGGGCGCTCGCGTGGCGCAGGTGCCGCGTGGCCCGCGCGTGCCCCGCCGCGCCGCCGCCAGGGCGCCATGCGGGCGCTTTGTTCGCGCACGCCCCCTCGCCCCGCCCCCCACCACGCCCTCGCGAGGGATGTGCGTCGTTTTCCCTTTGGCGGGGCGGTCCCTGCTGACTGGGTTTCTTGGCGGACAGTTCGTTTCAAATGTTGATAGGCCTGAGTGGAACTAAAAGTCGCTTCCTTTTCAGATCTGGGTTGCTTTGTGGGCGTAGTCTATGAGCAGTCTTTCTCTGTGCGGTGGATGAAAAAGTGGGTAGAATAAATGGGATTGTATGTTGTTGCTCTAGTGATAATCATATGTGAATGAAACGTCTTGCTTCGGCAGAATTGCAATTGCATTTGCTCAGCTCCATGAAGAGGAAACTGCTCCTACGGTTTGCCACTGATACGTAGAATGGATATCATTTTTTTTTCTCTCTGGATGGCCACCAATCTCCCTATTTTTTTCTTTTGCTTTCTGAAATAAACATAACAGAAGTAACTGAAAGTGTGATTACTGATTTTAACCGGAAAATACTTTTCAAAATTCGAAAAAGAACTTATGAAATTGGAACGTTAGTATTAAGTGGCTGCTAAAGTTGCTTAGATAATGTTTAGAATTCAATCTGAAATCTTATGTAGGCAACTGTTCTCTTCCAGCATTTGTCTTCGTGTTGGGCATTGTCATAAATTTTGTTTCTCGCGATCCTGTGTTGTTTTTGCTTTCACTTGCTTTCTTTTTAAACCTGTTTCGATTTCGCATTGCGATTTGTGTTAACTGTTCCTCAACTCCATAGAAGTCTAAATAACTTGATCAAGAAGTTTCCTTAAATGACTAGTTCGCTCGTTTTCACTGTTTCGCTCATCGATGTATTACATTAAGGTTTTGTGTTCGGTGTTTTCTTCACATCGATATATTTTCCCCAAAACAGATATTTAAAAAAATCTCTGGTTATATAAAATTTTAAGAAACAATGTGTATGTGTGTGTGAATTTCTCAAAACCAACAGCCACTGACATAATCATTGTTGTCGATGCCCAGACGTAGAGATTTTTTTATGGTTAGCTTTGGAGGTTTGTCCAGGATGTCCCACATTATTACAATTTTAACAAAATATCTAGAATGTTTTATGGGCAGGTATAGTAAAAGGCAGAGGTAAAGATTCCTTTATTATGATTAAGATTACTTTTAACATTTTATTATAAGTGACCAAACAATAAAATCTCATATATGTACAATAATTGAAATGGAAATAGGATGGACAAATACCACCTGTTTTATTGTATTTACAACATCGGTGTTTTTAACACCGATTTTTTTGTCGATGTTATCTTAATCGAAAATCATTTAGTGATGCGATATCGAGGTTTGGGTAAAATTTGCCATCACTAGACATAAGTGCAGGCGGGGCGTATGCTCCCGCGCCGGCGCCGCCGGGTGAAGGACCTGGGTGCCGGCGGGGGAGGGCGCCTCGCGCTCCGGCGGCCAAGCGACGCCGAGCGACGCCAGGCGACGCCAGGCGCCCGTCGCCCGCTCGGAAGCGGCTAATTGGCAGCGGCGCGGGCGCGGATTAGCTCCAGGACTCAGGTCTCCGCCCCCCTCCCCTCCCCTCTCCTCGCTCCACCCGTTCTGCTCTCGCTGGAAGTTTGAACTCTTCCTTTTCTGCCAATTCGGATGCGCATTCCCCTCGGTTGCGTTGCAGTGGAGTTGCATTCGCAGTTGTGGCTGTTTCAGCAAACTGGGACACCTCTTACTACCGGACTTTCACGGTATGGAACGACTAACACACTGTGCTGGTTTATATTGTGTGCCCGTGATTAAACATTTTGTCACTTATCTTTCGTATTAGCCATGGGGGTGTCACGAAATGCTCCATTTATCGGGTCTCCCAATTGAATTCGCTCCAATTCAGGGCATAGGGAATATTGTGAAAGTTTTGGCCCCAAGTAAAGTTTTTTGGGGGAGGAAATCGTTTCATTTCTGTCTAGTAGTTCCTTCTCTTCTTGCAAACTTAACGCCTTCTTTCCAGCGGAATAAAATTCACCTGATATATACAACGTTTAAAATAGACGCTTGCTCATGGAAGAAATTAAAAAAAAAGGTTCCATGTTTGTTTAACGTATGTGAATATGGCCGTGAAATGCGCTGATGTCGTGCGACACGGATGCCGTCAAATGCGCGATTCGGTCTGTGTGCAGCGCAGCACCCGGCCAGGAGGTGTGTCGTCCCTTATCGACGCCAAACGCACTTATCTGCTGTGCTACTACAACAGATATGGCTCCGCGTGGCCTCACCGTTACGTAATGGTGATTTTCGTTGCTTGGTAGAGCTTTGGCCATTCGTAAAATTCTTTATTGAAGGTCTTGTCGGATGGTATTTGTAACAACCATAAACGCTGTTCTCGGTTGTAACCGGGTGTGCTCTTCTCTCTTTCGAATACTTAGGTTTGTATCTAAATAGGCAACACTAAAACCCTTGAAACGAACATTAATTGTTTTTAGACACTTGGATGTGCGAGTCGGTAGAAGTGATTATGAAGTGATTGAAATCTGACATGTGAAAATTTCCGTTTTTAGTTCTTCTGTTTTCGTAATGATTTTAGGGCCCTGTATCAATGTATCTTTTAATAACGTATTAAATGTACGTTTTATTAACGAGCTAAATGTAATAAATGTTAACATATGTGCCGCTTATTAAATGTCGTATTAAATTCAAGTCTCCGATCGCGGTGCTTGCATGAGAGTCCTGGTTCCGTGAGCGCTTCGTACAGGAACGAAGCGGAAGCAGAGGTCGCGCGTGCGCCACGCACGATTGGGGAAAGAGTGACGCAAGGCCCCGCGCGGAGGAGGCTCAGTGTCAAGGCCGCGGAGGCACCGCGCGGTGGGTGCGGCTAGCCCCAAGGCCGGGCCCCGCCACGCGGCCAGACTCCGCTCCGGCGCTGACGCACCACCGCACCGCGCTCCGTCTCCGAAGAGGTCGTCGGTGGAGCTTCCAGTGATGCTTGTGGCCGTTACCACCTGCAACACCCTTGCTTCTTCCTCAAGCTTCCTGTGATGCTTGTGGCCGTACCCACTTGCAATGTCCTTGCTCCTCCTTCAAACTTATAGTGAAGCTTATGGCCGTAGCCACCTGGAACGCCCTTGCTTCTTCCTCAAGCTTCCAGTGATGCTTATGGCCGTAGCCATCTGCAATGTTCTTGCCCCTTCTCTCCAACTTCTAGTGATGCTTATGGCCGTAGCCACCTGCAACGCCCTTGGTTTCTTCCTCAAACTTCTAGTGATGCTTATGGCCGTCGCCACCTGCAACGCCCTTTGCTTCTTCCTCAAGCTTCCAGTGATGCTTATGGCCGTCGCCACCTGCAACGCCCTTGCTTCTTCCTCGAGCTTCCAGTGATGCTTATGGCCGTCGCCACCTGCAACGCCCTTGCTCCTCTCAAACTTCCAGTGATGCTTATGGCCGTAGCCACCTGCAACGCCCTTGCTCCTCTCAAACTTCCAGTGATGCTTATGGCCGTAGCCACCTGCTTCTCCCTGAAATTTGCCCACCACGATCACGGAGAGCTCTGACGTCGCATCGACCCCAGCTTGCAGTGACACTGCAGAGCGACGCGTCGAGTTCTCCCACCGAGGACAGCGGCCGCGAAGTCACCGCGATCTCCATTGGCCGAAGCGCGAAGCGTCGAGTCGCTGGCGTGCGCCACTGGTTGAGCAGGGCATTGCCGTCGTCGCCTAACTACCTGAGACGCGCTCTTCTGCTGCGTCAGATACAAAACTCGCGGAGATCGTGGGCGACCTCAGCACTCGCTTCACGAAAACAAATACTTTAGAGTTGTAGCACCCAACACAGAGAAATCACGCTTCCAAAACTGAACTTCCCTTCAGACGAGGGTTCACGAAATTATGACTCGGGAGATCAACTCGTTTTAGTTCCTTCACTAACGCTATAAGAATAGAAGTTTCATTCCTACATGATTTTCCGTATGTTTCGAAATAATATTTCTGCATTTCGCACTTCAGTCCCAATACGAACCTCTGTGTCTCTGAGATTAACGAAGTTGAGACTACAAATGCGTAGCAAATCACACTTTGAAAATGATGAAATGGTACTCGACATGTCCCGTGGATGTGATGTTGAAATCTAATTTTGTGCGCTGGAATCCATGTAAATTAACATATATCGCAGATTATGTAAAATTGTAAAGGCGAAATGAAATTTCTCATCGAAATGTTGGTTGATTTTACGAGTTTCTATTGGTTCTCTGAGTAGTATCATTGTGACATATTATTGCATATGTTGATATGCACGTGTAGAATTACATAGCTTCGTTTTTGTACTTGTACTTTATTTCTTTTATTGCGAGGTCGACTGGTTCTTGTAGCAAGGGTCAAGGATTAGTTCAAGGCGCGTGAACAAGTAACAAAAGCTGGGACAAAACTGTTCAGCGATGTCTTGTGGCACGTATAAAAATAATTTACTACGGCCTAAATGTGTTCGGGTATGCCCTATCAGAAGAAATAAGTTTCCATTAATCACTAAGAAACATTTGCCACGTCTCCGTGGGTTGCTTTTAGATTGAAATCATATTTTAAAAAGTTGTTTAACGTCACAATACTGTTAAAAACTGTGCGACATATACTAAAGGGAAGTACTATCTGTGCATGTTTGCCAATGGTATACTATAAAATTCGTTCCAGCAACAGTACGATAACCCAATATGATTCAATCCACATTAAATGGTACGCAAAACGTCCGCGAGAGAATATACGGAACGCCGCTTCTGAGTTTGATTAGCCCATTTGATATCGTCGGATAAGTTAAGTATGTGCAAATTACTGTAAGTCAATTAAGTGAATTTCTAAGCTCAGAGCGTAATGTAAACCAAAATACCAAATTATATACATATTTTTTCTGTCACACAAATCGTGCACATTACCGCGCTGGATAAAACCATTTCTGAAGATCACACAACTATAATACCAAGTTAATATTAGCAATACCCAAAAGGACAGTCAATAAGGTCTCCGTCATGACACGTTGTGGTCTCTGATTGAAAGGGAATTTAATAAGTGACCAGGGATGGTGTTTGTTTTATTACGCTTTAAATACAACATTGGTATTTTGGGAATTGGCATTTAATTATAAGTGTCAACGATATTGCGTTGATATGATTCTACCATTGTAGTATTTGGACTTGCGCGAACCTGAAAAATGTATCACCTTTTAGATCCCTCTCTAATCTTTGTATCTGGCCTGCACCCTGGGGAGGGGGCGTCGTGGTGACCGCCTCCCCGTGCCACCTGCACACCTTTCCGCCTGCCGGGCGGGGCGCGCCGGGGCTGCAGGTGGGGCCGCGCGCCCCCGAAAGGCCGCCGGGGGGGCGGAGGCGTGCTGGGCTGGCTGCCGCGCCGTGCGGGCACGCCACCCCGTCAAGGCCTGCTGGAAACCTCCCGCCGTGACCACAGGCGGCCGATGCGGAACGATGAGCAGCGGCGCGCCGTTGCCAAGTTTCCTGGATGGAGGGAAAAAAAATGCCGTGCGCGGAGCTTCCCACACGGGCGGCGGCGGCGGCGGCGCCTGGCTCCCGCGGGCGCCGCCAGTGGTGGAAGGTAGCGGCAGTGAGACCTGCGAGGAACCCAATGGGGGAGGACGCAGAGGGCAGCTTTCGTTTCCCGGCCAACGAGCGTCGTGTGACGTACATGCCCGATAAGATGGGAGAATGTTGACGTGCGTGGGTGGCTATTTACGTGAATAAATGGCTGACAATGTGTAAGAATTGTATGGTGCAAAAGGAAGTTCCTTACATTATACTTACGAATTATGCCTGTATCGTAGAGCCTTCACGTGCTTGATAGTTCAGTTTTACTTAATGATAGTACTGCTGAAATGCGCAGGAATCGTTGTAGAACCTCACGTGACATACTTGCTATTTTTTAGAGTAGCTCGATGTTTTTGTTGAAACAAATATTGTGAAGTACATTTTCAGTGATGGGGAAAAGGCAGGTTTGTAAAGGAATTAACGTTCTAGCTGCTATGGCACCGACAATATTTTAAGATTTTTTCTTAACAAATTGTGTGTAGGGAGAAAAAAAAAACGTTGTAGTAGGTGCCAGTCATGTATGTATTGTATACGTGTATCTAATTTCCATTTGACATGCAGCCTGGTGTAAACCTGCGGGCTGTACACGAGATGCCACGTCCGGCAAGGCACATTGCCTCCTACAGCCTCGTCGGATGGCGAGAAGCTCCTGAGACCACGCGCCTTCATCGTCGACTTTGCCCCGCTAGGCCGTAGATTCTCACATTCATTACGTGACTGAATATGAAAAGACAAGGAAATTGATAAGATGTTCCCCACATTGGATCTCTTGTGTGGCGTTCTTCAGTCCGCCAAGCTGTCACTCTCTAAACAAACAATCAAACAAAAAATAATAAGTTGCTAACGATATTTTGGCAATAGACTTGTTTAATGCGAACGATATTTTGGCAGTTAATCTGTTTGTGATAGTGTCTCCGTGTGGTCTGTCCCAGCTTGTAGTTTGCGATTGAAGGAATGGAAGTGTTTCCAGTCGCGGGTTCATTCCGCGCACCTCATTAGAACTTATCCCCTGCAGCGTGCCGGGGCTTCCCGAGAGGTCTGGTGCGGCGCGGGCGTTTGTGAAGCGGAGCCCTCATTAGGCGGCGGGCAGTCAACAGGAGCGCCGCGGCGGCGGGCCTCCGGAACGCCATCCTCTTTACGGCCTCTTAGAGGGGCTTTCCGCTGATAATCCCTCCGCGCGGTGCCCGGGGGCGGGGGCGGGGGCGGTGGAGAGGTAGCGGCGCGTGCGCGGCAAGGCGCGGCTGGCGGCCACCTGGCGCTGGCGAACGCCTCCGAATCCGCGCCTCGCTGCGGCTGAGGGGAACGAGGAAGCGGCGACAGGTGGTAGCAGGTGGCGCTGCCTGGAAGGCGATGCGACGGGGAAGTGATACAGGAAGGGTGGAATATCGCGCGTCGTCCAGCAAAACAGCGAATTATACTTGGTTTCTGTGACCTGCCTGATGACAGCTGGTCAGCTGTTACCGTTTCGTCCAATAGGGAGTTTAAACGTCAGTGATGCCACCGTGATGACGTTTTAGTTCTCGATTGGATGATACCGTGACACATGATAAAATGTCATCGAGCAGGTTAGAAAAACCCGAGTATATCGCTCAGGATACTTTGATACGTCGCTGGTTGCGAGTGAGAGGAAATTTTTAAAGTGGTAGGAGATGATACGAGGAGGGTGCGAATTGGCTCTGGATTTTTCTCCAAACGGCTACATTGAAACCTCTGGGATGGGACGAATCCGAGAATTGGTTAGTGAAACGGAAGAGCATCTCTGCTTCGGCAGCCATGTGGAGGTATCCTAATAATGCTGACGGAATGTTTTCTTGACCAATTTCGTAGTTTTGCATTCCTTGATATCAGCATTTCAAAGCGTTGAAAGTATTGACGAGACACACTATGTAGATTAATTGTATCTTTGTCAAGAATTAATTTTTTTAAAGTATCTCGATATTTCGAGAGGGAGAAACTGCGGTGTACTCTGTCCTCAGCTAATGTACTGAATCCCGGATACTAGTTAATAAGTCGATTTGTTTGACTGTGGTTTCGTGAAGAGCCAGTTAAACAAAGGCTACACTGACTTAAGATTATAGCCATCCTGTGAGGATGAAATATCGTGGACTTGTAGGGAAGAGCTGCGAAGTCTTAAAATATGAAAAATGAGATAGAAGTGGTGGGAAAATGCAATACATTATTCATAAGAGAAAAGGAACCACGTTGTTTCTCTTTATTGTTGGTTAGAAGTGAAACCTTCAGATACTATATAATAGAAGTTCATTATGTGGTAAATATTACAACATTCTGTTTGCAAAATTGTAATTCTCATCAGAAGCGCTCTGTTCCATTATTTTGGGCTTCATACATTTTCCTTTTAAGCCCACGAAATGCACGGTGACTGCTCTGTTTTTCTGTTTTGTGTGTTGCGAGCTCTTTGAAACAGACATCTGCTGTTGTTTTTGAAGGTATTTTAAGCTATTCAATGACAAGCTCAAGCAGAACGGACAAAAAGTGCGATGCCGAGGGTTGTTCAAAGTGGCGTCTTCCGCCGCTGCTCGGCGAATGGGCTGGAGCACAGCGATTCATTGTGCGGCGTGATCTCGGCGTAAACCTGGCGAGCGCGGAACAGCTCGCGGCCAAGTGCGCGAATCAACAGGTTTCTGTGGAGGAGTCACGAGCGCCCCCCTCTTCCTTCCTGCGGGCGAGTGGGGTGCAACCAAAGGCTCTCGCCCCCGCACAGCCGCTGAGGCAGCACAGCAGGTTGCGGAATGGGATGAAGTTTTTGGAGAATGTTATGTACACTTCATTTAACATTAAAAAAACAACTAAAAATTCAACCTCCGGCTACCGATGCGATAATTCATTACCCCTAACACACAATTTATTATTTTATATTTTCTAATTTGTTTATAATTTCGATACCTTGGTGGATGTTTGGTGGATTTGTTTATTCTAAATTCTCTTGGTACGTATGTGTTGTGGTCACTATAAGCGGAGTATGTGCGTTTCTGACAAGAAACAAAATCTTATTTTGATTTCATTGGATTCATCCAGCTTCAAATTTCAGCTCCTGGAAGAACATCTTTTTGTGGTTTTTACTTGTTCCTTGACGTTCATACGGTATATAAAGGACAGCTTACGAACGAGTATATTATATAAATATCATTTTCTTTCGATTCTGTTGGGTTATGTTCGGCTCCAAGGTCGCGTGCCTCGACGGTGGGTGTAGTTTCTGCAATCCATACGCGCAACCCTATCTTCAGAGGATAATCATATGTGATCTCGTGGCTCAAGGACCCACCGCTAGGACTTCTCCGGTGCAGTACTTTCGTTACATCACAAAAAAGTTAACTTTTAATTACAAATTGATTTATGTAACTTTCATAATAAGAAAACGTAAAATCGTCTATGTACAGTTTTTGTTGTTGTTTGAGCTTCTCTTCTAATACTGTAAAGTACTCAATTTTTTCTTAACTATAAAGCAATTATTTAATCATAGAATAATCCAGAGACAAACGTCTTTCAGCTCGAGAAATGTAAAAACAAATTGCTCAATAATTATTGGAATGCAACCCCGTATTGCCGTGTATTTCATCACATCCACAAGCCTTTTGATTTTCGTACGGTTTTTTAGAGTACTTTATTGAGAATGGAATATAACAGTATGAAGGAGTTGAAAATCAGTCTGAGTGGGAATTGGAGAATCGAGATGTACTGGTTGGAAATGTGGGAGAGGGCGAGTGGCAAAGGGGGCGGGGCGGGGGTCCGGTCCAAGGACGCAGCCACCGCCTGTGCTCCTGCGCGTAGGCTGCCCCTCGGAGCAGCGTCGTCGCGCCGGTGGCGGAGGAAGCTCCTGGCGGGGGCGGCGGCTGCAGGGAAGGGATTCGTACTCTTGCCCCGCGCCAAATATGGATCTCGCCTTGTGTAGGAGGGGCAAGGATGCGGAGGCGTATGTAGGACCATTTCGTCATCACGAGTGCTCCGCTCCAAAGATTTCAACTGCCTCCGTTCATCTCTATCCATTGCGTTCTTCAGCTCCCTTATGGAATATCTCGGAGAATCCCTTCTGCACTGTATTCTGCTGTGCGTATTCTTAATATGCTCTCTCTCTCTCTCTCTCTCTCTCTCTCTCTCTCTCTCTCTCTCTCTCTCTCTCTCTCTTTTCTGCTTCATCATTCATCGCTTTTCTCCATTCGCACTCATATACTACATTTACAAGTTTTAGGAAATCTTCATATCAAATATCAGTCCTATTGATAATCCGTGTTCTTCTCTAAATCCACAATTGAAGTGCATGCAGCCTTCTTTTATTCAAGGTTGCAAAGGTACTTTTTCTGCTCTGGGCTTCGCTCTTTAAGTTGCCGCTCAGAATTTCATTCAAAGAACTCTTTCTTACAGAGAAAATGTATTTATTTGTATTTGCCGTTAGGTGTGGATAAAAAGGATGATGTGTACGTTGTACGATATTCATCGTGCTTCATATGTTGCAACTTCTGTGATTTTTTTTTCTCGAGATCTGAGTAAACGAATAGAGTATAAAATAAATGCTTGCCAGCTGTCTCCTTCCATTGCTGCACGCGAGCCATCTGTGCATCATAAAACCCTTCAGATGATCCGATTGATGGAAAGTACTTCTGTACAAATTGCGGTGGACAAGAAAGGGACTACGTCTTCGTGACTGGGCAAGAAAGTTAACGAATTGTTTAGAATATGAGCCTTTTGGGGTGCACAACTTACAAATTTTTACTCGATTTGTAATTGAAGTGTTTATTTTTTGTGTTTTGCGAAAATAAAATTGAATGTAATAAAATGCAGATAATGCCATGCATAACTTTTGTGTAGAATAACTTGTATAATTAAAATGTAATTGCAGAGTCAGGAGAGTTCCACTTTGGGTAATGTGAAGCGAATTCTGACCATTGTAAACCGTGGATTTGCAGGTCCGAATTCATTGCTTCTCGTGATTCGCAAGAACGCAAAAACAAACGGGAAAATATCTCATCGTATTGCCCAGATAATGGTTTTAATTCGTAATTGTCTCATAACTGAAGATGCAAGATATCGTTGGTATATTGTCAGTATTCCATTAAAGATTTAGAATATGATTTGGAGAGAAGATTTCTTTGAAGAGAAGACAATGCTAAATTTGGTATTTGTAGGGACAAAAAAGAAATGAAAACGATGAAGCGGAGAGGATGAAATACTTTTGGAAGATGAGGAAGGAGACCGCAATGAAGTGATTTTCCGTTGCTCATAGGTGCCCAAAACCGAAGGACTAATATAATTCACATGACGTGAATGTCTGACGAGTAATTTCACGCAGTGCCTGCGGGGAGCGCAAGGGCCGTGCGCTTCGCGTGGAGTTGTGGGGCGATTGGGCCGCCGCGCCCCCTGCGGCGGTCAGCGCACTGCGGCGCGCGCAACTGCCCTGCCTCCGTCCGGCGTCGCAAAGGTCGCACGTCACGGCTCATTGCGTCCGCGCCTGCCGAGTCCGGCTCGCCTACGTCCGCCGCTCCCCGGTTCCTGCCGCCACCTGTCGCGCGGTCGCAGCTTCCTGCCTGCCCGCTGGCGGTCGCGGGCTCCAGTGGAATATTAACGGTCTTCGACGAGACGCATTTAGGACAGCGCGTTATTTGTTATTAGTGATGGGTCGATGCCGAATTTGGGTCTGCTGCATAATACAATTGCTTTTTTTTTTTTGTCTCGTAAATGCCGTGTCATTTTTGGCAATGGAAATTAGATGTTCAACTATTCATTTTTTTTCTCATGTTTGGGTAATATAACCAGTTTGAAGTTTATTTTTTTTTTTTTTCTTTTCTTTCTCGGTGTTGTTTATTTTCAACATTACGTTCTTTGCTCCTTCGATAAATTGTAGCATGTAATTCTTCTAACCCTTGTTATATTACTGTAAATCAGCAACAAGTGCTCTCACTTGATCATTATTTGCTTTTGTATTAACTAACTCGTTGCAAAGAAACGTGGAATGCAATTTACGGTGGCATTTCCAATAAGCATTTACGAATTCGTATATTCGTGGCGTTCCTGGAGAATGCAACTTTCAAATATCTGAATAGGTGAATACTAGTTTAACAAAGAAAATAAGCGGGCTTCATTATGTGGGCAGGTGCATGCCATTAGGATAATTTGTTATTAAGTATGCTGTTGAGATTGTGGTATCAAATTCATTATTTAAACGACATCGTTGTAATCAAGAGCTGTGGTACCTATTATTTAAGTCGCTCTCCATGTCCATGTTAAGCCTCGCAAAACATTATCACAGTGATATAGGTGGATGCGTTTTCATAATTTGATTACGTTGTTGTTGGTTCGCAGGGTTTTACAGGGACTCGTTGGGATACTTGTAGCACTTAGTTTTCTGCGCCGGAAGGGTACATGCTTTGGTTGAAACGTAATCTGCATAAGGATGGCAGCAGTTAACTCATCACGGAACCAACTGTCATTCGTAAAGACGTCTAGTTCTAGTTGATTGCGTTCTCTTACTTGGTCTTCTTGACCGATGTACCCAATTTGCAGACCCAATAGAATTGCTGAGACTTTCGTCTTTCAGGTTTTTCAGGTAAAACAAAAATGGTGTAACTTAGCATCTCTGTAGCTATTACAACTCGTTTAAAATAGCTTGAAAAATATGGACTTATTCTACAATATAAATAGGCGTGACAGGAATTCTGAAATCACTCGTCCTGGAAACGATGTAAAATTGAAAAATTCAGGCTTCGCGGAAATTTCTTCATTGAAATCCCAATAAACGCTGTAAATCCTGTAATTCCTATAAAATAGCTCCATTTTCTGCTTATCCGGAATCCTCAGGACGGTCTTTCATTTTTATATACAGATAACTTCACACAATCGTTATCGAGCACTGGTATACTACATAGATTTTCTCAATTAAAGTTGTAAATATTAAATTTATTTGGTGGGAATAGCCTCCTCCTTCCATTGAGCAATTTCTTTAACATATATTTGTTAACTTGCCAATGTTATATTCGAAAAATGTTCGAGAAGAGAACCTTTCATGCGAAGTGTCCTCTGTCTGTTGTCGTCTCTTTATAGCTAAAGCCCTTCTTCCTACCATCCACGACTGTGCTCAAAGAAAGATGTCTTGATAGTGGTCTTAAAGTCAGAAACGGTTCTCGATTTAGAGATTAAAGAACATATTGTTTCATATGTTAATCTATCAATATCATTATTGCACCATGTAAATGCATTTTGCATTTGCAATAACGCTTGTGAAAGAGCTTGCTTTTACTTCTGGCAGAGGCCGTTGAGACGATAGAAAATAGACCTTCACCGTCGCGTCAGTAACGAACTGCATGAGATAGGGTTTCCAAACGCCAGTTAACAATAGAGCAGATGATTAGTACAGACGCATGCGACCGCGTGTGAACGGCGCGGCACCCGCCTAATAGGTAGCCGTCGGAAGTGCTATCGCCTGCCCCGCCTGCACCCCCTTTCCCCCCCCCCCCATTCGCCCGGGGCCAACGAACGCCGCCCGCCCATGCACGCGCGCCGCCGCGGCGTGTGTGTTGCCGCTGTCGTCACAGCCACGCGTATGGGCATCGCCTCGCAGGAGAGCCCAGGATGTGTGCAAAAGGATTGGGGCTGCGGTGAGGAATAGGTTCCTGCCAATGGCTCTATCCCAAGGTAAAGGGTGAAGAGAACATTCCCCGCTTTTAAACGTAAAGTAGAAGGCTGCGATAGTAACTACCTCCGCGAAGGTGTGGTTTTCTGAGTGATACGTCGACTTTTTGACCTTGCTGTGAGAGATAGTAAGCCAAGGCAAACCTTGCGTGTTTTAATAATGTAAATAATTATTCATTGCCTCCGAATTGTTCAAGAAATCAGATCCCCTCACTTCAACACAGCTGAGGATGTCACCAGAAGACTACGAATAACAAATCATGTGATTTTCCAAAGACTTGCGTGATGCAAAGGCATCGCGATCGCGAAGTCCGTGTTGACTCGCGCGCGTGCTAACGTGCACTGCGTGAGGCCCCCGAACGCCTTTCGCTCCAGATCGGAGAGTAGCAGCTGGCTGAGAGGAGCCCGACAGCGCCTGTCGTTGGGAGCGTGAAGGCGGGATGCGCGCCGCGTGCTTCCGATGCGCCGCTTCCGCCCGCCCGCCCGCCCGCCTTCCCACGCACGGGGCCGTGGGGAAGCACCGCGCATCCGCCCCCGCCGATCGCCGAAAGTAGTTCGCGACGCGCACGCGGAACTCGGCGAGTTTTCTGGGCCCCAGTTCCGCCCAAGTGGTTTCTTCCTACACGTTCGCTGTGACTGTTTTTTTTTGTGGAGGGGGAAGCGTCCCCAATCTTCTCCCAAACCTCATTGGGACGTATGAATGGTCAGGTATGTAACAACTGCACACGATTTTAGTTCGTCACCCAACTTTATGTGAGGGAATCAATTAGCCCGCGAGTCTCCTCGCCTACGTATTTCGCGCACGGCGTGTTAAGAAATGTTTGCAGAAACCCTTTCTCGTCTCGACTTTGGGGCCAGCAATAAAGTACTTTCGAATTGGCCGCAAAAAATTCTTGTTTTTGGATAAAAACGTAGTTCAAATCGAAGGTCTGAATTAAAATAATGCAACTCGAAACGATTTAAATTTATCGCATGCCACTAATTTATTACACATCGTGTAGTTTCAAATTAATGTCTTTTTTATCTATTTTTACTGTTGGTGGTCGTCCATTTAATTTTTCTTCATACATAACTGTTAAACATTTTGTGCAAATTTTTGAAACATTTTTCTTTATATAGTAGATGTTTTTTCAACGACATTTCTATTAATCGCGCAGAGTGAAATACGCATATTCTTATTGGTCCACAAGTAGCATGATGTTGCCAGCACCGCGTTACCGTCACGTCGTAAAGCGACTTACTACCAGGTTGACGAGTCGTGAACAATTTGTGGATAACGTGCAACGAATTAGCGTGGTTATGGTTTGCACGTGTCGCTAACAAAGGGAGAATTCGTTCTTTGTTACGAAAGTACGATGTAATTGAACGACCAGTATAAACTCGCAATACCATGCATTAAATCACGGTAGGTATTGCTGCACGTCACATGTGTTCAACAGTATCTGAATGACAAAAGGGGATACATCTTGTATTCTTTTCTATTGTGGGTACCAATGTCGTTTCTGAAATTACCATGTTACTTTTAGCATGCACTGTTACCATGCACTGTTTACAGAACATTTGTTCTTTAATTTCCTGCTTTTCCCTCTCGGTACTCAATATTCTTTTAGGGATTAACGGCTAAATGTTCCAAACAACTCGATGTTTTAGTCCTTAGCAGAGATGGAATTCTCTTGTTTAATTGCTATCTACGAAATTCTAAAATGAGTAAATGTCGATCACAATTTATTGTACTGTAGTGTCTTGTTTTTTAACAGAAAAAAAACAAACATTTAGACTAAATTTCTCCAAGACTAAATTTTATGTGACGCAGTAGACGGCCTTCAGGAAAGTACTTCACTCACACTGTCGAGCAGGCTAGAGTGAAATTGTGGATCACACACATTTATTAGTATACCTGGATAGACCTTCACGTACAATGAAACGAAGGTTAAATGCATACCAAGAGAACAATGATCCTGAGATCTGGAACTAAACCATGGGTCCTGTATTTCAGCATTCATACGTGCATAGACATGTACAATCTCTTCATCGCAATAAATAAATTTCGTAACTACTATATTGCTTCACTTAAGTTATCAATCGTTCGACCTTTTTGATACCTAACATTAATTGGACACCACATTAAAGCTCACGATCATGGCAACCTCGGCATGGTGTTTCATCTTTCTTTGCAAGGGCGTTTTCGCAGATGTACTCCATTGAGACCGTTGCGAAGGTGTGTGGCGGTGGCAGGGTGCCTGACGAGACCCGACGCGGCCACTCAGCCTTGCCCCCTCCCTCGCTCACGACCGCTGCCCCGGCCGGGGCGCCCAGCGGCTGTGTTGTGTAACCGCGTGTGGAGTGCGAGCGCAAACAGCGATTCGGAGGCCGTGTTTGTGCGCCGCGCCGCGCCGCCTTGCCGAGGAGATTTCGACGCTCGGGAGGAAGGGAACCTTCGCGATCTGGGAACTTAGTAGTAATTTCACTTGCGATGTTGCTAGTATTGGTTTTCAAATTCTGTGCATTGAGCAAATTTATCCATGGCATGTTATGGCAGAGGTGAACCGAAATACTTTCGCGGAGATCTTGGTATGTTAACTGTGGCGGTGTGTCTTAATTAATATTCTTAATTCTAAGATATTTTTTTACTCTATATTGAAGGAGAAGATTCAAACTTAGTAGTAATGCGGTAGAAAGAATTTGGTTCAAACTTTCGCATCACGTGCTTCCTCGTTTGAAAATTAGTTATATCTTGCCACGTGTTCTACTTTTTTAAAATTTAACCGTTTTAACACGTTGTCAGTGGCTTCCCTTTTCTATCCGGCCTTTCGTCTAAGAAAGCTCTCCTCTTACGGCGACGTTTTTGGCGACTAGAAAACTGTTCTATACGTATTGGAATGCATGAAGCGATGAAACGGATCAGTAAAATCATGAAAGAATACTGGACACGAGTGTAGCGCTTTGAAGAAAACGGAAAATCTCTCTCGCGCAGTTGAAGCAGGCGAGGCGCGGCGCGGCGGGGCGCGGGTGCGAAACCATCAACGCTACCCTCTGCGCGGAACCCGGACGAGCAACGGGGTCTGCTCGCGGGAATGGCGGCGGCGGCGGCGGCGCATGGAATCCACGCCCGCGTTTCCGCATTTGTCTCCCCCCCCGCACCCCCGCGTGGCCTCTTGTCGTCGCGTCGCGGGGGCGGCATCTTCCCGCCGCCGCGCACGCGGGCGTGTAAATCGGAGGCGGCGCTGGGGAGGAGGTGGGCGGGGCGGGGCGGCGCGGCGCGGCGCGCGCGGACACCCCTGGCGATGCGGGAGCAACGACCGCCGAGGCGCCGGCGGCCGCGTTCAAGCCTCGCGCCCCGCCAGGCCTTGCCTGCGCCAATAAATGTCCGCGTCGCTTCCATCTAGTGTAGGAATGCCCCAACAATATGTTTCTAAGAGAAGTTGCTTTCGATGGCTCTGTCGTGAGCGGTAGATTTGCCACGAGTGTGCGAAGAGGGTTCGGATGTTGTGAGCTGGTTTCTAGTACTGCACGTCTGAATTGAGCAAGTAAAAACTTTTACCAAAATCACATTAAAGCGTACCTCTTCGCAAGTTGGCGAGACCATAAGCGCGCGCTCGACATACGCATATGCATATGCACTCGCACGCCCACACACTTGCTAAGTGAAATTCCGACCATGAAAAAACTATCATTGAAAGATGTTGATGATGATGGCTAAGACTTCAAAAGCTACTAATCTGTTAAGTCCCGAAGACATTAAGCTGAAATATTTATGCTGTGCTAAAAGAACCTTCACCGGACGATAGATATTCTAAGAATTACGCTCTAGATTATCGAGGTAAATTTAAAAAAACGGTTGCTACACCGTGAAGTAAAGCAAGACACGTCGAGCTGCCAGACTGCAAGCTGCCTGATAAAATCAGGTCTTTGGGAGTCGTTTCCACTGCTGCTTTACCACTTGTTCAGATGATTACTATTGATACGAAGCAGAGAAAGAGAGGTTAGTTGTTGCATGATGCATCGGGATGAAATAGTTCGTGTATATCGCAATTAGTTTGTCCACCACTGCGAGAAGTTGGCTGAAACGCCAAGGCCGCAACGTAATAAGTATGTGGTAACTTTGGGCATACTGATTAGCAAGGGACACATAAATTCGTTGTCAGAAACATAATTGGGGCATGAGCAATTATTTCAAATTTTTTAGAGGGGTTCTAGGAACTGCTAGTGAAATTTGTCTAAGAAAAATATTTAAAGTGGTCATCGCATAGTTCCACGCGAGTTTGTTCAGAAGCTTGCTGACAGGTCTTTCTTCACATCATCACTAAACACTTGTGGTTCCCCACAAGCTCGTTTCCTTCTCTGTTTGGCTCCAAACCACGGAGAACAAGCACATCTACCAAATGGTGGCTGGCCTCTTAGAGCTCTTTTCCTCTTGCCTCTTGGGTTGAGGCAGCCAACTGGCGGAAGCCTAGGGACTGAGGCATGGCGAGTCTCGTGCAAGCGAACGCTCAATCTGAAGCGACATCACGAGGGGGCGTCGTCGCGGAGCTCTTGAAGCTGCGCGTGCGGTGACTTCAATGAGCGAATCGCGCGAACCCCCCCCCCTTAGCCCATGTTTTTTTTTTTTACAAACATTGTTTTGCCATACAAGTTATGCCGAGATCCGGGAAGAGAAAGCAATGATCTATGATCGAGGGTTTTTTCCATTTTCCATAAAGCGATTGCTTCGCGCGAAGAGGGTATTGTTTCGGGTTTTGCACGAATATTTCGTTATTACTATTAGAGGTTTACGACCGTGTTTTACTGGCACAATTGAAGTGTCATCACAGTTCTGAAAACACTTGGACGGGTGGCGCTGCACATTGCTGTTTTAATTGTTTCGAAGTCAGTGCATGCCGAGACGGTAACCAACACCAGAACCTCAAGTGTTTTGTCCATTCGTAAATATTTGTTCTTCAAAGGTAAACGAAAAGAAGGTTAAGTTTTTCTAAAAATCTATCGTTTTCTTATTAATCAGTTTATTTATGAAAATGCTTCATTTGTTGGTTATAGCGAATACTTTCGCGAAAAACAGCACACGATGTATTCTCGATTCACAGCGAAGAATGCATCCATGCAGACAATTTTTCTAGGCTCTAGTAATCAAGGAAGATGGCAATAGTGCGGCTTAAAAGTCAGATTTGTTACAAAATATGTGATGCTAACTTTATAACAAATTTGTTGAATGTGTTGCTAACGAGTGAACATACTAAGGAATTGATTCTAAAATTACAACGTATATTTTTACCCGAGTGTTAAAAATCCTATAGAATTTTTGAAGCGAAAGTTTCTGAAAGATAAAGTGGAGTACCCATACTGACCTTGACTGTATAGGTTGCCATCATATTCACTCGAGCTTTAGGACCGTAGACCAAAGAGGTAATTCTTTACTCTGTGTTAAGGCTAAGAGTGCGACCAGTAAAAAGAGTTGGCTGGCGGGGCGGGGGTGTAGCAGCGTGGAAGGCGCCCGACCGAGAGGGAATTCTCAGCGGCTGACGCGGGGCGGGGTGGGACCGCCGCCGCGGAGGCCATTGAAGGCTGTCGAGGCGCCAGCCCACCACACAGCGTCCACCATCGGGAGCCTCTTCCCGTATTCCACTCGAGTCCGGGACCGGCTCTCGCCTCCTCCTCCTCCACTTCTTTCTCCTCGTTCTTCTCCACCTCCCTCTACCGCTCACGCTCAAGCTCGCCGGCGCGCGGCGAGGCGAGGCGCGTCACGACCGCCTTGCCTTGCCTCACCTCGCCTCCCCCCGTCTCGCTTCGGCTTGCCTAGCCTTGCTGCGCGCCCGCCTCCCCGTCCCGTCCCGTCCCGTCCCCCCGCGCCGACGGCTTCTCGTCGCGCCTCGCCTCGCCCCGCCGCGAGGGCAACACTCTGCCGCCAGGTCGTTGCTCCCCGCGCGCTGCCCGCCGGCCTTAGAGAAGAACTCGAGACTCCCCCCACCTCGCCTTCTCCCCTCCTCGTCCTCATCCTCCTCCTTCTCGTTTTCTTCCTTCGTCCCCGCTCCTTCTCCGGCCAGGCGCTTGTAAAATTAGCTGGCCGTCGGGCAGAACCTGCCCGCTGTCCAGTCCACGACAACGATCAGAGCTCCTGATAGAAACCCCGCCCCCATTGCCTGCTCCTACATACTTTTCTTCCTGGCTGCTTTTTTTGGGGCTTGAGTAGGGTCTTGGAGATTTATTTTTACATTTAACAGCCCTCTCAACCTGTTGGAAACTTGGATTTCTTTTCCAGTGTCCACCCTAGAAATCCTGAGATTGTTTTACGACCACGTAGCGTGTAATGTCCTTCGCGTGCATCTAGTGCACCATTTCCAATATTTCCTGTTTTGATTACATTGAAGTTGATTTGGTCGTAACACGCCGACCAGATTATTACTCTTTTCTCCGGCACGCTGCATGATCGTTGTTGGCATATTATGCAAAAATATTCGAAAACTGGTTTTTTTAGTTAACTATCCCGCAGTTCTTTCCGGATATTGATTAAAGCATTTTAATGTAAATTCATTTTATATCGCGAATTGTTTTGGAACGCAATCAAAGAAAAGTACCTTCCGACAAGTGCCCCTCGAAAAGCCTGTCTTTCACCGGTAGTGAATATCGCCACTGATACCATTGTTCACAATGAAAGGGTGATAAAGCAGGAGCGACAGATTCTCTATTGGCGCAGTTCATGCTTGAAAATGCTGCTTCTTCGTATAAAGGGCTCATAACCGGCCCATTTGCATGCAAGCCAGGTGAGCCAGACGAGCCTACAACGCCTCGCTTGGGAAGCTGACCCCGCCACTACCTGCTTCATTATTTAACCAATGGATCGCGTCAGTTTTTCGACGGGTTGGCGCTTTGCAGTTCGTAAAGCCTGGCTTGCATGTGAAGAAGCTCCTGTAAGAGTTAAGAGATACGATTTGCTTAGGTGAATGTTCTCTTCAGTGGAGCTCCACCAATCTCTCGCTCCAATTGGGCGACCTTCGTTGGGCGTGGCCAATTCGGGCGGCGTGGAGTCTACGCCCTCCACCTACACCGGCTCCCCCTCCCTCCTCCAACCTGCTCACGTCCGGCGACCACGCCCAGCGCGAGAGCAGCTGTCGCCCTCGTTTCTGCCCTGCAGCAGCCACTCGCCGGCCGACCCTTTTCTCGCGGCGCGTCACGGCGCAACGTTGGCTTGGGTGGTCGGGCCTGGCGGATTAGCGTGCCGCCCCGCGCTGCTCTGTGGGTGGCGGCACTGCGAAGGGCAGGGGAGTGGCCGGAACGGTTTCGGCACTCCACGAGGGACTAACTGACTGACGGATCATTAAAGACAAAACTTATTCGGTTTTATACATCTCTCGAAACCCAAAGACAAATAACAACCCAACGAAATAACTTGTATCGTAAAGGTCCATAATAACATTCATTTAGGTATCGTATTTTCATATTGTAAATGTAAAATACACTTTACAATTGAAACTGCTAAGCTTTTCGATCTGGTTGCACAAGTTTCTTTTTTTCTCTGACTACAAGACTGACGAGCCTTTCCAGGGGCGTGGTCTGAGAAAGGCGTTCGTAGGGGGTGCCCCAAGGCTATGGAATATTGGCATCACGCCGAAAAGGCAATAACTATGAATTGTGTTCGAGGAAGATAAAATAAATTCGGTTGGAATGGGGAAATAAAGCAGTACATGAGCGAGACGTAATTGGAATCTAATACCATGATCCCTGTGGGTGTGGAATGTACAGCAACACGCTGTGAAAAAGTCGACAGTTGCTGGCGAGAAGAACTCTATTAGGATTGCGAATCCCTCTTGAGGATTCAAGTTGAAAAATACTATGACGTAAAAGAATACTCGGTACCGCGATCTCCCTCATTTATTTAATAAAAAGGTATCGGTATCCCAAACTACTTAATTATGGAAAACGGGTATATGGAATAGTAGAATAGGGAAATGAACGTAATTTGGATGCAGTTTGTTGGGTAGGCAAGGCAATAATTCATGAATCCATTCTCTAGTTGGATTGAGGAAATCGCTGTGTTTGATTACGTTGGCTTTCGCGGCCGGAGTATGTCTCTTGGCTGTCCGGGACAAGCCGCGTCGATCTGCTCGTAGCTGACGTTTCGACCAACATATGCTGTGCATTCGCTGTGTTCGGCGGAGCCTGGTGCTGCGTGGTTGAAGGGTTGCTAGTGTGGGTCTGGGAGGCTGAAAGGTGAGCGGAGCCTGGCGCTGCTTCCCGACTGGGACCGGCGGGGCGCGGCTGTCCGTCGGCCTGCGAGGAGTGCGCATTCAGTTAAGGCACGCGCAGTAATTATGATAAACAGCGCTACGCTTGCTACCGAGTGCGCGGTGCAGGTACGCGGCTTTCACGACTTACACTGGTCGTTAGCCGGGTGAAGTACTGCGACCGCTTCTGGCGCCCTCTCGCCGCTGTCAATAGCTGTCTGTTTTTTTGCCAACCCAGTTTCCCGTTTCCTTCAAATTTTATTTCCAAATTTTTCGGATGTCTTTTTGTCCTAAACCGTTTAGTGACGGCTAAGAGGTAACCAGGTCGATATAGCGAGGTTTTATTGCTTCTTATTGCTATACACATTAAATCGCTCTCTTGCATTTTTTTCTGTTCATTGAACCCATGTTGCTCATTACTCCGTTCGTCAAGCACCTTTACTATAATTAGATTCGTTTTTTCCCACATTTCTGTATTACGAAACGATATATGTATTAATAATGCATGTGGGATTTGCACAATCACAATTGTTACGACGACAGCGTGACGAAATGGCGAAACAAGCACGTGTACCGACTGATGATTTGTACATGGGCACGTTTGTTATGAAACCGAATATGCTCGTATCCCGTGGTCTTCACATTCATGGAAAGTTTATTTACTTTCATTATGGGAATTTTCTTTTGCAAGAGCGAAATGTTATTGAAGGGTACGACCTTGCTGATATTTAACATAACCTTTCTTAAGGAATATCGAAAGTTGTGTAGGAGTAATATTGTTTGTATTCACGAACAGGAAAACCTTATTGAATTCTCTTGTATCTTCTTCGTTTATTGCAAAAGGGAGGAAACAGTATTTCAACAAAAAAATGAATTTCCTCATTAATGATAAGAATTTTCACAGAATTCCATTGTGGTAAAGTTGTTGTGAATGTATAACACTGCTAATAATCATTGCGAATACAAGATTCTCGTAGGTAAATTAATTGATTTAATTTATACAAATATATTGAAATATTCTCGAACAGTTCAAATCGCATATGTTCAAGGTTTGTGGCATCAAGAGACGAAAATCAGTTATGTTGAGGTTCGATAGAAGTTTAGATGTTTTCGTTACCTTTAGTTTAAAAAAAAAATTTCAAGTGTGAGGATTTTGAAAACGAAGATGATAATATTAATCTCAAGGAATATGAAATGTTCAATATTTCTATATGAGAATTCTTTCTCAGATAAGTACCTTCGTAGGCTAGTTTGCCTACGTTTTGGTCTTGTCATAACCTTCTTCGTGGCTGATATGTAAAGGACACGAATACATTGACAAACCTTCTAGGCGTCGCTTGGTGAGCATGCGCCCGACTCCGGCCACGGAATCTTACAGCTAAACTATTTGTAACAGCCAAAGCCTGATTCATTTCTTTCGGTGTGTACTCAACGTTCGTTGCATAACAAGTTGGGGAAGGGAACGGAGACGCCCTCGTGCAGTTGCATTTCGGCACGCGGCCCTTGCGGATGCAAATGAACGGCGAAGCCCCAGCGTGCGCCGAGGCTCCGGCGGATCGAGACCCGTTAGCTGCACGACATGTGGGTAGAAAGCCGTGCGCTACCCCGGCGCTGAAGAAAAAAAAATGACGCATCAATCACGCGCCGCCGCAACTTTCATGCGGGACCGGGCGGAGAGGGCGCACGGCGCCGAGCCGCGCCACTCTCAACGCTCGTGCGATTATCATTTATAGGGCGGCGGCGGCGGTAGTTTTTATCACTCCCTGCCCGAGAAAGTAGGTCTAGCCCAAGAGACTAGGGACGAGGCGCCCATCACCCCCCTCTTTCTCCCCCCCCCCCCGCGCACTCTTCGTGCTTCTTATCTGCCCGTCGCCATCGCGACGATAATGGAAACGGCGCGCACTTGGGCCGAAGAAATGTCGTGGGGAGAAGGGGGCGGGGTTGGTGGGTTTCTTCATAAGCCGTGCTCTCGTACGCGCTTGTACTTTCTCTTCGGCGGTGAAGTTCACGACGTGGAGGAAGGGGTGCATGTGCGCGTCGTTGTCGTGAAAGATTCATGGCTGATGGTGGAGGTGGTGGTAGTAGATCGGTGCACTCCCACTTTTTTTCCGCGTGTGTTGTAAGGCGCTCGGGTTTCTTTGCTTGTATTTTTCACGCTGCGTGTGCTTCTTTCGTGTTCTGTGGGATGGTAAATGTATTCAGAGAGAGAGAGAGAGGTCTGTATTGCTGCACTAAATCGCTTCTTGTGTTACTTGTAATATAATCCATCAACATGACTGGCTTTGGTGCTCGCTGCCCTGAATGCCTTCATATAGAATGTTTTCAATAGAGAGACGTTTAGAGAGAATACGAATTTAGTGTGTGCTACTAGAGGTTAATGGATGGATTATGGTGTATTAATGAATAAAAATTAGACACTGTCGTTCAAAATTATAAGGTATTATCATAAAGAATTTTTCCCAAGACAATTATCCGTTTGTTCGTGACATGGGGTTTACAGATTTCGATTTGCCACCCACATGAGCACGAGCATGTTATTTACACTGATGAGTACAGGTGATATACTCATTCATATACCGAATTGATGTCATATTTTTCAATTGCGAATTTCTTCTTAAGAAAAATCATGACCTCCCTTGCTTGGAAAATTTTGTACAGACATGCTACGTACAGATATTGCTGCTTACTTATATGCAATAGTGTTGAATGTATTAACCCGCCGCTCTCCAGCTGAATTTCAATTTTCAAATCACTCCTGGTATTGGCTTCCTATAAAAAGAATAAAGGTTTCTTCTGTGGATGGAAATAAAATATCTGGGCGTAGAGTATTTCGGTATCGCAATCTGTCGAAAACCTTTTAGGTGAAACGAATATAAAAGCGGCGGAGGGGGGTCGTTGACGCCTGTTGTGCAACGCGCGACGATGACGTGCCGGCATGGCCAGCGCGCCGCCCGCAATTATCCACCGCGGGCACCCCCTCCACTCATTCACCGCCTCCTTCCCAACCGAGCGGAGAATTCGCTGCGGGCGCTGCCGCCGCCTCCTCGCACCGCCCCTCCGTGAAATGCGCACGGCACGTGCTCGCACTAGTCCAGCCGCACATTTTGTGGGCCGCCGCCGCCGCCGCGGCGGCCGCGCGTCTGGTCACGATGGGCCAGGCGCTGAATTACGATTTTCGTCAGACTTACGTGCGTTACGTGACCCCACAAGATGTTACTTTGGGTTGTGCGTCACACGGAAGAGATGTAAATCAAACGTTAACTGCCTACTCGGGGATCTTCCGCGGAAGCTAACGAGACGCGAGACTAACCGTAGACGAACTGGATGAGAAAAGTAAAAATTATAGTTTTAAACTGAAATAAGTTTCGTTCATGAAGTACTAATTAATGTATTCATACTTCCTACAGTATTTAGAATGTCCTAATTATTAATGATCTTGCTGTTTTAGAAGAAGGTTAAGTTGTAAACGCTAAGTAGAAACGGAACTACAACTCGTCGACTCGAAATTAATCACTGCTTCCGGCGCGTTATCAATATTTTCTCAAAACTTGTTGCTGATTTCTTTCGTCAAATTAACCGTGGTCTGGTTGGAGAGGAGGGCGCTGCGCACGTTACTGAGAGATGCTGTAAAAAAACAGGAATTTTCACGACGGGAAGATATACTAAATAGAACTGGTTCTCTGTCGAAACAGTTAAGCAATGTGGAGTTGTAGAAACTTAAGTGTTGTAGCTGCGTTCTAATTTGGAAATATTTTGTGGGTTTCAATATTACTGTTCGTACACGTGTCACGGAAAGCCAAAGATAGCGACTAATTACGGTGGGGTATCTTAACAGTTGGACTTGTCCATTCCATTTTGGGGCGTCTGGTCGCGTTTATTTGCATATTTTTTCTCCTTCGTAAATCATATCTACAGTTTTCGCGATATTTCAATCGTTTGTTAAAAATTTTCTTTTTCAAGCATTAGCCTTGAATATTTAATATACGTGAATGTAAAAACGGAACTACAACTCCTTTGCGGTCGCAGTGAATGACTGCTTCTGGCGTGTTATCACCATTGCCTCTGGAAAGTAAGCTAATTTAGAGGCAGTGTTTTTAGTATATAGATTTTCGTCATTTAGTTTAGGAGTTCTGTGTTGGCATTACCGCAAATATGAGTAAGGCAAATTACCAGGAACCTCTAGCAAATACAATTAATTGATTTTCCTTAGAGTTTTTATGCGCAATAATATCAGAAGGGTTTATATTACAAGAAAGAATTACAGTACTTAATATTTTGAGTTTGTTTCCATTTAGGATGTAAAACTTTCTGGGTGTCACGAAATTTATCTTTAGCAATTTGACTGTGAACTCTTTTGATTCTTGTATGCTGGTCACGTGGAGTTTGTTACAAATTATCCTTTTTAATTTTATCATTTAATTAAACAATTATCAAATTAGTTACAAATTTGAATGCTAAGTTTTTGTATCGTACTATTTTCCTCTCCATTATGGTAATCTTATATGTTAAGAAAATCTCTTTGGTTCATAAGTTCTAATTAGAATTTACTGACAATAGTAATTATGATACTGATAAACAGTGAAGTATTTTGCGCGGAAGGTGAGAACGGCCAAATATAGAAGACCACAACCAACAAAATTACTCGTACAGTATTTATGTTCGCGCAGTCGAGTAATGAGTGTAATAGTATTTCTAAAGTAATACTGATATGCTATTCTCTTCAAAAGCTTGTCATAATTAACCTATTGTAGACTTTATATTAAGAATAGAGAGAGACTGTGAACGTACAACTTTCATAATGAAACAATTTAATTTCTTCTCTACCTTTCTTGCCCACATTGAGTTCAAAGGACGCATCAGAAAATATGTGAAGGAGGTTAATTTCAATATTTAAAGGAAGCATGAAAAATTCTTTGGTAATATTATTTGCAAAACTTTGAATTTGTATATTTTAATTTATGAACAGCTTAAATACAAAATTACTTGCTTTCTACTAGTACTTTTTTCTGGTGATGTATATCTCAAACTTTTCCATCGCTAAAAATGTTGTAATGTATGCGATAGTTGTGAATTAATTTTGTTAAAAGATTTTTTTTCAAATATTTTGAATACTGTATGTTGTCAATGGGGAATGGGTCTGGGATTACCATGCCGCCTTCCCCCTGACCGCCCTTGTGTGGGCGCTACGTGCCATCACCGCATCCCGTCCTCCCGGAGACGGGGCGGCGGCGACGGCGGCGGTGGCAGTAGCGTCCGCCGTTATCAGCGGCGGCGCGCGACCCTAGCTTCCTTCCTCTTCCCTTGTGCCCCGTAGCTGACGGGCCGTCTCTGGCTTCATGTTGCAGTTCGATCAGTACGTGCGCGCCACGTTCCACGTGGGGCGGTCGCCGCACGCGCTGCGCTTCGTGACGGACGGCCAGCTGCCCCTGCGCCAGTGCCTGCACCCCGAGGCGTGCTCCAAGAACTTCGAGCTGCCGCCCTACTACACCACCTTCCACGACCTGCGCAAGGAGTTCCGCGCCTTCTACGCCGCCCCCGAGGAGATGCAGTCCATCCCCGACATGATCAACTGTATCCTTTGCTCGTTACGCTGCCCGCTCCCCCCTCTGACAGGTAATGTGCTGTGCTTCTGTGAGTTTCCACTGTGACGTTCACTGCCGTTTTGGTGTAGATGCAGTGTTTCAAAAGGTGTTTCGTATATGTTGTGTGGGTCAGTGACATCCGTTCTCGTACTGTTCGTGCGGGATCTCGTCGTTGCATAACCATTTACATGGTCCTTCTCTTGCTTCGAATCGGTAATTCAGATTATTTTTTTAAATTTTATTATATTTTTATTTTTACTTATTTGATACGTAAATAACATTTTCGTTCATAAAAAAATTGTGAGGATTCTGGCAAATTTCTACAAAATTCTTGCTTTTCTTTCAGACCACGTAATGAAATTCCAAGTGCACTGGGTTAACCTGTAATACACATGGCAACGGTTAATCTCTAATTACTCTGTGACTTGGGGAAAACATTGTCAAGTTACTTCCCGATCGCAACAAGACCTGGAGGTTTTATGACCTGAGAAAGGAAAACGTCGATTAATAAAGATTTGTGTAAAGTGCTAAAGTTCTGATTACGGGCGTATATCTTCCAAAGGCGGATAAGTATTCATTCAGTGTCACTTCGTAGTAATAAAGGCTTGTTTTAAAGTAGGAAGTTGTTGGTTGGATTCTTCCCTAATCATTATTTATAAATACTATACATGAAAATCAGACCCATCAGATTTCAGGTAAACAGTGTGATACTACGTAATGTTTAGCTGTTTTTATCGACATTTGGAGCAATCTGGTCATAAAGTTACTCCTGTGTTAGGAATGTGAGTGAAAAGGCTCAGGCAATCGTTAAAGAAAATCCTGTCGATAACGTAACTGCAAATAGAAGTGCTGCTCTATTTAGTAGCTCCATAGCCAATGCTTGAGGAATTGTATTTAGCTTATCAACGGCCCCTTGGGCCTATGTAAGTTAAGGTTTCTTTACATACGACTGTGCGCAGGTTTTTCCTGTTCCAAAGTACTCTTCCGCGAGATACGCAGTCCATCTATCCCTCGTTTCCCGTTTGGAGAAGAATGTTGTGAAAATATTATCTTGCTCGTAGTAAACACACAAGATTATATTCTTTGTAGAAGAATTTGAAAACCAAACGCATTTTGGCCGGTAGAGAATTTAAAAGCCCATCTTGTAGGTACTACTTCCGACGGAGAAAGAATTGACTTTTTTTTGTCGTCTCTAAAAAACAAATGATTACTCCGGTGAAAGGTATTTAAGGAAAGCTACTTCAAAATTCCGTGCCCGCGGCAAAGTTATAAAAAGCATAACAAGACCTCCGTTATGATTTCAAAACCGCCTGCGGCATTTCATGAGTTATATTCTTTGCCGGCAGCGTGCGATAGGAAATAAGCTTGTGGGCGTAATCAGTACTGATATTGCGGAGATATGGTCTGGTTATCGCGGTTTCACTTTGCACAGCGCGCCTGAGCTGCCCCCCACAGTGGAGCGCCGGGCGGGGTGGGGTGGGGTGGGGGAGGCAGGCGAGACTTTCGAGGGCCCCCGCGCATGGGCGTGTCCCGCCGCTACCGATGACTGTGATCTGCGATTGCTAGCGACGCCCACCGCCCGCCCTGCCGTTGCGGTTTTCGCCACGCTCCTTCCCGGCGATCAATGCTCTTGTAGATTATCCATCACGTGCACTTTGATGCCAGATGAAGCGCCCGCGGATCTGAATGGAAATAAAGTATACTGCTATATGGTACAGTGAGGACGAACGAAATGAAATTTACACGTCACACAATCCATTTTTAATCAAGTCAGTATAGTTTTATTTTATTTTGTTTTCTCATTTTTTCTACTTCCGGTTCGACTGATTGTACTCTCCATTGCCATAGAGTAGTTGATGAATGAATGTTTTATTAAATGAGGGTAGAATTTAGTTCAGAGGTATCGTTTAGTTGATAGTTCTTGTATGAAGCAAATCTGCGATTGGAGCAATGCTGTCCAATATCGTGATTGTGGAAAGATAAGTCTGAATGCTTTATCTGTTTGTTTCACTTTTCTTAATAAATAATTTGATCCGTAAAATTCAAATATCGCAATTTGTTTCTTAGGTATTTCTGTAATAGTCGGTTGTGCCTGAAAAAAACAGCCACTTTCTGAGATCAGTATTTCCAGCTCCCGGGAAGAGCAATGCGGTTATTCCCTCGCAGGTTTTCCCTTTAACGGAAACGCGGACGAAAGGTTTAAATCGTGACGTGTGGCGTGGGAGTAGTGGGCGGACGGGGCCCCTTGTGTTGGGGCGAGAGGAGAGGAAGAGAGGGACGGGATCGCGGGCTCCACAGCCGCAGCCTCTCCGTCCGGCGCTGCGCGGCGCAGCGGGAAGCGCGATCGCTCTCTCTCCCTCTCCCTCTCTCTCTCTTTCTCTTTCTCTCTCTCGCTCGCTCGCGGGCGCACAAGCTGACGTCACCCGCGTGGGCAGCGCGGCTGGCGTAGAGGGCGGACCCCGCGCACAGTCAATATTGGCAGAGGCGCAGGCGCTGGCCGCGGATTGCTTGCTTGTCCGGCGACCGCCACGCCACGCCGCGCCGCTCCGCTCCGCTCCGCGCACCGCGCTCCTTGCGGATAGAGTCCGTAGAGAGAGAACAGTGCATACTTTTACCATATTACATCCAGTTGTTGGGGGAGTTCAGATTGTATGTATTAGGAAACGCCAGATTACCTACAACCAATATTTTATATCCCCGAGATTTTCTGAGATTCCTTCGGTTATCATTCTCTTCGTCTCCTGAACGCTACCTGGCGGAGATATCGGGATATTTAATGACGGCGGGCGATCAAGTTGCGCATCAGCGCGCTCTATCCAGAGGTTCGACTTAACATAGCGCCTACAGCGCACGGTGCGGTCGGTTTCTGTTGATGTTCACTCTAAAGATCTAGACTTGACCGACTCAAAAGGGCCCGTTCGGTAATGTACTTGTTAATTTTTAGGGATATGACAGTACCAGGCTGTGATAAGTAGTGTCAAGAAAAATGCGCTTGTATGACAAATACAACACGTCGTTTTGGCTTGAGAACTTGAGGCGTGATCAATAAGGAACTAATATATCCTGTAATTTTCCGTTCGTTATTCGTGAAAAAATCATTACACACAGAAAGTAAGCATGATTAATATTTTCTAATGTATTTTTGCACACGGAGAGAGCACCGTGCTGTGTACTGTTCTTTTTTCTCATTCACAATTGATAATAGGTCGAAATTCATAATTTTAGAGTTTTATTGCGAGGTTGTATTTTGTGGAATATGCACAATTGTGTAGTCTGTGCAATTTATCAATACCATTTCATGAATGGTATTGTTAAATTTACGGTTTGGGTGAAGATTTTGCACAGAATTGGGAAAGCAAAGTTCAAATGCACACGTACGGAAAAGTTGCTAAATTTCTTAAATCATTAACATTCATTGGGCAAGCTTTCTGCTTGAATGTGTTTCGAGTATTGGTTCAACAAATTCCAGTGGAACTGAATTTGAACATAGTTTTACGGGTATATGAAAGGATGTATGAATGACTAGTCAGTTTTTCACACATACATACTCACACACACACACACACACACCTATATTCAGTATCACAAGGCTCTTTGAGAAAGTGGTATCATTCGGAACGCCATGCTATTTTGTCAGGGTTTTCATCGTGACTTACGATACGCATTTTTTGTACGAACTACCCTTGTAACTCGTTGAAAATTTAATTATTTTGTACGTTATATAGCTTTTTTGTGTTTTACAGTTTAGATTTATAAAGATTAGTAGACTTAACTTGTTACTAAATCAAAATCTCAACTATCGATAGCTGGTTATGATGTAGTATGGCAACAGAGATATATTAGGTTTTATGAGTAAAGGTCTTCTCCCTTTGTATAAAATCGTGAAAAGTGAGTTGAAACAAATATTGACCGCCACCTATTACATTTAGTATAAGTACCGTGAATATTATAACATGTGCAACTATGTATTAAAATGTATTAACAACTTACCTCTCAAGAGCTTAGTACAAGAGGGAAACTATGGTGACGCTCGCGGGCGCCTTAATTGAACTAGCAAAGAAAAGATTAACCCCTTGCACTAAGCTCTTATATAATTAATACGTTTTGATATGCTACTCCGTATAAATTTTTTTAACTGAAGGCTACGGAACGTCTCCGAATAATGTATGGAACATTTGGAAAGTAATTTTCCATTCATTTGTCATCGTGCAACCACGGCGGTGAACGCCTCCTGGGTTCTCCGCGGTGCAGGCGAAACCCAACACCAAACCCACACCCCACCCAGTCGAGCCGTTGCCGGTCCGCGGAATCTGCCCTCCGGCCGCGAGCGATCGAGTACGTACGCGCCACGCAGCGGAACAATGGCTAGCCCGAGGGGAGCCGGAGCCGCAGACCCATTGTGCCCGGCGGAGGCCGTTGGGCCGAGCGAGGGCTCGGTTGCGCGGCGCCCACTGCCACATCTCGCCGGAGCACGGAGGGGGAGTGTTTGCCACACCGAGCTGCTTGGACCCACTGGACCAGCGCACAAAACTTTCCGCAGGCCGGAATTCATCCTCAAATCGTGACAGGTTCATACCAATTAGTGACCACATTTCCGTTATACTTATAGCGTTAAACCAAATTTGTATACGTGTTTAATGCGATCGTTTACATGTATTGTAGCTTTCCTCATGAGTGTATTGTTTGTTCAAAATATTATAAATGAAATTTAAGGAAAACTCGGAGAGAATGACCTAGCCTCCTCTGAGAACAAAACTGCAATAGTTTCTACTCGAAGACCATTGGAGAAAGGCAACTTTGAGCAATACTAATTCTGAGAATCAGACGATTCCATGAAACAATCGATTTTTGTTAGTTATGTAACCCATTTCAACTGTGGAAACGTGTATTCTAACGTTGAAATATTCCAGAGAATTATGACCTTAGAATTTTTACTTTAAAGACTAGTCATGGGATTTTTTTAAAATTTAATATTGGTGAAATTTGAATTTCACACGTGTGAATTAAAATTTCTCTTAGATCTTCCAGTGTGTGTAGATGAAAATGAAATATACTCGTAACAACTTTTACCTTTCTCTTCCCGGAAGAACGGGATCCTAAGGGCGGAGAGTGGGGTCTGCTTTTGCATTATTTGAAATGTGAACGCGAAATATGCATCTCTTTTACACGAAGTCCTTGGATAGCCCTACGCCACATACAGTTCAACTGGAGAAATAAAAGCGAGTTTCAACCTACCATCTCTCGTCACAAAGAATAAATATTTTCTTAGGACTGCGTCATGTTGCACCATCATGACAATAGTTGCACACAGTCGGTATAGTCAGTATGTTAGTGTGATTATCTTCAATTTTGACGGGAAAAAGGCATAGGACTATCTATATGTGCCCTTCAAATATGTCCTGTCTTGCTCTTTGGTTTCAAACGAAACATAGTACCCGAAAGCGTTACTTTTGTGACCGGAGAGTTGCGAATTAGGGGGGGGGATTATATGTGCGAATTGTCACATACATTTTACCTCTTGAAAATATTTCTTGAACGAGGGAAACTATAGCAGTTCTGTACCACGGATATGCACGCATCCGGATTTTAATCCTTTCTAAGACAACTTTTCGTTGAGAACGGAAACTGCAATTGTGCTCACGCGAAAATAATAACTTCATAAAAATGTATTTCCAGCGACGAAAATGGTAATTTATAAAATCAGATGAAAGGCTCGGTATTTTTAGCTTAGTTAATAAGCACAGACTCAGCGGAACAAAATCCTAATACCAGCGCAACACTAAATATTACCGCTCTTCCTCAAGTTTTCATTGCCTTGCATGTACCAGCTATAGCCGGACTCCCGATAGTCCACGATGCGACCCATTCTAAAAATATTGATCTTTCACTTAAGCGGGCACATAAATCAAAATTCGTCCTTAAGGATGTGGTGTGCTCAAATTGAACGAATCGATTTACTGCAAGTTTAATACTTTCTGCAACTTTCTCGGAGGTTGTTTTTCTGGGAAGGGCGCTGCCCTAGAGCCCTTGAGGAGCGGCCACCATTGTTCTGAGCAATCATGACTTGGGGAATGATAGACGAACCTTGGGGTGGGAATGGCGCGGAAGGAGACCAGTCGTCGCGCGGCGGAAGACGATGGCTATCAGCGCAGCGGCGCGGCGCGGCACGGCGCGAGGAAACGGCGCAGCAGCGATGGTGGTGGTGGTGGTGGTGATCCTGGAAGAGGCGAACCGGGAGAAAACACGCGCCTAATTACGGAGCGGACTTTCGACTCTGTAACCTATTTCAGACATGCAACGGAAACGCGGAGCCGCGCCTCAGCGGACAATTGGCGAAAGTAGAGGGGGGGAGACTGGCCGTCCGGGAGGCCGGACGAACGGGTGGGCGGGCGGGCGGGCGGACGGACGTCCAGCAGGGCGGCGGCGGCGCGGCGGCGGCGCGCCGTCCGAGACCGGTCGACGGCCCTGGGGCGGCCGAAGACTCCGTCGTTAGCGCTGGCGGCTCGACCCGGCCCGACTCGACTCGACTCGACTCGACTCCGACTCGCTTCTGGAAAAACTGGCTGCTGCCACTCGCGCACGGCGACGGAATCGCCTCTGGGGGCTCGGTCGTTCCTCGCCAAAAGGGGACTCGTCGACGTTCGGCACATGTGACGGTTTTACCCGTCCGGGTAAGACGATCGTATGTGGCCATAACGTTGCTCGGAAAACTTACGAACGAAATCGGTCGTCTCCTGCCTCCCCCCATTCAAACTGAAATTTCGCGTGTGATTGCATCCTGAACGTCTTTGAGCCTCTGCATAGATTTTGTTAAATCTGTACCTGTTGTACCTGCAAGGTAAACGTTGTACCTTAAACACGGGACGTGTTTATGCGAACAGGTAAACTTGGCTGGCTGTGCACGCCTTTGCCTTCGCGCTACACAGGACATGCGCAAACTAAGGTTTTCTGAACGTGACGGATCTTTTAAAAGGATGTATGTAAATGGGTTTCATACCGACAATCTGTAGCTGTTGCTGCTGTTACTTAGCACGTGGTTTGAAACTCCGTGGTTGCCATTGATATTCAAATTCTTGCCAGAGATTGAAGTTTGTACTCAAGCAGATGGAACACGTCCTTGGCACAAATTTCTAACTTTTTCTCATTGGAAGTTGTGTTATTTGTGTGAACATTGTTTGGTGATGAGCAGTTTTTTCGTTAATATTTATTTAGGTGCCACGCGTGTAAAGAAGATTGTAGTGGATATTCTATTCACACCTTTTGCACTGATTTATATTGGTCTTTTTTTAAGGCGAAAGAAAATACACGAGAGATACAATTAAAGATTTTTTATATGGTGTATAAGTGGAGTCCGTTTTTTTTTCTTTTTGCAAAGTTGGTTTACTGAGAAGAATTCGGCTGAGGTCCCATGAACAACATTAAAAAGCTTGATGTTTGTGTTTTGGGTCGTTCGGACCGTGGCATCTTTTCGCGCTGTGCCGTTCTGTCTCTAAAAACCTGCGATTGAGGCCAGGCAAAGGTAACGTAGGCGCATGAGAGACTCCACTTTCCGCCCACCGCTGATAGAACCCCTGCCTCGTTGGAGAGCTCTCGACCGCCTCTGTAGAAGACCTTGTGCCGGGGTCCAAGTTTACTCCTCTCCAGCTCTTTCAAGTGCTTGGCCTCTACATCTCGAGCAACAAGAGTTTCTACCCTGTTCTCTTCTGCGCGTTGTAGAATTATACTCTACTTCCGAACATCAACCATTCAGAGATTCCATCTTTAAGCTATCCGCTTTAAAATTCGCTCGTTGGACAAACCACCCATTCACATGTCCACCGTTGCCGCCCACCCATTCAAACACTCATTTTGTCACCAGCGTCCCCGCCCATTCATTCAGCCACTTTTTTTATTTCCTAACTATTCTCTTGTGATTCCGCCTGACAGACTTTTCGAATGAGCCACCTCGTACGTACGCTATCTTTTAGCGTACAGTGGTGCTTCATCCATTCCAATGAAAATTTCGTCAGCGCATCGTACGGAATTCCTCTCCTTAATATCTTCCTGATCGGATGCTGTGCATCTCCTTCCGCGGATGTGCCCCTTCACCTCGTCTTGCTCGTTTGCGTACGTCCATGGCGACGTGGGGGGTTTCGTCTCAGCCGTTGATAATAACAGCATTCCGTCGCCTGCTCGCGCAACAGCCCACCGATAACATTGTTGTAGCCCGCGGCGGCGGGGCCAAGCCGAGCCGGGCCAGGCCAGCCTGCTTTATGGCCGGGCCGCCGCTGAGGCGCAGTCCGCTGACCGCTGCCCCTCTCCGACCGGCCATTACAGACATCCGGCCAAGATGGCCGCTGGCCCGTCGCATTGTTAAAGGCATTTACCTGGCGCAGAAAAACGCTCGGTGGGGCCCGGGTAACGCAGTGCGCTGTACGCAGCGTTGCGCGCTTGTTTTGCGCCGACTTGAGCCTGGCCGCGCCGGGCGCTCCGTTCTTGGCTGGCGGCCCGGGCGAGCGCTTTTTTCTTCGTTCCACCGGAAAGCACAATTGCGCCAGCTCGGAGAACCACCACCACTACCACTACCACTACCGCCGCCCTCCAGAGAATTTTATTTTAGGGCATTAAAATATTATGTACAGGATCACGAAAGTCGCTAGACCAGTATTCTAAACGTGCTCTTGAGAGGGGCTGTCAGGAGGAACACCAGTCCTTCATCAGAAAACACTTGAGTGGTACCGGCCCGAAAGATTCTCTCGCTTCGAAGAGATTTATTTCGAACGTTGTCCGAGCGGTATAAAAGAGGAATCTTGTTCACTACAGTAGGGAAGAATGGAGATAAATTTGGTGGAAGCGTAGCAATGAAATGACTATAAATGTTTTCAGTCGAGCTGGATAAGCTTTACAGGTGTGGCGCATATATTGCTTCACTGAATCGTTTAAAAAAATGTTTATCCACTTCGTACGATTTTAGTTTGGTTCGTTTTGTTTTTATCGGATTTGTTAACAGCAGGTTGCGAAGTGAATGGAATGCGTATGGACCGATGAAATGATATCTAAACACTTGAGGTTGTAACTTTCTTGCACATTTATAAACACACTGCCGTTGCCTCCTCGAAGAAAATAAATTGTTTTTCGTACGATTGCAACGTTCAAAAATTCTTCGAAACTTGTGGTTGCAAAGATAATTATTCGTATGAAGGTAGATTACTTCCCAGTACATATACATTTCCCAGGGCTCGTGTAGCTTATTAATCTTAGTGGCCGAACTGCGTATTCCTTAAAGTGCTTAACATTTC